>CM021103.1:602987537-603425733 GCA_007115665.2 Sequoiadendron giganteum
TACCTGTAATAATGAGATCTTCAACATATAGCACAAAAATCAAAAGATCACTCAGCTGACATTGAATGTAAACTATATGATCAAAATGATAGCATGTGAAGTGAGAGGAAAGCAAGAAGGAGCCCATCTTCTCATACCAAGCTTGAGGGGCTTGTTTGAGACCATATAATGAACACTGAAGTCTACAAACCAAAGAATTGTCTTGCACAAATCCTTGAGGCTTCTCCATATAGATCTCCTCATGAAGGTCTCCATGCAAGAAGGCACTCTTCACATCCATTTAAAAAGCTATCCATCCATTTGAAGCTACAAGTGAAAGTACAAAGCGAATAGAGTTCATCTTGACAAGAGGAGAAAAGGTCTCACAGTAGTCAATACCCTCCACCTAGGAAAACCCCTTCACAACAAGACATGCCTTATACTTATCAATGGAACCATCTACAACATACTTGGTATGGTATACCCACTTGCACAAAACCATTTTTCTTCCCTTAGGAAGAGGACATAGATCCCAAGTATGGTTCTTCATAAAAGAAGAATAATCCTCATCCATGGCCCTATCCCAATCAAGGTGACCTATCGCCTCTAAAAAATTTTGAGGATCATCCGAAATGGCATGAATCAAAATGCTAGTACTAGTTGTCTGAGCATGAGTGTGATGAGTATCTGAAGGGTCAACTACTAAAGATCCAACTACCTCAATAGTAACATGGGCCCACTTGGAAAAATGTTGAGTGCCTAGTGGTGGTGGAGATGGTGGATCATCATCTGCATCATCCTCAAGAGATGAAGAGGGTGGAGTAGGCAGTAAGGGAGAAGCTGGTGATGGAGAATCCATTAGAGGAAACCACTCATCAAACTAGACATCCCACCAAAACAAGATCTCTCTGGAATCAAGATCAAACAACCTATACACCTTAACATCCTCATAGTATCCAACATATATGAGTGGCCAAATCTTCCTATCCATGGCTTTCCACTAAGAATCGAGAATAAATACCCAAGCCTCACTACCAAAAACTTAGAATGTAGAAAAATTAGGCTTGACATGATTCCAAGCCTCCTCAAGAGTCATATGTCGCAATGCCAAGTATGAGGCATCTAACTCTGAATATAATTGGCACAATTGACTACCTTAGCCCAAAATGAAGAGCTCATAGCTCGAGACTATGTAATACAATTGGTCATCTCCTATAAGGTTCTATTATTTCTCTCAACAAAACTATTTTTTTAAGGGGTGTTAAGGTACTATAAATTGATGTTGTAAACCATGCTTAGTGAAAAAATCCTTGAAATCCTTATTAACATACTCCCCCCCATTATCTGTGCATATATGCCTGATAGAAATTCCATACTGCTTCTCCATGAATTTCTTAATGATCCTAAATGAATCAAAGACATTAGACTTGTACTTAAGAAACTACACCCATGTGCATCTGGAGAAGTCATCAATAAATGTGAGCACATAACAGGCCCCTAAAAAAGGAGTGGGGAAAGACATAAGGTCACTTTGGAAAAACTTCAAGGGTGCCTTAGCACATGTGGCTCTACCCATAGGAAAATAATCCCAGTGATGTTTTCCAAGAACACAACTATGACAAACACCATCAGGATAGGAAATATTAGGGATCCCAATCACAAGTTCCTGTGTACTCATCTACTATAGATATTTGTAATTGACATGGCCCAAAATCTCATGCAAAATCCCGCTCACTAAGTCTACATGTGCTATAAGAGAGGAACTTGTTCTATCTAAAATCTCAAAGCCATTAAATCTATATAATTGAGATGAAAAATCAGCACTCCTAGTAGCCACAACCAAGTTAGGATCATGAAGGTCTCATATAACCACATCATGTGGTGAGAACTCAACTATCTTACTAGAGCTAGAGTGGAAAATCTGATAAATTGAAAGAAGGTTCTTTGAAATTTCAGGAACAACAAGTACATCCTGAAGACAACCACCATCCAATGAAATAGTACTTGAACCCTTAATTGAAAGTTGTGCTGAGTCACCCACTGTAATGTGTGTAGTACTAGTAGGGGCAAGTGCGGTGACCAAATCTTGTATATGTGTCATATGGTGAGAGGCACCAAAATCTAGAATCCAAGTGGACCCTGAAGATAATGCTCATGCAAAAAAAGCATGACCTTTCCCCGTGGGAGGAGAAGGAGCTTTAGGTGAGGTGATATGATGTTGTTGCATGGCTTCCTCTAAATCCTATAATCGTTTCCAACACCTAGAAACTAGATGTCCTTCCTTGCCATAGAAACTGTAAGGATCGCCTTATTTCTTCTTAGTCTTGGAGGAAGACTCACTAGACTTAGAAGATTTTCCCTATTTGGGATGGGAGTGTAGTTTTGAATCAGACTTAGGAGGAGGCTTGGAGGAATTCTCACTACCAACTGAATCTATATTCATCTTTTTTTTTTGTTTTTGCTTCGCTTTAGATGACTGAGCTACCAGTGCTTGGTTCTTAGATCCTATGAGAGAATCCAACTATTATATTTTGACCTTCTCTTGTGTCAACCGATCATAGAACACCTCAAAAGTAGGCATGGTAAAGCATGCACCCAAGGCATCCATAGTAGAATAGAATGTAGAGAGAATCAAGTAAATTCATTCTTCATCTATTTTTGTTCTTACCATAGCCCTGTAACAATGATCGCAGTGATTTGAAATTCATCAAAAATTCCTCAATGGTAGGATATGAATCAGGTACTAAGGAAGTCAATTCAACCTCAATCTAAAATGCACAAAACTGATTAAGGGTGCCAAATAAAGTTTGAAACTTCAACCACAACTTGAGGAGTTGTACAACCTTCTAGATGGAATAGAAGACTATCTAAAACATGCAAGGATAGAAAAACCATGGCCTCATCCATTTTATTCCTATGCTGGAAAACCTCAAGTGGTTGTGTCAATTACAGTTGAACATCATCCAAACATGAACATAACCCTTTTAACATGATAAATTTGGTCATTTGTGCCTTCCATGTGTGATATTGTGTGGGGAAAGACACTCAATAGAAGAAGAGTCCTCAATGATAAATGAGTTTTAAAGTTTTTTATGGAAGAGGTTTCTAGTTTTTTTATGTAAATGATAGAAAGCAAGAAAAAAACACCCCCCGCAACACAAGAACCCAAATCCTAGTACAATTTTTAAAGATGAAAAGCTAGGAAGAGAAAAATATGCTTCAAAACATTATTTGTGTACCTAGTGAATTTTTTGAGGAAATAAACTAAAAATATGAAGAGAGCGCTCAAACACCTTTCCAATGCCTATTCTTATTAGAAAAACAGAGTTCGAACGTAAAATTTATGCCCCTCGGAGTGCAAAACACAAGTTCGAACTTTGACAGAAAACAACAGCAAAAAAATGGAAAAATAAAAAATGAATACTTGCACCACTAGATTTGGCTTTGAATCAAATTTCTGGTGATTGTCATTTTCGAAAATCCGAGCTCATATGCCCATTTTATGCCCAATTTTGTAAAAGTTGTTCAAAAATGCCCAATAAGTCTCCAGGAGCCGTTAGGGGCTTAAAATAATAAGCCCCTAATCTAGTGAGTGACCAAGGGGCTGAGTGGGTGGTGCTTGGGTGGAGGTTGGGCAACACATGTGTGGTGGGTGGCGGGCAAATGACATGTCGATGGAGCGGCAGGTTGACGACAGTGGTGGCGGTGTGGTGGCCGTCGGGTGGCCAAGCGGTGGCACACGTGCTTTATAATGGGTTGCACTTTTAAAAGCGCTTTTTTATTTTGATTTTTGATTTTTTTTGGAAAATGTGCCCTAAGGTCGTAGGACCTTGGGGCCAAATTTTTTTTGCCTCATGGTTCAACTGTGACCAAAACGGATGAATGAACAGTCGATTTAGGGGTTTTTGGGCACTATAGACTCAATGGCAAGGTTTGTTTGGATGAAAAAAGCTCTGATCAAATAGGTATGACCTGGATCAAAAGAGACAAACCCTAAACCCTTGAAGCTACAAAAATCCTTCAAAACACGAATAGGAGAGCAGCAGTTCTAGAACTTTGATACCATGTAGAAGTTGTGAAATCCAACTTCACATAACCTAAATATCACCTGCATGCAAATGACTTGTCACAGAAAGAAGAGATGGAGAAAAAAATAAAAGGGTGCTCTGAAGGCTATGAATGCATTAATCAAAGAGAATTTAATAATACAATGAGATCAATCCTTATGAAGGAGATCAAGAAACCCTAAAGTGTAACCTAAAAGGAGAGCATTTAATAATTAGAATAATTATTAAATGCCTACAAAGTGCAAACTAAGTTAATCTTAAGAGAAATATAAAAGGTAACTTAATTAAAAAAATTAAGTAAAAAACCTTGTACTCTAATAGAAAGTGGGTAAGGAAAATTGATTAATTGATTTAATTAATTAATCCCCTTTTGGAGTTGAATGTGCAAATCAAGTTTGATTTTTGTTAAATCATTTGAATAGTTTGATTTAATTATTCAAATTTTAGAAGTAAAATGTCATAACTAAATTATTATGATTTATTAATTCAATGAACTTAGAAGAATAAGGTGATTTAGCGACGTAATTAAATAATTGGCATTATTTAATCAATCAGGACAACAAACAGTGAGATTAGGACTTCTTTAAATAAATATAATTTATTTAATTGGACAAAATGATGAAACATGAATTAATCAAATAATTTTCTTTTTTTTAATCAATAGCAAAATTAGGGTTTCTAGGACTTTATTAAATAAATAAAATTTTACTAATTTGTTAAAAATAATAAAAAAGTGAATTAATTAAATAATATTGCATTATTCAATTAATTGTAGGAATTTAGGGTTTTGGATGTTATTTTGATATTGTGTGAAGTTTTTCAAGATGTTTTGAGACATTGCGAGATGATTTGGAGATGTTGTAGGATGATTCTGATATGTTTAGGGGCGTTACAAGATTATTTCAAGATGTTGCGGGATGATTTTGAGATGTTCTGGGACATTACAAGATGATTCTGAGACATTACGGGATGATTCTGAGATGTTGTGGTATGATTTCAAGATGTTCTAAGACATTAAGGGATGATGAATTAATTAAATGATGTTAAATCACTTAACTAATAGATAAATATTAGTGCCAAAGTGCTAGTTCACAAGCTAGGGCATTTTTAGGTGTCTAGAGTAGGATTTACTAAAGAAGATTGCATTGTTGGTATGGAAGGAGAACTCAATTCTACCTTGGATGATTTGGATAAGGCTGAATTAGAGAACATAGATCTACAAAAGGATCTTAGTGATGCAAATGAACACATTAAGATATTGAGAGAGAAACTCAATAAAGCTACATATATGATTAAAGAGCTTAATAAATCAAATGAGATCATTCCCAACCTAAAATTATAGATTGAAGAAAGTAAAAGAGTTGAAGATTTCTTGAATGCTAAGATGAAAGATAAATCTAAAGAATTCGTAAAGCTTAAAAAATAAGTTGCAACATTGAGATTAGATCTAGAGAAAATAAAGACTCAAGAAGAAAAATTCAAGAAGAGTACTACAATTCTTGATGAGATGATAACAAATTAGAAGGGATCTAAAGGAAAAGAAGGATCAGGGTTTGAGAAAGGTGAAATATCAAAGATAGATCAAACTCCAAAAAATACTGAAAAGAAGATTGAGGATAAAAAGATCAATGGAAAGTAGGTTCAAATTTAAAGGAAAGAATTCAAAATACCACTAATTAGATAATCAAATGCACAAAGGTAGCTACCCTTTAATGGTTTTTTCTATTCCTATAATAAATTCAGACATAAGGATTTGGAATGTCAAAGAAAAATGAATAAGAATGTTCAATCATTTCTCGATCATTGTTTTACATGAAGAATATTTTTTCATAGAGTTAGTGAATGTAGAAATCAAATGATGAATGACTAGAATAATAGTATGAGGTTTCAATCTTTTAACAACTACTATTATACATGCAATGTATTTGGGCATAAAGATAATCAATGAAGATCTATAATAGGTGGAAGTAAGCTTGTTCAAAATGTCAAATGACAAAAATGTAATAAGTTAGGACACATTGTGAATTTTTGCTGAAGAAATAATGTAAAGGTTGATCTAGTAAAGGAGAATGATCCAGTGAAAAAGGTTGATCTAGTAGAGATGAAGAAAGATATGAACAAGATATGGAAAAAGAAAGAGGAGAATGAGGTTCAAAATAAATCTATGCCAACTTCTGGTGTAGATTTTTTCTCTGGAAACTATGTTAAGATCTTTGGCTGAGGGAGAGTTTTAATTAAAAAATAACAAATCCCTTGCCAAAGGTATGGTGTTGATGCCTTCAACATGTGGATATGAGATGTAGGTTGATATTCTTGACCTATTCATGAAAATTCCAATGGAAAATATAAAGATGTGTAAGTTTGCAAAGCGATTGAAGGTGACTGTGCACTGCAGTCATGGTTTATCAACTTTTTCACCTAACTTCAAATCAATGCAATTAAAAAAGGTTTTACAATTCATTGAACATTTATCTAAGTTATTTGCAAACAAGTATTTAAAGAGAGAAGAGTAGTGAAGGAGTGACGTGTTTTAGAAATATTGTGTACAAAACCATAATTGACAACATTTTAAAGGTATTTGTAGTTTCTATTTTCCTTAAGATTTTGAAGTAATTTCATTGTAATTTGAATATGTATACCCCACAAGTTGTCAAGGTTGTGGATTGATCCCATCTAATATTTAAGAGGTACCTTGATAAGCTAATGATAATTGATTTGGATGGTGCATTCTAGAGCATTCTATATGGTGTGTTGCACATAGAATATTTTAGGATATACATTCATGATAAATTGTAAGAGAATAACCACTCTAAGTTGGGTGATACATGGTCTAATGAACTCACTAGATATCAATTTGAACTAAAAGTTGAGTTTAAGAATTTGGAAGAGAAGATGCTTGACATATGAAAAAATTTCTCTATCTTTTATTACATGGATGAGTGGGTTAGATACACCTTAAGTACAATTCATGATAGGTTTGTGTGGCTAGATATTCGACATATAAGAAACAAGTTATAAATTAGGGTTGTTACAAGATTATGCTTAACCAAACCAGTTGCCACGCTCAAGTCAGTGAAGAATAAAATGATGATGGAGTTGATATGTGCAAGTTATGACAAGAGAGCCTTGATAGTAAAATACATTAGACTTTGTGGTGAAATATGCAACAATGGTAATAGGGTACAAGGCATATTTTAAAAATAGAGAGAGCTCTATTTCTGCAACCACCATCAACATTGTATATGAGATGGTTAAGAAAGGTTCTAATTATGATTTGTGTGAGTTATTGAGGGAAAAAATCTTGAAGAATTTGTAGAATACTAAGAACTCCCAGTACCCCTTCAAGTTTGGTACCTTGATTATTTTATTTCTATTATTCTTTCTTAATGAGGTTCATGGAACCAAGAACATAGTATGGTTGTAGGAAAGACTAGTGGCACATCAAATCAGAGATAACATGATGAGATTAGGTGATGAATACACAAAAAATAAAGCAATATGGATATTCTTTACAACTTTCCATGATAATATGAAAACTAGAGATGATTCCAAAGAGTATGGTGGAAAAGTACAAAAATGACATTATTTTCATGGTAATCAAAGACTACCACATAATGGAGGTTGTTGAGCCTAAGACTATGTGGATCCTAGAAATGGGATATGGAGTTGTAGAGGATGTAATTGCTGATCTAGCAGGTCATATGTTAACAAAGCATAGAGACACATCTAAGGAAAGATATGGAACATATCAATAAAATTCTATGGAAGTGCACATGCAGCAAAGGGAGAAACACATAAAGAAATATGTTGAGAAGATGATTGCACAAGTTGAAAAAATGATGGGCCTTTCAACGGAACAATTGGAGAAAGACAAAGGTATTCATGGCTCTTTGAGAGGTGCATGCAATGCAAGAAAATCTGGTAGAAAATATACCCCATCCCCAATTTCCTCCAAGCCCTCCAAGAGTATCCCCTCTATTAGTGGATCAAAGATAAAAAAAAGTCAACCAACACTATAACAAAGCCATAGAGTGTTCTAGTAAAGGGAAAAGAGTGCTTAAGTGAATTAGTAAGGTTCCACAAAATAGAGAAGAGTGAAGGCTAAAGAAATGAGAGAAAAGAACTTGAGTGTTGATGAAGAAGAAGAGGTAGAAGAACAACCTTTGATCATAAAATGGAAATTTAGTGTAACACAAGAAGATTCAAGTGCAAATGAGGTCAAGGTTGACATTATAGATACAAATAGCAAAGAAAAGGTGGAGAGATAGAAAAATAAATTTAAAATCTATGTAAGGGAGAAGAAATCAGAATCCAATAAAGGAAAGAAGTCTTCAAAAGAAAATAAGAAGAAGAAGGAAAAGACCTCGCTAGTTTGGAAACATAGTTTGATAAAGTTATAAGCTTTGGTAAGAAACATATTAGAGTATGGAATTCTTGAGGAGGATGCTACATTGTAACCTAATGCAAATGATACAGACAAGTCATTTATTGAATAATCTATTGTAAGGTACATGATTTCTCTTGATGTTAACATGAAAGACATATAAGATTAGCTACCTAAAGATCTAAAAGGATCATTATATGCTAGAATACCAAATGCAATTGATGAAGATTCTAGAATGAGGGAATATGCTTTGAAAGATATTAGTGTTCCCATCTTGGATGAGAATAATTCAAGACTAGGTCATGTGTACAAATATGAGTTTAGAACCAAAGGGTCACTACATTGATCATTTGAGAAAAATATGAATTTGAGAAGTTAAAGAATGAGACTGTTGAGAAGATTTCCAATGTGGCAAAGGAGTTAGGCATGATCCTGGATACTAAAAATAAAGTACATGATGATATTCCTATTCTAGAAGTGAATGAAATAGGAGATGCACAACTAGAATATGCTCAAAATGAGCATGGAGTAGAAGATGAGAATGTACAAAATGACACCCTTCTAGAAGTAGAATATAATGTTGCAAAATAAGACACTCCTATAATAGGAGAAAATATTGTTGAAGAAGAGAATATTGAAGGATTTTCGAAGAAGGATACTCAAATAGGTAAAAAAATTCCTCCTTCAGAAATAAAGAAGAATGTTGAAGTGGTTGTACAAGACAACCTAGAGATAAATGAGGCAAAAAAAAAAAAAAAATACGCCTCCTCCTTGAGTTTGTAAAATCTTATTCAATTGGGAGATGAGGTGGTGTTTTACAACAATTTAAATGGGTCAATTATTTCCTGTAGAAGGAATCACTTAGAAGGTTTTGTTACTAAATGGTTTGGGCCTTGGGATTCTTCAAGTCTCATAGATTTCACCTATCTTTGAAATTGGCAAGGCTAAGTGGTTTTTGTGGATTTTTTCACTTTGAAATTAGCAAAGTTTTTGACTTAGTAGAATTCCTCCATCTTGAAATTTCCAAAATTCATTATTTGTCGAGATCTTTGAAAGTCTCTTTAATGGGCAGAAAAGTTTAAACATTTGATTGATTATTGTGACAATGTTGGTCTCAATAGCATTAAGACAAGTACAAGACAATTAGAATTACCAATCTCCTCATTCATTCCTAAATTGGTCACTTAAAAACTTTATTTGAGATCTTAGATGAGCTAGGACATTTGTAGGAGAGAGTTGATACAACAATTTTCTGATTTGAACATAATTTAGAGGGCTTGAGGATGATTTAAAATGTGTTTTGGGGTTCATTTATCCATTTATCTAGCCTAAAGGTTAGCGGAGTTGATTTTGTACTTGGTTTCAACTAGAATAATTTGCATTCTATGGATTTTGAGCTTCAAAATTCATAGGGTTTCTATTTAAAGTAATTTTGAGCATATTTTGAGCATCTTATATTGCACACTTGAAGTTCCCATTGGATAGGGAAATTTGTTTCATGATTGGGAGTTTTGTTTTTTGGGGTTTGATGGTTTTTACATTTGAATATTGTTGTCGTGGGTTGAAATAACATATTCACAGGTTTTGGGTGGTTTGCACTCCTTTTGAGCTTACATTTATTATTTTCAATTTAAATGGATTATCTCTAAATGCATCTTCGCATTCAAAATGATTTATATATGCTTAAGCTGCCATGGTATTCAAAGTCTAATTTGTAAACTAGGGTTTAAACATTATCTTATGCATGTACATGTTTACATTTCTTCTATTTGATTGAAATGACGTAAAAATTTATTCCGTTATGAATGTCATTTGAAAATAATTTTGGTACTAAATGGATTGAAACCCCTTTTTGCATCCACCGTATAAATTATGAGACTTAGGTTTATGCATGTGTGGTGTCATATCTAGATTTAGGATAAGCTTGTCCAAAATGCATGATGATTCATAGTAGAATATTTAGGTTTAATTAAAATTCAAAGTTTTATGGTCTTCAAATCCTAAAATTTTCATTTAAGTGACTCCCATTGTCAAATAATGTCAAACTTAGAACTATTTGAATCGATATCCCCATGAAATATTATTAAAATTTTAGCATATCACAGATTCAGTGAATTTGTGTGGGTCTTGAAATCACGAGCATTAAAACATAGAGTTTTGGATAACTTCTATCTTAGATATTTTGGTCATTCAGGAAAATCCTTGCCTTATGAAGTTTTTCATCACCCTTAAAATTATTCAAACCACTAAAATCCCAAGGTAAAATCAAAAAATTAGCCATTTTATACCAAAAAACTACCTTCATCGATTTCATGATGTGGTGAAATCTTTAAAATAAGCCCAAGTATGCAAAATATATCTAACAAAGTTGTCTTTCCTTCACTCAATTAGTGGTGCAGTCATGGTATGAGGGTCCTCAAAGAGAACAGTATGGACCATGTAACAAGATTTACACAGCGTAAACCACTTGGAATATATAGGAAAATATAGATTTAAATCATATTATTATCAGAAATTTTAATTACATATGGTTGACAACATCTGGATTTATAGATTGGGATCATAGGCTTGATAGAACATGCTCAAAATATAGTATTCCTACATGCTGCTTAATGTGAGCTGAAATATTATAGATCAAATCCAATATTTGTTCTAAATTGCCCTCCTAATGATCTATTACAATGATTTATATCACATATGAGGTCTAGAATCATCCATGTCGGCCAAAGATGGTTACAATCTTCGATGAAGGAAACAAAACTTGCATGAAATGGGTTGACCTTAAGTTCAAATTTCTCCTCAGAAGGTGCATAAGATGAAGTTTGGAACCAAAATTAAGGTCAAGGACACTCCATGGAATAATTTGAAACACCTTACAAAGATCCACAAGTTACAAGAAGGATCCACAAGAGATTAAATTAGTCGTTAGGCTCGAAACAACTTCGATGCTCTATTCTAGAAACTATCACTAATCCAAAAGCAATAACTTGTCAGAAAAATATCTAATCATGTTGAAATATTGGAATAAGGAAAATGATCATGTCCTTGATTGAAATATAGATCCACAAGTTATGGTGAGAAAATATGAATAAATACAAAATTTTCCAACTTGAATTGAACAAGAACAAAAATGAAATGAAAATATATTTTTGGTTGATGCAGGATTGCAAAGAACCAAGGATGCTCCTACATCAGACATCTGGGGTTATTTGAAAAGTGAGTCCCTCACTTTACTGAGGCTAAAGGAAAACCCATATGGTCTACCTTATCTTGAGAAATCCAAGAAGAATCCTCCATTGGTCTGCCTTTCCACTTTACAAGATATTATTTAAATTATCTTCCATGTGTTTTCCTCTCATCTCTGATATTCAAAACTTCTTCTATATCGTCTTATTGTTGTTTAGGAAACTGTTTCTCCATTTTTTCTTTATTTTCTTCACTAAATTTTGATTCATGGTAGTGATGTAGATTTGCAATGTTGAATATAGGTGATATACCCATCCCATCTAGTAACTACTTCATATGTATTTCCTGAATCAAATTTCATCAAAATATTACAAGGTCTAAATGTTGTGCAGTTTTTGCACACACGCCCCACTGAAAATGGGGACCCTCATTTTCTTCTTTTGGTGTCTTGGCCCTTCTTTTTTGGAGGTTTTTCTTGCTTGAAACCCATGCTTTAATGTTCATCTTTCCAGTTGGAGTGTCACATTTGTGAATTTTATTGAAAATCTTAAGATCTGAGTGCATTTTAGACTTTTCACCATTTTCGGGAAAATCCGCCTTAGCCAAATTTTCCTGGTTTTCTTTTGGAGCTCGGAGTTGGTTGCCTTTCATCCCAAATCTGGGGAAATCCGTCATGTCCAAATTTCTCCGAATTCTATTGCCCTGTCGGATTTTTGGGTTTTGGTCTTGGTTGTCGTGTTGATCGCATTAATGGCGATTATACTAATTTTGGGGCATTGATATATTGAATCTTGGGGAGTGATTGGCCATTTGATTTTTTTTGTTCTCTTGTCATTTGAGTTTGAGTGCTAGAGCTTGAGGTGTGTTCCTAAATCATGCATTTCAAAGCTATTTCGAGTGCTGTATTTGAATTCTGTGAGCATTGCTCATATCCTGCTCATGTTTGTGGGTTGATTCTTGGAATCACCAGTTCTAGTTATTTTGTTCTCTTGGTATGTGGATATGCTCCTTTCCTCTGTTGGTTTCAAATTATTTTGCTTTTTTTTCTTTCTGGTCTTTCGTTGCTTTGTTCTTTCTTGGGTGTGCGCACCATGTCCAGGCATTTACGATTTCCATTGTTCTACCAGTCCATCATGTTGGTCATTGAATATTTACTTTTGGTCTGGTATTTCACTATTCTTTTCAGCTCTTTCTTGCGTTTGTCCTAAAACTCCTATCTCGCTCATAAGCAAGTTGTGCCTGGTTTTTTCCATGCTCCCATGGCAGATATTTTAGGGTTTCTTGACCTAGGGCATAGCCAATCCCTCTCAAATTGTTGAGAGGTGAGTTTTAAATTCATATTTGATCCATTGGGATCTGTGGTTTGGTCATTGTTGAGGTGCGGACCCTAGGTCTATGATTGTTCAATTCATTTTAGTAAAAATGAGAGAATGTGGATGAGTTCAGGTTTTCGGTGTCTTCACAGAATTTTGCTTCCTCCGGACTTCCTCAGCTTTTTACGTTCCTTCTATTTTGCCACTTAAACCAGATTGTTTGTCTGCCTTACAAAAATTTGCTTCCTCCGGATTTTCTCAGTATCCGTGGTCGAGTCATTCTGCTAGATTCATGCTTTGTGGTAATTTATTTTGTTCCCACTAAAATCCTCTTCTTCCAGATTTTCCCGGATATTTCATGTCTCCTCCATTTTCCCGGGTTGATTATAACTCTTACCCTTTTTGAGAAAATCTGCCCTAGTCAGATTCCTCCAAAGTTTTGTGAAAATATTGAATATAGCGATTGTGAGGAATTGGTTTATTGATGGTGTACTAAAATAATCAAATGAACTTATGCTAAGATGTTCTAAGGTTATTCATTTATTGAATTGATGGATTGAGATGATATTTAGGGGATTATATGTTTGTCTCGCTGGATTCCGCCTGGTCCGAATTTCCCCAGAATTCCTCTCTAGTTTGGAATCCGTGAAGAGGGTTAAATCCTAAACTTTGAGATATGGATTTCTTACATTTGTTGCTTCTCTTGGACCTCATTTTAGTCGTCTTTATTTTTTGGCTGGTAGGATCAGGACAAGATGTTACTAGGTGTGGCAAAGGGAAGGCAATGGATCCAAGTGCAGAGACTTCTGCTATCTCTGATGTAGAGAAAGTAAAATTGGATATAAGAAGGAAGATTCCTGAGAGCAAGTTGACTTCTATTTGGTAAGGAATCACCGATACCAATGTGGGTATGTGGGATTATGAAGAGTTTAAAGCTGACATGGCAACACAAAGCCTCCCTTTGCTAGCTAAAAGAACCCTAGAATCCGGATTGGCACATGTAGTAGGTTTCCCCTCCATGGTGCAATGCTATGAGTTGGTGCTTGAATGTGCCAGGAATTATGACAGAGGGACACAAAGGATAATTGGTCCCTAGGGAAGGATTTTGGCAGGCTTTAATCTTGTATCCATTGCTAGGACTTTCGATATGCCTGATAGATCACATGTGGTTGCCTTTGATATAGACACAACAAGGAAATACTATGAGGAAAATTTGGTCAAGTCCCAGCAGGTGATCAACTCTTGGTTGGAGAATCCCTAGTCTCATTTCTCCAAATTTCCAAAGATGTTATTCAGGCTCAAGTTCAAAAGGGAGTATTACAATGTTATCACTCTTCTCAGTAGTCTGGTAGGACTGAAGAGTGAAGGAGTGTTCGAGAGTTGGATGTTTAACATCATTGCTCAGATGGAACATGGTATAGATTATCATTGGGCAGGTGCCATAAGTGCAGTCATCCACGAGTAGTTGTGCAATGTCTTGGAAACCAAGAATTTCACCATGACATCCTACCTAGTGTATGCATTGGAAAGATTTCACCCATATAAGGGCTTGAGCACTAGAGGTACATTTGGGTAGGATGCAATATATGAGGTATATCCACAACTGCACCTAACTGGAGGAATTTATAGAAGAGCAAACAATGCTTTCACAATGTATATCACCAAATTTCTCCAAGGTGCAAATCATGTGAGGATTTTTGACAAGGCTAAAGAATTGATAAGGAGGTATGGGGCATGGTTTATCCAGTTCCCCACTTTCTCTTACATTAGGATTGATGGTTGTCAAAGGGCTCCCTACAGACTCCCGAGGTACTCTACTGATCATATTATATTGTTGGAAGTCACTAGGAAAATTTGTGACTTTGACATAGTTGTAAAGGGCGATAAGCATAAAATAGGTTTTGGGAATGATTTTCCCTTGAAGATAGGAATGAGTGAGGTTTGCCCTTCTATCCAATTTTCTCATGCTTCTAAGGAGGAGATGAGTACTTTTGGTCTCTCTTTCCATTCCAAGAGAGAAAGGTTTGACATCAGTGATGAGGCACAAAAGAAAGCTAGTAGGGAGTCCAACCATAAGGCCAATATTGAAGATTATTGGGTTAACCTTGGTGATGAATTTGAGGTAAGGAAGAAGAAATTCTCTAGGTTTCTAGTGGACTTGGTAAGGTTATAAAATGTGAATGTCATCCCTAACCAAGTGGAAGAGGATGGAAATTTGATTCAAGGTCATGTCTTCGAGGCTGTGAAGGACAAACCAGTTGGAGAGGTTGACTAGTTGGAAGAAGAGAAAACAAAATTAGACCAAATCATGACTCCTATGATTAAGTACACCAAAATGTGGCTGAAGCATAAAATGTTGGAGTTGGAAAGTGGGTGTGTCCAGTGCACTTATGATCTGATGGGAGACTTGGAGTCTCATTCTTCTTTTGAGGAATCACACAAACATTATCCTAAAGGTAAGACAAAATTGGATTCTCCTTTCAAAATTTAGGTTAGAGATGTTCAAACTGAGAAGGTGGCAGAAGTGGGTAAGTAGAGGAAACCTATTGCCAAGAAGAGGAGACATGTCTCGAGGAAAGAGGCTGAAAAGGATGAAGAAGAGAGGGAGGAGTTAGATGTTACCCCTCTATTGACAAAAATAAGAAGGCTTGTGAAGATTTCACAGAAACAGAAGGAGGCTCCTAAAATTGATAAGGAGGTGAACCACCAGTGGTAGAAGTAGAGAGTTCAGGGGAAAGAACACAAGTATATATGAGGAGGTCAAGGACCCCTTCCCAAAAGGATGCTACTACGAAGGAGGATTTCCCTATAATTGCTCCCATTGCTAAATAGGAAAGTATCTCCATTCCTTAGGATATTGGTAGTGTACAAGAAGAGCCAAGGAAGGATGAAGATCCTAAGGACTTAGGTGAGAAGGAATTTCAGGAAGGAGGCATCTATAGTGTAGAGGTAGAAATTGACAAGGTGATCTAGTTCCCTTTGGTAACCTATGTAGATTCACATGTGGGAGAACAATTGATCAAATCTCCTCAACATGAAGAGATAACAGCTAAGATCCCTTCACCAGCGCAGGTTGTTGTAGAGGAGCAGTTGCAAGACAAGGAGGATCCAATCATGGATATCCCTAGTGTGCCAAGGATTGAGAAGGATGCCCATAATGAATAGTAGGAACAAGATATAGTGCTAACTGAGTCTACTATTCCAAGTTGGCTGAATAAAGAATTGAAAAGTAAACTGGTAATAGTAGAAGATGATCCTCCTAATTGGGATGACTTAATGGCCAATGTTGAAAAAGGAAAGTGTAAGAAGAAGGCTAGGGTTGTGTCTCGGATTGAGAGAGATGGGTCAGGCAATAGAGTGGCTCACATTGCTACCCCTGATCCAGATAAATATACAGATAATGTAACTGCCAAGGATTATCATGTGCAAACTATTGACCTAGGGCATGCTTCTGTGGAGCAAGATATTGAGGAATATGAAGGCTCTAGTGATGTAATTGTGGGAAAATTGAAGAAGGTTGTACAAACCAAGCATGAGTTGGAGAGAGATAATGAGAAGTTGAAGAAGTATTTGTAGGAGTTGATGAAACCCTTGCAGTCCATTAACTCTTCCTCCTCCATTGTGGGTTTCTTGCCTCAGGAAACAATCTCTGAGCTCGAGAAGATGAAAGGAACCACACTTTCCACAGTTGCTTAGTTGCAAGCTGTTGAAACAAAGGGAGATACTTCCATGAAATATATCTTGTTGATTGCAGGAGATGCCAGGAGGTCAGTGGACTGGTTGAAGACTGTGCTGACTCAAGATAAGGAGGATATTGATCTCAAACTGTAGAAAACAAAAATAATTATGGAGTTTATTGAGAATAAGTTGGTAAAGAGTGGTATTCTTCCTTTCCCAAGGGTTTCTGAGCCTTGGGAATGGTTTGAAATCTTGCAAATGAGGTAGAAGGCCTTGAAGAAGATTCACAAACAAGGAAGGCAAATTGAGGACACTTTGAATGGTATTCATGATAAGTGTATCTCATTATTTGAAATTATGACAGGAAGGAATAAGTTTTCTTTGAAGCATCTTAATCTAGAGCAACTTGGGAAATGGTGGAGGGATGTTTATTCTTCGATCAGTGAAGGTCCAATCACTAAACATTAGCTAGATGATGCTACAACCTATATTGCAGTTATTGAAAGATACTTAACTAATAGGGCTGATTGGGATGGTACAGTAAGGTAGGCAAGGGATTATATTAAGTCTCTTGAAAGAAGAGTTAGGGTTTCTCCTGTGCCACTTGTTGCTAAGCTGGAAAAAGTATTGTTGGTCGTGCATGGTGAAGAAGATCAAGCTAAGGACAAGGATGGGAAGTAGTTATGTAGGCCTACAATGAGATTTGTGCTTCCCATTACTCACATGCATCAGGCAGACCCTTTGATACCTAGGCTGACTTGGATGAAATTGGTGCGAATTGCACATTTCATATTATATTCGAATATATTTTGAGGCCGACCTCTTGTAGGTCATGCTTTTATTGTAAATTCTTATTTTTGGGCTGACCTATCTTAGGGATTCTCTATAAAATGGGCATGTTGCCTCATTTGAGAGATATATAGATAGGTGATGCATGATATGCATAGAGAAGTAGAATGGAGATTTCATATTTGAGCGAATTAGGGTTTATTTTCAAGCAAGTGTTGTAACATAAAGCTGGAATTGTTGCCATTTTGGATTACTTAATTTAAGAAAGGATATTGTGATTTGGTATCTATCTTGTGGAGCTTGATATGGCATGGTTCTTGTTGTTTTATCTTTAAAATTGCTTATAAGTTCATAGTTAAATAGTTTGGTGATGCTTAAGGTTTCATGTTTGGAATGTTTGCAATGATCTCTAGTCCATAATTTTTGCAGTTAGCTGATTGTTAGCTACTTTGCAAAGTTAGCCTGGACTTAAAATTGTGCTTAGTTCAATTATAAGGATTTTTTCAAAATTGCTTGAATGAGTGCTTGTGATTTGAAAATATTTAAATACCTTAGAAGATTGCACTATTTTTGTGAAATTATAGATTTATCTGGATTAAACAGAAAGTATTTTATGAGGGATCGATCCATTTTGAGCATTTTATCTTTTGGCATTATCAATCTTAGGGTTAGAAGTAGTCTTAGAATTATCTCTAAAACCTTCATATTTTTCTATTTCTTTATTATCTGGGTTCAATTAAATATTCAAGTATCAATTTATTGTTTAGATCCGATAAATTCAAAGTCTAGTATTTGCTTGTAGGAAGTTCCCTTTGTGATTACTATCATTTTCACATTATCTCTAAGTTGTTTTGTTGCATTGTCAAGACCTGACATTAGAGACCTTGGGGTTATCTCTTTTCCCATAAATATTTACCTTCCAAGAGAGATAGGATATCATATTCTGTTTGAGTTGTTGTTGTGCAGAAAACACCATCAACACCAAACTTCCTCATCTCAAGCTTATTGTATGTGCCAATTGGAAATCATTCCTTCCTCAGATACACCATCACTTTATCTCCAACTTTGAACTCATTATGTCTGCTTTTTTCATTTGTTTGCTCCTTATACTTTTGGTTCATATCATCCAATTGTTACTTTACTTGAGTATGCACTTTCTTCATATTTTTTGCAAATTCATATGCTTTTGCACTCCTTTTATTTTCCTTACTGATGTCTCGCAACTCTGGTATACCTCTAGAATGAACTCTAGTAACAATCTCAAAAGGTGTCTTTCTAGTACTCCTATTCACTAAATTATTGTAAGCAAACTCTACTTGTCCAAGGACTAAATCCAAACTTCTGGTGTTCTCCCCAACCAAACATCTCAGAAAATTCCCCAAACTCCTATTTACTACCTTTTTCTGTCCATCACTCTGTGGGAAAAAATTATAACTAAAATTTAAATTTGTCTTTAACTTCTTCCAAAGTGTCCTCCAAAAGTAACAAAAAACTTTGTATCTCTATCTGAAACAATACTCCTAGGTAATCCATGTAATATGACTACTTCCTTGAAAAACAAGTCTTCTACATATACTACATCTGTTGTCTTTTTACAAGGTATGAAATGTGCCATTTTAGAAAATCTAGCCGCCACCACAAATATAGAATCATTATCTCTTCATGTCTTCAACAAACCAAGTATGAAATCCATGTTTATATCCTCCCAAGGTCTCCCCGAAACTATCAAATGCTTATACAATCCAACATTTTGACTACTCCCTTTTGTAGCTTGACAAACTCTACAACTCTACACAAATTTCCTAAAATCCTTATGAATATGTGGCCGAAAATAATTCTCACTTACCAATGCTGCTGTCTTATCCATCCCAAAGTGACATGCCAATCCTCCACTATATTAATATTTCAACAAGCAATCCCTCATTGAAATCTAGGGTATAGAAAAATGATTCCCTCTGAACAACATATCCTCCTAAATGAAATAATCCAATCACTGACTCCTATCCTCTAAGAATGGTTCTTTACAAGCTCTCCAAGTATCTACAAAATTTGGGTCATCCTCATACAAGTTCTTCAATTCATCAAAGCCTAATACCTCCACTCTCATTTCTACCAGTAAATTCCTTCTCCTACTAAAAGCATCAATGGCTCTATTTGACTTTTCACTCCTATGTTTCAATTTTTTTTTATAACTTTGCAAGAATTTCACCCATCTCATGTGTCTCTGATTCAACTTACCTTGACTGTTCAAATACTGCAATGCTTGATGATATGTATACAACCCAAAATCCTTAGGCAACAAGTAATTTCTCCACTTCTTCAAGGCTTGAAATATGGCATAAAACTCTTGGTCATACACTGAATACCTCTTCCTAGCATCATTCAATTTACCACTAAAATAAGCTCTTGGTCTTCCTTCTTCACTTAATACTTCTCCAATTGCATTTCCACTTGCATCACAATCTACTTGAAATACCTTATTAAAGTCAAGTAAATCCAACAAAGGTTGCTCAGTCACCTTCTATTTCAACAAATCAAAACTTTGGTCTACTCCAGATGTCCACCTAAAATATTTCTTATCTCCTCTCATTGTTTTTGTCATAGGACTAAAAATAGAGCTGAAATTCCTAATAAAATTTTGGTAGAAACTAGCCAATCCATGAAATAATCTTACATCTCCAATGATTTCTAATGTAGGCTATTCAACAATTTCTCTTAGCTTCTTAGGATCCATCTCCTATCCATTTAGAGATATCACAAATCCTAGATATACCAGCTATTCCTTCATGAAACTACACTTCTTGATGTTTATCTACGTATGCTTTCTCTCAAACGCTTCAAAAATAGTCTTATATGCAATAAATGTTCTTCTCTAGTCTTATTGAGAATCAAGATGTCATCCAAATAGAAAATCATAAACTTACCCAATAATTTCTTCAATACCTCATTCATGAGCTTCATGAAAGTACTCAGTGCATTTTTTAGTCCAAAAGGCATCACCAACCACTCATACAATCCTTCATTTGTGTTGAATGCTATATTCCACTCATCCCCTTCTCTGATTCTGATATGATGATATCCAATCTTCAAATCTATCTTTGTAAAGTATTTAGCTCCACTTACACAATCCATAATGTCATCCATCCAAGGAAAAGGAAATCTATACTTCACTATGATTTTGTTTATGGCTCTAGATTCTATACACATCCTCCATTCTCCATCCTTTTTAGGTGTTAGAATAGCAGGTAGTGCACAAGGACTTGAGATTTCTCTGATAAAACCCTTCATCAACAATTATTGCACTTGTCTATTCAACTCTTCATTCTCTGTTGGTGTGTTGCTTTATTAGGCAAACTATCTCCAAGAATCAGATCCATGCAATGACTAATACTCCTCATAGGTGGCAATACATTAGGTACATTATTTGAAATGATAGCTTCATATTTTTCCAGCAACTCCTTTATCTCCTTCAATTGTTCTAAATGCTTCAAGCCTTCAACCTTATTAGGAACCAAGGCATAACACATTTTCACATGTCTCATTCCATCCAAATATCTCCTTCCACCAACTAGACAAATTATAACACTTGTGTTGACCTCAAATTTAGAAACATCCTCTAATGGCAACAAAGTCTGCTTCATCCCATTTGCAACAATGGTATATGTGTTATTCTCTCCATCATGAATATCATGTCTATCACACTCCCAAGGCCTTCCCAAAAAAACATGGCATACATTCATAGGAATGATATCACACAAAACTTCATCATGATAATTTCCTATCTTCAATTTCACCAAACATTGTTCACTTACCAGTATCTTATGCTCACCTTGAATCCATTATCTGATAGGGCTTCGAGTGTTTCAATATTTCCAACTTCAATTTCATCACCATTTCTTCATAAACTAGGTTCTCAGAGCTTCCACTATCAATAATCACTCTGCAACATTTACCAACTACCTTGCATCTAGTTCAGAACAAATTCTTTCTTTGCAATGATTCTTGCTCCATCTCTCTTTGACACAATACTCTTTTGTTCACCAACACTTCTCTCTCTTCTAATTTATTAGATGATCCAACATGATCCTCCTTAGAAAATTCTATTCTTCTACTATTATTTTTATTTCTACTTGTCTCTCCTTGATTACATTCAAATTCTCTGTCCTTCTCCATCACTCTAAAAACAAGTTCGCCTAAATACTCTTTTCTCCTACCCTCTATCACCTTTTCTATAACCCTCATTCTATTGACCACCATATCCTCCTCTCTAGTAAGAGTTTCCATCATCTCTATGGTACATATTATCATTCTTACTGACTTCCTTATCTTTATTTTGATCTACAAAATATCCTCTTCCTCCTCTAGGGAAAATTCTCCCTCTCTAGAATCTTCCAACTCTTCCTCTTTGTCTCTACTCATGAATTTTATTCAACTTCTCTTCTTCTTTTAGGGCACATCAATATGCATCCTCTAGACTTAGCAACTTGATCAAACTAATCTCAACCTATATAGATGGATTCAAGCCATTCACATATTTGTCTACTTGCTCAGTCTCATCATCCGTATGTCCAAATTTGATATTCAACTTGTAGAACTCCTCAGTATACTCTATCACACCTGACTCCTTTTGCTTCAAATTTTTCAACTTTCAGAACAAACTAATCTGATAGTCTATGGGCATAAACTTCATCTTTAACTTATTTTCCATTTGATCCCATGATTTTATCTTCTCATTTCCTCTTCTTTGCCTATCTATCTACAAATGTTCCCACCAAAGGGATGCATGTCCTTTCAAATTTGTACAAGAAAATTTCACCTTCTTGTCTTCGGTGGTACCTTCAAAATCAAAATACTTCTCCATCTCCATTATGCAATCAAGCAATTCATCTGAATCCAACTTACCACAATAGTCTGGTGGATTGAAATGTGGTTTAGTATTTACTCCAGTTAGGGATCTTATGAACCTCTCTTCTCCCTATTCAAGGCCGGGTTTATTTTCTCTTTCCCCTTCTTCCTATTATTCTACCTCTTCATCCCTCACATCATCAACTAGTCGACCTCTTGTCTAGGATGTTTCAACTCCTAATCTAGCATAAATTCCTCTCAACATCTCCATTATAGTTGGGTTTTCATTTCCATGCACTCCATTTCCTCTACCATTTCTTCTTCTTGACATCTTTACACAAGTCCTCTACAGATGCAGGTTAGATCCTCAGTCCACCACCCCATAACAAATATTCAATAGGACTTCACAAAATCTGACGTTCTCTCACATAACGAATCTTGCTCTGATACCAATTTGGTGCAGTCACAATAGGAGGGTCCTCAAAGAGAACAGTCTAGACTGTACAACAAGAGTTACACAACAAAATCCACTCAGAATATGGAGTAAAATGCATATTTAAACAATATTGTTACTATAAATTTCAATTACATACAACCAACAATATCTAGGTTTATAGATTGGGCTCATAGGCTTGATACAACATTCTTAAAATATAGTATTCCTGCATGCTCCTTAATGTGAGATAAAATATTATATATGGAATCCAATATTCATTCTAATCACCCTCCTAATGATCTATTACAATTATTTATATCACATCCGAGATCTAGAATCATCTGCATCGGCCAAAGATTGTTACAATATCTGATGAAGGAAACATAATGTGCATGAAATAGGTTAGCCTTAAATTTGAATTTCTCCTTGGCAGGTGTATAAGATGAAGTGTGGACCCAAAATTAAGGCCGTGGAAACTCCATGGAATAATTTGAAACACCTTGCAAGGATCCACAAGTTACGGGAAGGATCCATAAGAGATCAAATTAGCCATTAGGCTCAAAGCTACTTCACTGTTGTGTTATAGAAACTGTCACTTAACTCGAAAGTGGTAACTTGTCGGAAAAAGATCCAATTGTGTTGAAATATTGGAATAAGGAAAATGAACATGTCCACGATGAAAAAATAGATCCATAGGGTCTAGTGAGCAAATATGAAGAAATATCAAATTTTCCAACTTGAACTGAACAAGAACTAAACAAGAACAAAATTGAAATGAAAATATTATTTTGGTTGATGTAGGATTTCAAAGAACCAAGGATTCTCCCACATCAATTATCCACCTTGTGGATTCTCACTCATCACAAAGTATTTCAAAATTCACGAAAATCTATGAAATTACATATTTCCTGAACTCATTGTTGTATAGAAATAAATGATTGAGTATCCCTTTATTGGAGCCTCTTGAAATGTCTAGAATAAACAAAGAATATTAATAGTTTTCGCAAAACCCACTACAATTGATGTCTTGTGAAAATTGATCTTCCTTGAAATATTTCATCTTTTAGGACTTCGTAAATCCTCTAAAAACTCGATCGTAGTCTTGAGAGGTGTTAATTATTAAGTGGAAATAGTCATGGATCTTGGGGATTTATTTTCTCTTAGAAATTCGTGACTCTATTTATGATTGAGGATTTCAAGGTCCTCTGATTCCCCAAAAATGCCTGAAACCTTTATAGAATGTTAAGAAAATGAAGGGATGTGATTATTTTTCTCATGAATTTTAATGATTTTAATATGATTGAGATCTCAAGGGATATTTCCTCATAATTTTCACACTTCTCCCTTTCAATTAATTATGAAGTTTTTATAGAAAATGCGATCTAAGACAAGCAAGGATGAGGTAATAAATCAAGAAAGAAAGGCAAGAAACTATAAGAATACTACATAGGGTGAAGAAAATCTTTCCAAAGAAGCACAAATGAAATTTGATTTTAAGGGTATCCTGTTGCAGAAAAGGATTTCTTTGTATTGGGGAAATGTGGGAGATACCAACTTGGGTCATATAGACCTAGACGAATTCAAGAAGAGAATGGTTGGTGCAAATCCTTTTGAGTTGGCATAGAAGATGGTTAGAAATGGAATAGTTCAAGTTATTAGATTTCCACCATCAGTCCTATGACCCGAGATGATTATTGAGTTTGAAAAGAACTATAGATTTGATGAGAGAAATATGATTGGCCAATAAGGAATAATCATGTCCAATTTTACTAAAGAGGTTCTAGCTGAATCATTTGAGATTCCATCTCATTCAAGGCTAGCAATGTTTACTTTGGAGGTAGCCAATAAATTCTATATTGATAATCCAAATAAGGACATGGAAATCATGGACACTAAATGGGTAAACAAACCAAGACCAAAATTATCAAGGTCCTACATAGAAGTGATTTTTATGATGAGTATGGTGATATGATAACACTTTTAAGAAGAATTATGGGACTAGAAAACAATATCCAGTTTGAGGACTAGATTTTTTGTCGTTAGATAGATTGAGAAGGGAACCAACTTTCATTGGGAAATATTAATAATAAAAAACATTGATAAATAGCTGAAAGGGGTGGAAAATATTAAAAAATTATGATGAATTCCTATGCCATTTATATGCTTGCTAGAAATTTAAAATACAAGGGATTGACATGTAAAGGAGTGGGAAATGAGACCGGGAAGATAAAAGTATATGAGTGTTACCCACAATTACACTTATCCAACACCTCCCATTACAAGAGGGTGAATGATTCCCTTTCAATGTGTATCACATAAATATTGTAGGAGGCCTTGCATATAAGATTGTCACCTAATTCTATCATGGATTTGGTGAAGAATTATGTATCATGATTAAATCCAATTTCAAAAAATATTATGTATTAAAATTCAGGGCTTCCCTCTTAGGCCTTACAAGTTTCCCAAATATTCAACTAATAAGATGGTGATATTGGAGGTCACAAGGAAGTTGGTTGCCTTTGATAAAGTGCTAAGAGGAATATACAAAATAAGTATGGGAGGTGAATTCCTACTATCAATAAATGGTTGGGAGGCTTGCCTCACCTTTATTAGTGCACAAAACTTAGAGGTTGAGATGAAATTCTTCCACCTAAAAAAACACACACAAAGAATGAATTTTGATCCACATGGGGTTGAAAAGAAGGCTTCGAATAGGTCATATAGGAATATGCCCCACGTTGAAAATTATAGGGAAAATTATAGGGATGAATTTGAAGCATTCAAGAAGAAATATTCCAAGATGTCCATTGAAATGAATAGGTTGTATAGGCTTTGGATATACTTGATAAAGTAGATGATGATGGGGATTTAATTCAATACCATGACTACATGGAAATAGAAAATAAACTAGTCCCTCCAATTGATTGGGATAAAGAGTAGCTAATTGAGTTGGATGAGGTTATTTCTCCTATATTAAGATACACTAAATTGTGGGCCAATAAAAAATAATGGAATTGAAGGCTAATGGAGTTAAATTCTCCTATGACTTAATGGGGGATCTTGAGTCCCTTTCCTCCAATGAAGAGCCCAAATAAGAACTTTAAGTTCTTAAAACTGAGGAGGAAGATTCAAAAGAAGAACCATTAATCATCAAAAGGGCCAAAGGTAAAAATAAGACATGGGTTGCTAAGAGGAAACCTATTGAGAAGAAGATAAAAGAACCAACATCATTTGTTGAGGAGCACTCCAAACAAAGGCTTACAAGGGAAAGGTTGAAGAAAAAGGTCTCCTCTTCAATAGACCTAACTCCTCCTTCTTTCCAAAAGCATCAAGTGATTCAAGAAGAGGGGATTCCTTCTGTGGAACAATTCGAAGAGACACACATTGCAGAGATATAAGGAAATACAAAATAGAAGCAATTAATGTTAAAAAAAAATTTATAAGCCCCAAGTTATATAATAAAGAAAATATTCTCTAAGGTGTGGAGTTCCAATCCATAATTTGGATAATCTAGAGAATATTGCAGAACACATAGAGGAAAATGGAAGGAAGGAGGAAAAAATCATAGGAGAAACTATGAAGCAAACTCTTGATCAACATAAATAGGAAGAGGAGGTTATTGTGTAGTAGCTAATTGATGAGAAACCTAAAGATTTGATGCCACTAGTTTTAAATATTAACATCAAGCAAGAAAAATAGACATGTGAAGATGCTTCCATGGGGTATGAAGAACAATTCCATGAGGTGAATCTAGGAAGTTATGAACAACAACCTCAAGACAACCAAGAACAACAATAATAAGGACAAAAGGAAGAAGATACAAACATAGAAAAATATATTGCCTCGGAATGTCTCAAGGAACATTTGAAGATCAAGCCTATTGTAGAATTATCTACTCCCAATTGGGATGAGTTTTTGACTACCATAAATAATCCCAAGGAAAATAAGAGGGAAAAAACATATTCTAAGATTGAAAGCGATGATTCTAATAATCAAGTTGTGCATGTTTCCACCCCTTCTAGTGATAAGGAAAAGGGATGCATTTATCCCAAATATTATAACGTCCTCAAAGTAAACCTAGGCCCTACTTCAAAGAGGTAGGAAGTCCAAAAACTGAGGGAATCAGTAGATACCATTATAAAAAGGCTCGAGAAGGAGGTGAAGGCCAAAGAGCAACTAAAAGCACAAATGGAGGAATTACAAAGCTACATTAAAAATTTGGTTAATTTACTTCAAACATATGTTGGTCCTTCTACATAGCCCAAGTTTCTTTCAAAAGAGGCTATTTATGAGTGAGGCAAGATGAATTCCTCCACCCAAGTCTCTCAAAAATGGATTGTTGGGGTGTTTGACAAAGTAATCCTCATTCTTGATGAAATAGTCAATTGAATGGTAGATTTCCATATTTTTCAGATAAAGTACACCAAATAATGGAAGATTGAAAAGCTATTGATGATAAAATTATTTTCCAATTAAATATGTTGATTGATATTCCATAGCAGGTTTTGTTAGAAGAGAAAATAATTGTTACAAATAAGGTTGGTAACCTTTATTCTTGGTTACATTATTTTAAATTCAAAAGGGAAATAATGGATAAGG
This sequence comes from Sequoiadendron giganteum, assembly GCA_007115665.2. Classification (NCBI taxonomy): domain Eukaryota; kingdom Viridiplantae; phylum Streptophyta; class Pinopsida; order Cupressales; family Cupressaceae; genus Sequoiadendron; species Sequoiadendron giganteum. The sequence goes on from CM021103.1 coordinate 603,014,814, forward strand.
CATTATTTGATTTTTAAAATATGGAAAAGGATTTACATGAAGCTTTTGGAGGTTGTATTGTTTTTGTAAGCTATGACTAGCAAGAAAATCACCAAGGAATATATTAAAATTGATATATTAAAACAATGGTGGAAGGATAGCTTCACTCATGTAGTTGATATTATAATTACTAAAAATAATTTAGAATATGTAGCTATGTATATCAATTTTATGGATAGATTCCAAGAATCTCAACATGATTGGACCAGAGTGTTGAAAGGTTTTGAGGCTAAGGTGGCAGCCATATCATACAGGCTTCAAATAATTCCTACGCCCAACTTGGAGGAGTTGAATGTTGTCTTGCACAAGTTTCAATAGTTTTGAAAGAAGCAAAAAACAAGGAAATATGTAGAGAGGGATAAACTACCTTAGAATTTGTACCACATTTATTTTATTTTTCTAAAAGTTCCATGCCATCTTGGGGGACCTCGAACTTTGTGCTAAGGTTGTTTTATATTTAAAATGTAAATGAATTTAAAAATATAAGAGGGACAACCTATTTTGGTCGAACTAGGTAGGAACCCAACTTGTTTTAATCTTGGCCATTGATTTTAGGAAAATCAAAAACCATAATTTCTAATAAACTCTATAAATATGAGGTTCCCTCATTGAAAAGTTGGATCTAGAATTGTTGTAAACAAATTTTGAAGATAATACAAGGAGAAGACATTGGATTTTGGTGTTCTTATTCTTTGTTTCCTTATAATATTTCATGGTTGCTACTTCCAAGTTTTATTTTCATGTTGTTTAGTTTTAGTTACGTTAAAAAAATGAAAAAGTGTTGAAGGTATTTGATAGATGTCTAGTTCATACCATTTGTAATTTTATAATTTTAAGTTACTTTTTATGGTTAGTCTAAGATATTTTTAAATATAATGGTTCAACTATGAAAGTATATCCATATTATTCCAAATCTGGGTATGTGTATGAATGTTTACAGTCTGAAAATCTTTCAATTTTCCTTTGAATATTCAACTATTTATATGATATTGTGGGTTTGACCTTGGTTAATCAAGGATTTTTTTATGAGGGATTTTTCTATCTAAGGCATCAGGAACTGTTGTGACTTTCCTTAGGATTTTGATTTAGAATTATCTGAAAACCTTTATCTTTTGCAATTTATTTTGAATTTGGGTTATTTATAAGAAAGAGAAGCATAAAAAAATTGTCATATTTGATGATAGAATTCATTTTCAGATTTCAAATTTGGAAATTATAGTTAGGGTTTGTATCAATTTTTTAGATTTCATTAAAAAACCCAGTCTTATAAGTTTCGAAACTTTTTTGAACCATAAATGCCCCTTGTGAAATAAATAATCACATAAACCACCGAGTCATTTTTGCAAAGTCAAGACCTAACATATAAATCCTTGGGATTATTTTCTAAAAAAAATTGAGGAGAGTTTCCTTTCAAGAGAGATAGAGCACTTTGTGTTTTATCTGTGTTGTGCAATGCAAAAAAACTCATTAATAGGAGGGACAAATAAATAATTAGGAAAATTTATTTACCTTACGTTAGGACTTAGGGGGATAACAAGAATGGATTTAGGATGAACATGATAATGAATATCAATTAAATAATTATATTAGTATCTAATGAATATAACAATCATAAATACGATGAATTAGGGTAAACTAACCAAATATAATTGTGAAGGGGAGAAATGTGCTAGTCTAAAATGCAAAACAAATCAAAATGCAAGAAGAGAACAAAAACATCTAACACCTCAAATGATTAGCCTAGTTGGATTCAAAAAAAATAAAGATGAAGGTAAAAAAAATGATTATACCTTGTCTCAAATCGATCCTTTGGTTGGCCCTTGATATCGCTTTGATGTGTGATCCTTAGATTGATAACTTGCAATAATGATGGTTGATGTGTGACTAATGGAGGTGGGTGGATGTGATAATGGTGGTAGATGAAAATGCAAATACTATGAAGGTTAAAATAAATGGCTTTAATGGTTTGAAAGGCTTGATAGCAGAAGTTTGGCATGCATGTGATGAATTTCTAACTCAATTAATGAGAAGAAGGGGGTTATTTATAGAGAAAATTGAATCTTCTAGAGGATCCAATGGTCTAGATTGATCCACCATGGCCAAGATGGAGGGCTCTGGTGATTTGAGGACTCACAAGCCCTCACATCTTGACATGTGGTGAGTGAAAAGGTGAGATGGCAAGGGTACAAATGACATGGAAGAGTTCATGTGGTTCCAAGGTACTTGCAAGTACCTTGTGATGTGAGAGTATTTCCGCAAAAATTTATTCCTTGGCCCCATATGGGGCTGAAAGTGACAAGTGGTGAATTTTATAAAGTCATCCCTTATCAACATGGGGAATGGGGAAGACCTTGGAGGAATAAAAATGAATTTTTAATTCACTTTTTGGAAGAGACCAAAGCATAAAATATGGTTCCTCTAAAAGAGGTCTTTGGCCTTTGGGTACGATGTAACATATGAGATGTCATGGGGAAGACAAATGCATGGGGGGAATAAGTGTGAATTTTTAATTCACATGGGGAAGAGCTCAACCCAAAAAAGGTAAGTACCAAGAAAGGTTGACCTAAGGACAAGCTAGAAAGGGTAAGTGATTACTATTAGGATTTTTAAAATAGGTGATTAGATTAATTAATGATGATTAGAGGCAAGTGGAAATTTATGGAGGATGTGACATTAATCTTGATTAAGGATATGCACATCTTAATGGATGATTAATTAAATTAACCCATATTAGTGAAAAGGTTATGGAGGATGTGACAAGGAGAGAGAAATAATGAATTCAAAATTGAAAAGGATAATTGACTAAATTAAATAAATTGATTGATTTATTTAATTTAGAGAGGAAATGGTAAAGGATAAAGTATTTATTTAAATACTTTTAGGAAACTTAGGGAAAGGGGATAATATTAATTAAATGTGTCAATTAATTAATATAGATGGATTAGATGAATAAATGATGGGATTATGACCATATGGAAGTGGTCAAATTTAGGTGTCTACATTTTTCCCCTCTTTGAGATGGTGTTACGAAGTAGCATCATTTCAAAGAAAATAAAAATATAACACTTAGAAGAAGATGGTTAGATTAAGGAAGATACCCTAGTCATTCGATGGGTGACTGGGAGAAAAGATGATGGGAGTGAATATGAATATTAGGGATTGAGGATGAAGATGAAGATGAAGAAAACAAAACCCTAAACACCTAGGGGCTCGAGGGTTGATCAAAGATCAACCTTGCCTACATGAAAGTGCAAAGCCCTCGTAGTTCGATAAAAGACCATGGATAAAAGTGAAAAGTGGATAATGGAGACCTTCATGAATGGTGAAGATTGGACAGACAAATTACCTAGGGGGAAATAAAATTATTGACCTTGCCTACATGAAAGCATAGGGGCAATGTAGTTCAAAAAAAGATAGAACCCTGGAAGTGGATCAAAAGATCGACCTTGCCTATGTGAAAGCATATGGGCAACATAGTTCAAAAAAATACCAACGAAAAATTAGGGATAAGGGATGATGAGATGACCATGAGAAATGGAGATACGATGAAGAAGATGATATGGTGAGCTAGGATAGGCTATGCAAATAGGATGGTTGATATGCAAGATGTGGGTTATATGAAGCTAAGGCAGGGATAGTTAGCTAGATCATCAGAAGATGAATTGGGAGGATGAAACAATGGATGGATGAGGGATGGAAACTAAGGAGATAGTAGGATGGATGGCATTAGATTATGTGGGGGTAGCCTATATCTAGATACCAATGAAAAGGGATTATGAGAGAGGAGGAAAATAGAGATAAATGGATGGATTGATAAAGATGGGGATATAGGAAGATGCGAGGATAGGTGGATAGAGGGAATCAGAGTTGGAAAGATGGAGAGGAAGATAAGGATAGGGATATGGTAGGATATTTAGATAGAGGGATGGGTAGATAAGGATGAAAGGATGAAAAAGGACTAGTGGATGAGAGTATAGGAAGATAAGGATGGGAAGGATGGGGAGATGGAAAGGATTACATGGAGGGATGGATGGATGGTGTCTCTAAGGACTCTATCACATATAAGGAGATGCCCCCACTCTAGATGTGTCATGCCTAATGAGGCAAGGGGGATAGCAAGATGGGTAGATAATGGAGTAAGATGGACATAGAAGGGATATAGTTGTTTTTATGATGGATGGATGATGAAGGTAGATAATATGAATGTAGCAAAAAAGTAGATGGGGAGGATAAGGAATATGATAGTGTATGGATGAGGGGATTGTATGCCAAGAGGTGTCTAAAGCATGTATATATATGTGCCCTTAAGGGCTTATCAAGATTACAAGGAAGATGGAGGGACTAGGATAAATTGGATATGATGGATATGATGTGGAGGATAGGAAGATGTAGGAGATGGAGGAAAGGAATGCATAGGTGGATGCTTCCCTCAATCATGGAAGGAGACTAGATGGGGGATTTATGCATGATGCATGTTTTCTAGGTTTTCACCATTAGATGAATTATTTTCTCTTTACTATTTTCTTTTTTTCTTTTTTCAAATTTTCTGACCTTTTTGGTTCTTCTAATTTTTCTCTTTTTTAAATTTTTTTTTTTTGATAGAAATATGGATGAATATGGATAGGTATAAATGGATAAATGGATTCAGAAGATGTGTCATAAGGTGATAGAAGAAGAACTCAAGAATCAAGTTCCATATGAGGTAGAAAGAGCATGTGTGTAAAGTGATCTTTAGATGTTGGTACAACCTTATTAGAATGGATGGATTATGCAAGAGGATAGATTAAATAGATTTGATGGGGGAGATATGTGGGGTAATGGATAGGATATTTGAAAGTATATGGATGGAATGATGGAGTGGATGTGTGATGGGGGAGGTGTTCAGGACTAACATTGGCACATGTGGTAAAATGATAGGAGGGTTGATGAATGGAGAATCTGGCGATAATGGAGGAGTTGGGATAGTGAATTTTGGGACATAAGGACCTAGAAAAAATTTAGGATATGGAGGATGTGAATGATTCTCTTTGGGATTATAAAATTTGGATGTCTTTAGGGATTTATCATTTGAAGGCATGACCTCTTTGTTCTTAGGAATCCACATGGTTTTGATTTTTTCTTTGGTGGGCCTTTGTGGCCTTTTGGATTGATTAGGCTTTTGTATTTAATTTTTATTTTCTTCAACATGTGATTTTGAGGGGACATGAGGAGCTTTAGATTCATGTGGATGCTTGGATTTATGCATTTTTACTTTGGCATCCAAAGTGCTTTTAGTAGCAATGGGATGGGTAGAGGTGATGAATGATGTGGAGAATATGCGGATGGAAGGATAGATGTAGGATTTTGACGAGGATGTGTGGATGGAGGATAAAAGATAGCATGCATGGAGGGGTGACTCTGTTGATCCTAATTAGGAGTTATGAATTTAGGATTCTTGGGATGTGTGCTAGGATAGGGTAGGATGGAGGGGGTGATTTTGGGATATAATGACCCAAAATAGACTATGTATATGAACGATCTGTGAAGTGTGGTGGAGGGATATAAGGACCCAAAGTAGATGCAGTGGATGGCAGATGAATGATGGTGGATGGACATAAGGATCCAAAATGGACTCAGAGGATGAAGGAGGAAGATCAACAGTTGTTTTAAGGTAATATGATGGAGGAGGGGGCATGGTGGAAAATTATTTGGTGGAGCAATGGGAAGTTCCTCTCATTCATTTGGAAGAGGACCATTTAGGATGTATGGAGGTTGTACCAAATTTTTTGGAGTGTGATTCTTGGGAGATATATCCAAGACCTTGTGTACCTGGATGTTCTTTGACTTGGATGGGCTCTAAACCACCTTTCTCATGAAGGACTAAACCTTTTCCTTGATACTTCATGTTTGTGAGCATTTTTCTAAGGTAGGATATTTATTCTATTGGAGGCCTGATGCGAGTCCATCAAGAGGTGGAGAAGGAAAGGTGGTGCCTATACTTTTTTTTTCTTCCACAAGAAGACTACAATGGATGCATGTGATGTTACCAAGGTGATAAAAATTGGTGTTGGGATGGCAGATAATGATGGAGGATCATGGGATGGAGATGAGGGGAGAGCAACATCCTGATTGGGAGAAGGAGGTGATAAGGGATCGGGAGAGGAATTAGGGAGTGTGATAGAATCTGGATTTATCGTAGTGGATGATAAGGGCTCATGAGATGGAGTGATTGGATCTCGAATGAAAAGGGGATCATGGGATGGATTGGATGAGCTAGTGTGATCTTGAGATGGGGTGGATGGGAGGATAGGATAATGACTTGGTTGAGGATATGGATCATGAGATGAAATGGACGAAAGACTATTTTTTTGAGATGGAGTAGATGGGATGGAAGAATCTTTATTTGGAGGAGGGGATATGATTTTATGCTTTGGATCAAGCTCTTGGCATGAATCGTATTGTGTGGGATGTATGATGATGGAAGAGTGTTGGAGGGACTCCTCAACTGGGGGAGATAGGAGGATGGAGGATTCATGAAGGTCATGGGATTGAAGTTTGTGAATATTAGGACTAGGAGGAGGGGATTAGATGTCTTCAATGGATTGGGTGGATCTAGTAGTAGAAGATGGGGATTCAATGGATTTTATGGGTTTGATGGGCTCAACCATTTGGATGGTGTCAGGAATTTTAATGGGATGGATAGGTGTAGGATGGAGGAGGACCTCATCACTAGTGATGATACATGATAGAGTGGGAGGGAATGGTGTCTCTTCTATCATGAGTCATTGGGAAACATTTGGAAGGGATGTAGGATTAGGTAGGGTGATGGGAATAGAGAACTAGGATTGGGGATTTCTGGATTAGAATTAGACATGGAGATGGGATTGGATGGATTACTAAGAGGAGGTGGAGGATTAGGGTTAGGGATTGGAGGATTAGATTATTGAATGGATAGAATAGATGGAGGATTATGATTAGATGAGTGGATGGGATTGGATGGAGGACTAGGAGGAGATGGAGGATTATGATTAGATGAGTGGATAGGATTGGATGGAGGACTAGGAGGAGATGGAGGATCAAAGTTAGGGATTGGAGGATTAGATGAGTGCATGGGTGAATTATGAATGGGACTAGATGGAGGACTAGGAGTGGTTGGGGGATGAGGTGGGTTATGATTAGATGGAGGATTAAGATATAATGCAGTGAAAGGGGGAGTGATGTAGGAGGATACAGATGCAGATGCTGGATTAGGTTAGGAAGATTGGGATGGTGAGTAATAGTAGGAAGATGATGATGGATTAGGAAAAGAGGAAATTGGTGGTGGATTCATGTAGGAGGACATGGATGGAGGATTAGGATGGAAAGATGTGGAATTAATGTAAGGATATTAGGATGATGGATTTTGATAGGAAGGTGCTAATGTTGGATTAGAACAAGAAGATTGAGGTGGTGAACTACCATAGGAAGACATTTATGGTAGGTTGGCATAGAAGGATTTGGATGTTGGATTGGGATAGGAGTATTGAGATGGTGGATTAGGATAAGAGGAATATTGGGATGGTAGATTATGATAGGAATGTGTGAGTGTTGGATTAGGATGGGAAGATTGGGATGTGGGATTAAGGTAGAGGTATTGGGATTGTTGATTATGATAAGGAGAGGAGGCTATGGATGTTGGGTAGGATAGAGGTTGAGAGGGAGGACATGATGAATATGTCGGTGGTGAGGATGTTGGATAGCCCTTGTCAAGGGTAGCATAAGGATAATTATTAGATGTAGATGAAGCCATGGTGGGATAGTTCAAAGAAGTAATGAGATTCTGGGATGTGATTGGAGAGAGCTTGCTAGCAATGATAACATCGAGGGGATCTATATAGCACTCTTTTTGATCAAAAATAATTTCATTATCGTCATCAACATAGTTAAGATTCCCCTTGACTACTATTATTGGTCATGTGAGAGGGGGATGAGGATTCGTTATGGCTACAAAATAGATACAAATTGAGATGATGGAGGGGACTAGAGGACAAGATGGATTGGAAGAAGATTTAGGTGGAGTAAAGCTGAAGTTGGCATATTAGATTAAAGCTCAGATTCAGATGTTTAGAATGGTCAACAATTTAAATGGGTAGATAGATACTTAGAATGGGTGAACGGATACATGAATCAGGAGAATGACACTCAGAATGGGAAAACAGGTTGTCAAAATGATTGAATGGCTTCTCGGATGGATGAACAACTGGCCGGAAAGAGGGAACAATTTCTCAAAATGAGCGAATGGATATTTTAGACAAGGGGACAACACTAAGAATAGGGAAACGAGTTGTCAGAACTGGTGAACAACTTTTGAAAATAGGTGGACAACTGGTCAGAAAGAGGGAATGATTTCTCAGAACGAGAAAATGGATACTTGAAATAGACAGACAGATGGTCAAGATGAGTAAACGAGTAGCTTGGATGAGGGAACAACACTCAAAATGGGGAAAGAGGTTGCTAGAATGAGTGAATGACTTCCCGAAATAGGTGGACAACTGGTGAATGGAGGTTAAAAAAAATGTTGTTTGGAAGGTCAGGGCCACCACTTTTGAGAGAAAGGCTACCCCTTTAGAGGGCAAGGCTGCCCAAATCAAGAATGATGAGGAACGGGTCTAAAAATTGGCTAAACGGTGTTCCAAAAAAGGATTTTTCACCTTTTTTTGAGGGAAAGGCTGCCCCTTTGGAGGGCAAGGACGTCCAAATCAAGAATGATGAGGAATGGGTCTGAAAATTGGCCGAACAGGGTACCAAAAAAGGTTGTTCAACCTATTTTTAAGGGCAAAGCCACCCCTTTGGAGGGAAAGGTCGACCTTTGAAGGTCAAGACTGCCACTTTTGAGGGCAAGTCCACCCAAGACAAGAATGATGAGGAATGGTTTTGAAAAATGGTCGAACAGGCTCTCCAAAAAGGTTGTTTCACCTCTATTTGATGGTAGGGCTGCCCCTTTGGAGAGCAAGGCTGCCCCTTTGAAGGTCAAGGCCACCCCTTTTGAGGGCAAGGCCACCCTTTTTGAGGGAAAGGCTACCCAAGACAAGAATGATGAGGAACAGGGTGCCGAAAAAGGTTGTTTCACCTCAGTTGGAGGGCAAGGCCACCCAAGACAAGTGAAAGACTACTCAAGATAAGGGGGATGAGGAATGGGTCCAAAAAATGGTCGAACGAACACCAAAATGGACCCAAATGGTCCTGGATAAAGCTAACTTCCAAAACAGGTAGTTGGATTTGCAAAATGGAAAAGGATCGCTTGGAAGAAATGAACACATGTAGGAGTTTGTGGAAAAGTACTCGAAATGAGAAAATGAGTTCTCAGAATGGGTGAACAGCTTCTCGAAGCAGGATCGTGTTAAAGCTCAGATTTGGGTTTGATGAAAGCTCAAATTGGAATTAGATTAAAGCTTCGATTAGGATGATGGGATTAAGGCTCATATTTTAAATGGATTGGATAATACAATAGGATTGATTCAAAACCAAGTTCAAGGGTTTTAACTAGAGGACATAAGGTGTTTACAATCAATTTTTTCCATTTTAGGATACTTCATAAGCATACCCTTGAGAGTCTAGTTTTTTCCCCAAAAATACCCAATACTAAGATAGGATGAATTACCAACTAACATCCCAAATCTAAGACATGCATTCTAAGTTATTAACGAAAATAATTTTTCAAAAATTGAAAAAGCCACTAGATTTTGATTTTAAGGGTCAAGATGAAAGTTTGCGGCCCCGAAAATGTGTCGAAATGGGGTCCAATTGACTCAAAGGTAATTGAGAATCCACATTCCACCTCATGACATAATAACCCATAAAATTTCAGCTAAAACCCAAATTCAAGTCAAAAGTTATGGCCTCCAGAAGTTTCATCATAAAAATCAAAACCTTCAAAACGAAGCCTAAATGATTGGGATGGATGACTTGATGATAGATATGGACTATAATGATGTTATAAGAAGAACCTATTTGTTTTGGTTGATGAAATGATGACTTTCAAAAAATGTTGATGGATGCTCAGAATGAGGAAACAACGACTTGGAACAAGCAAACAACTTCCCAGAACGCGTGAACAGTTAGTTGAAAAGGAGGAACGATGGTCAATATGAGAAAATGTATATTTGGAATGGATGGAGAAATGGTTGGCTTGGGTAAACGAGTATCCCAGACAAGGGAACATCAATCAAAATTGGAAAATAAGCTCCTAAAATAGTGTAATGGCTAATGAAAAGAAGTTGAAAAAGATTGTTTTAGAGGTCAAGGCCATCAAAACTAAGGTCAGGGCCACCCCTTTAGGATAATTCCACCCAAACTAACATCAAGGCCTCCCAAATAGTGGTTGAAGCCACCCGAACAAGAAAGACTTGGCAAATTTTGACTTAAACAGGCTAAACAATAGTTGAAATGAGGGGCAAGGCCGCCTCTTAAGGGAAAGGCTGCTCTTGTGTACAAGTTTGTACCTAGCTTAGTCAAAAATAGTGATGGAAAAGGATGGAAAACAACAAGTAAAAGGTAAAAAATGACTGACAAGATTTAGTTTTTTACAAGAAAGCACTTTAAGCAACACAAGCCTAATTTTAGTGTTAAGGTATGGCCAACACGGTCCTCTATCTAGGCTTAACAAGTTTTCTAGTGGCATACTCGATATACACACGGTACGTGGGGCCCAAAACATGAACACCAATCTGTCACAAGCATGAGTCGGGGGTAGCAAGTGAGAGACTAGGAGCTTGGAACAACTCTTCACGTCTACCTAGGTGTCACCCTAGCTTTGATGCTCTGCTAATTACAACGCCATTAGATTGAAGTATAGATTTTTCCTCCCCTCTTTATATACCCCACCGATACGCATGGTTGGAATCGTCCCTTGGGCTGATGAAATCCTCAAGCAGGTTCCACTAACAAAATGAAAAAGAGGGTAAAAAGGACTACGTGAGCTATGATTTCTCTTCACCCAAGATCACCAAATGGTGTCAGGTTAGGGCCACCCCTCTAGGTCAGGGTCACCCAAATAGGAAACCTACAATAGAAAACAGTCAGAAAAACTAAAAAAATAGTAGTAAAAAAGTTTGATGTCAGGTGAGGGCCGCCCAAATAGGAAACCTGCAATATAAAATAGTCAATAAAACTAAAAAACAACAGAAAAGTGTGTTCCTACGTCAAGGCCCAAACAAGAAACCCAAAAGAGAAAACAGTTGGAAAAATTGAAAAACAGTAGCATAAAAGTTTGTTGCGAGGTAAAGATCGCCCCTCTAGGTTAGGGCTGCCCAAACAGGAAACCTGCAACAAAAAACAATTAGAAAAACTAGAAAAATAGTAGTAGAAAAGTCTACTGCCAGGTCAAAACCGCCCCTCTAGGTCAGGGCCACCCAAACAAGAAACTTGCAACAAAAACTAGTTAGATAAACTAAAAAAAAGTAGTAGGAAAGTCTGCTACCAAGTCAAGGCCACCCAAATAGGAAATCTGCAATAGAAAACACCAAGGAAAACTAAAAAATAGTAGTAGAAAAGTCTATTGCTAGCTCAGGGCCACCCAAACAGAAAACCTGCAATAGAAAATAGTCAAAAACACTAAAAAATAGTAACAAAAAAGTCTATTGCCAAGTCATGGCTGCCCAAATAGGAAACTTGCAATAGAAAATAGTCAAAAACACTAAAACATAGCAACAGGAAAGTTTTTTGCTAGGTCAAGGCCGCCCCTCTAGGTCAGGGCTGCCCAAATAGGAAACTTGCAACAAAAAATAGTCAGAAAACTTGAAAAATAGTAGCAAAAAAGTCCATTTCCAGGTTAGGGCCACCCAAATAGGAAACCTACAGTAGAAAACAATTAGGAAAACTGAAAAACAATAGTATAAAAGTTTATTTCCAGATCAAGGCTGCTCTAATAGTGGACAAGGTCACCCCTTTTGGTTAAGGCCTCCCAAATAGTAGGCAAGCCTTCCTCTCTGTGTCAGAATCTACAAAACCTTAGAAACAATAGATGTTAGTAGAAAAAGACCCGTGACGTGGGTCCCACCGAACATGCCAAAAATGTGAAGGGGAGAAATGTGCTAGTGTAAAATACAAAACAAACTAGAATGCAAGAAGAGAACAAAAACATCTAACACCTCAAATGATTAGCCTAGTTGGATTCAAAACAAAGAAAGATGAAAGTAAACAAAATGATTATACCTTGTCTCGAATCGATCCTTTGGTTGGCCCTTGATATCGCTTTGATGTATGCTCCTTGGATTGATAACTTGCAATTATGATGGTAGATGTGTGACTAATGGAGCTGGGTGGATGTGATAATGGTGGTAGATGAAAATGCAAATACTATGAAGGTTACAATAAATGTATTTAATGGCTTCAAAGGCTTGAGAGAAGAAGTTTGGTATGCATGTAATGACTTTCTAACTCAATTAATGAGAAAAAGGGAGCCTATTTATTGATAAAATTAAATCTTCTAGAGGATCCAATGGTCTAGATTGAGCCACCATGGCCAAGATGGAGGGCTATGGTGAGTTGAGGACTCACAAGCCCTCCAATCTTGACATGTGGCGAGTGAGTTTTCCAAAGGACAAGGTGAGATGACAAAGGTACAAATGACATGGAAGAGGTCATGTGGTCCCAAGGTAGTTGCAAGTACCTTGGGATGGGCGAGGATTTCCCCAAAAAATTATTCCTTGGCCCCATATGGGGCTGAAAGTGACAAGTGATTAATTTTAGAAAGTCATCCCTTGTCAGCATGGGGAATGGGGAAGAGCTTGGAGGAATAAAATTGAATTTTGAATTCACTTTTTGGAAGAGACCAAAGGGTAAAATAAGATTCTTCTAAAAGAGGTCTTTTTCCTTTGGGTATGATGTGACATATGAGATGTCATGGAGAAGAATAAGTGTGAATTTTTAATTCACATGGGGAAGAGGTCAACCCAAAAAAGGTAAGTACCAAGAAAGGTTGACCTAAGGACATACTGGAATGGGTAAGTGATTAGGATTAAGATTGTGCAAACAGGTGATTAGAGGCAAGTGGCAAGTTATGGAGGATGTGACATTAATATTGATTAAGGATATGCACATCATAATGAAGGATTAATTAAATTAACCCAGATTAGTGAAAAGGTTATGGAGGATGTGACAAGGAGAGAGAAAGAATGAATTCAAAATTGAAAAGGATAATTGACTAAATTAAATAAATTGATTGATTTATTTAATTTAGAGAGGAAATGGTAAAGGATAAATTATTTATTTAAATACTTTTGAGAACCTTAGGGAAAGGGGATAATATTAATTAAATGTGTCATTTAATTAATATAGATGGATTAGATGAATAAATGATGGGATTATGACCATATGGAAGTGGTCAAATTTAGGTGTCTACAGTAATGGTCAATTTTAGGTGTCCACATTGTTGTGTAGTTTTGCACACATGCCCCTCTAAAAGTGGGGGACCCTCTATTGGCCTGCCTTTTGGCCCATTTTTGTGACTTTCCCCCCCTCTTTTGTGCTTATCTTTGAAAATCTTGGGGTTTTGGTCCTTGGTGCTTGCCTTGGTTGTGGGTGAGTCTGTGCTGAGTTCTTGGTGGTTTTGAGCTCTTACGAATGTCCTCTTTGGGGTGGTCTTATTTTTCGTTCTGTTTTCTCCCCCAATGTTTTTTTTTTGGGTCCCAAGGATGGCTTTCTCCCTTAGCTTTCCCTTGTTTTCCTTGTTCCTTTTGTTCTTCCAGAGGTGGAATTGGGATGAGACCGAACTTTGGACTTTGGATAAGTTCTCGGTTCTATTTCCATTCCCATTCTGGCTCTGCTTCCTTCTCGCTCTTTGCTTCCTTCTTCATTTTTGTTTGTTTTTGTCCTGAGGGTTGGTTTTCCTCCCTTTGTTTTTTCTTAACTTCTCTTTTTCCTTAGCTTTCCAGAGGTGAAACAAGGATGGATCCAAATTTTGAACTTTGGCTAAGTTTTCGGTTTCATTTTTGTCCCCATTCCGGCTCCACCTCTTGCGTTCTTGATTTTTCGTTGTTTTGTTTGTCTTCAGCCTTCGGGTTGGTTTTTTTCCCTTAGGTTTTCTTCGGTTTTTTTTTCTATCATTTTGTCAGGGTTAGGATTGGTATGGAATTTAGCTTTGAACTTTGGCAAAGTTCATGGTTCCTTTCCCATTCCCATTCGACCTCCACTTCCTCTAAGGTTGGTTTTGTCTATGGTTCTGCCCCCACCTATTTCCGTTCATTTCTTGTTTCTATTTTTCCTCCGCTTCCACCGGGGTTGGTTTTGTCTCTAGTTTTACCCCTGCCTCTTTCCCTTCCTTCCTCATTATCATTTCGCTTGTTCCCCTTTGGTTTCCATTTTGGTTCTTGTTCCGCCCCCACTTGCATCGTGGTTGGTTTTGTTTCTGGTTCTGCCCCCACCTATTTCCCTTCCTTTCTCATTCTTGTTCTACCTCCGCCTCTGCCTATCTTGGCTCTCTCTACCTATTTTTCTCATGGGTCTGCCTTCGCCTATCTTAAGTTCTGCCTCCACCTAGTTTTGTGCTTGATCTTCTTGCCTTAGGAACTCTTTTTGATTGACTTGGATTTTGATGATATTTTGAGTATTAATGGTGGCCCATTTGATTGCAGGTTGGATCGAGCTGGGATTTTTTAGGTGTACTTTGAATATTTTGCATGATTTGTGGGTGCAGTCAAGTGCACTTTGTGGTTGATCTCATGAAACCCACTACTGCACGCAAGGTCGATTTAGTTGGTGGCCATTGATGGCTGGTAGATGTGATCTGAAGGGGCTCAATCTGGTTTTGTTCAATCTGGGTCATTCATTTTCCCAGCTCGGATCTGATCGGTGGCTCGTGTTCCATGCTGGTATTTTCACATGCGTTGTTGTTCGTGTGGGTGAAGTCTTTTGGTGGGTGTGGCTCGAGGGTCCATTCCCTTGACCTTGTGTGGTCCTTGTCCGATCTGATGGGGGGTCCTTTCTACATTCAATGCTTGATGACGTGTTATTGCTAGCTATTGAGGCCGATTTGATGGGTGGCCGAGTTTATTTATAACCCTAGGTCTATTTCGCGCGGTCTTGTTTTTCTATAAGTATAGCACTCTACCTCCTTTGTAAGGGTTTGGTTGGGTTGGAATTAGCTAGGTTGGATCCGGATTAGCAGACTAATTCATAGGACTTGTAATCATTATATTTAGCAGTAGAGTAGCATGTTAGAAGATTAGAAGTTACTTTTCACATTTCAAGCAAGTGTTGTAACAGATGAGACTTGTTGTTAATATGATGATTTAATACAAAGTGCAGACATTGTGTTATGATTGGTGCCTCCTTTGCATTCAATAGTCTTGCATTTTTCTTGTTATATCTTTCAAATCACTTGGAAATGTCTGGATATATCTCAGGTTTAATTAGTAATGTTTGTGATTTAGTGCTTAGAGTGTTGTAGCAATCCCTAGTTCATACTTTGGGCAACTTCTTTATTGTGGGAATATTGTGCAAGGTCAACCTATACCTCATATTCATGTGCTTAGTTCAACTATAGATATTCATTTATTCCTATTGAATGAATGCCCACAACCTAGAAATATTTAACACTTTAGAAGATTGCACTATTTTCTGCAAGATTGTAGGCATAGCCTGGGTTGAACAAAAAATAGTTTAAGGGATTGGTCCATTCTAGGTATTTCATCACTTGCATGATTAACCTTAGAATTAGTGTTAACAAATAGAACTTTGAAACCCTCATCTTTTGTTTTTTCTTTTATTTAATGGTTATAACTTGAAGTTAAAACCTCACCATATCTTAAAATCTGATGAGTTTAGAACTTCTAGCATTTGTACGTAAGACCCCTTGTGATTACCAATATATTCATATTTTATCACTGAGTTTTTTCCACTACATTATCATAACCTGACACCCATGAGACCTTGGGGTTATCTCTTTGTTCATAGAGATCAACCTTTCAAGAGAGATAGGATAACCTTTATTCTATCTGAGTTTTTGTTGTGCAGAAACACCAAACAATAGGATTGGTGCTAGAGGGAGGGGCTAGAAAAGCAAGCTGGAGCATTTTCTAAATGGCATTTCTCCTGAGAGGCTTAGAAGGAGAACTAGATCTTTAGTAGGAGAGGAAGAAGAGTTTCAATAATTTCCACCTCTTACCAAGTCAAGAAGGACCAGAAGAAGGGAGGAACCATCTTCACCTCCACCCACTCCATCTTCATTTGATTCCGAGGCTGGTTCCATTCCACAACCCCAACCAGTCATTCATGGACCATTACCACCCCCACTGATGGCTTTCTTGGCAAATAACCCATCACCCGTGACATTCAACAACTACAATGTTATGCCCAAGAACCTTGATCATTTTTTCTCTAAGTTTCATATGAGTGACCCAAATAGGACAGAAGAAGAGCACATTAGGATCTTTTAGACTTATCAGAGAGATAGAGGGATTAATCATGAGGATGTTGCATGCAAAATCTTCCCTTATTCTCTAGGAGAAGAGGTCTTTTATTGGTATAACCACTTACCTATTGCATCCATATCTAGCTAGATTGAGCTTGAGGTTGCATTCCTACTAAAATTTAAGATTCCCATTAGTGCTAATGAGCTATATATGAATTGTACTGGAGTTAAAAGGCTGGTTAATGAGCATATAGGATCATTCAATAATAGATTCCATCAAGCATACACAAGAATTCAAGAACCTTATGTTGGAAATAAGGACAATGCCCTAGAGGTCTATTTCGAAGCCCTTGACAACCTTACCTCCACCTTCTTTAAGTGAATAATTAATCCACCAAATACCTTGCTCACTACATATATACAGGCTATTAGGGTCAGTACAAACCTAAGACAACACTTGTCTAGACATCTACCATCTTTGGGACCAACTGCTCACCCATGTTAAGTCCAATCTCTCAACCAGGCTCTGACCAATCACACACCTATCATGAATCACATTCCACAGTTGCCTCTGGTCCCTCACCTGGGTCATCCAATAAACTAGGTCCAACTAATGCTCAATTATCCCCAACAAAATTCTAACCATCCCCTCCATTCACAGTCACAAGTTGGTTTTCCTACATATTTGTAGAATTCAAAAGTTTTGAATCAGTCTACTAGTTATGGAGGAGTGTCATGGTATTCCAGAAACATTGTGAATCCAATCCCTTACAACAATCCTAATAAGGAAAGGTTAGATGAGCTAACTAAGCATGTGAAGAAGCTTAACATGGAGGTAACCTACTTGAGGAACTAGAATAATCAACTTCAAGCTAATCAGAAGAGCATGCAATCAAATTCTAACAGAGGGCAACACTATGACAAAAACCCAAACTTTGAAAGGGGACAAGGTTCTGGTCAGAAAATTGATAGACATCAACAAGGTGGACAAGGATTTGAAAAAAGACAACCACCTAGGAATAATAGGTCATGGAACATTGGGCCTAACAATGGAGGAGTTCTCACTCCACTAGATCAACCTTTCAATCCTAAGAAACCTCCAGGTGGGGTGTACCTAGAAGAAGCTACTTTGTATGGATGGTGTAGGCTTCACAAGATAAGTCAACAATCTGAGATTGACTACCTTGAATTTAAAACTCTTGCTTCCATTTTTCAATATGAAGTTGAAAACAACTCCACTAGCCAAGAATTGGTGCCTTCAAATCCCTATGATTCTCTAGTTTTAGTGTTGAATCATGATCGTTTCCCAAGGGATGAGGAGAATGAACCAGAAGAGGAATCAAGTAACCAGAGTGGAGAGGCTGAACAAGTGCTCAATGAAGATGAAATTTCTTAGTTGTGTGGTGAAAAAACTAAGAATGACAATGGCATGTTGGATGAAAATGAGGCTAGTGTTGAGGAAGTGAAATTTTTTTAGCAGCCTATCAGAAAGTATGATATGAGGAGCAAGCCCCACAAGAATCCATAGGCTGGAGGGCCATTCACTACATCTGCCCCTCCACACAATTTTAGTACTCCACCAGATCCACATGCCAATAAAAATCCATCCTTCCCTTAGGTACCAACACAATACCTGACAAAGGAAGGACAACCAAATGTTTCCAAAGGAAGCATTGTTGATGTAGCTCCAAAGTGCAATGTGAACAAACAAAGGAGCCTAGTGATCAGGTAGAAAGACAACTCAGTTTGTTGAATAAATTCCAAGATTTTATCTAGAAATGTGTAGAAGATCAAATTTAGCTGGGTATAAATATGAACTTTGAAGAATTTCTTCTTCCTAATTGGTGTTGATTCCATGATGCTCCTCATTCCGAACAGGAATGTTTCTTGTGTCAAACTCCAGTAGAATAGATACAAATACATGTTAGCACAACCCCAACCATTGAGTCAAACATATATATCATTCAAAATAGTCAAACATTGAAGGATCCAAAACCTCATGAAGAGCCTCTGGGTGGCAACAAGGACAAAGGTATCCCAAGAAAAGTAGGAGCTAATGACTACTAGACATTAAGGTTTGATGGATTCAAATCCAAGCAAGGTGTTGGAGCAAGGCTAAAGCTGATCAGTCCTAAAGGTAAAAAATACTTTGCTACTCATAGACTCCAATTCCAGTGCACTAACAATGTATTTGAGTATGAAGCTCTAGTTCATGGGCTACTAATGGCATTGAGAAAGAAATTTAAAATTCAGAAAGTGTTCATAGATTTCGAGCTATTGGTTAGGTAGGTGTGAAAACAATACTCATGTCATGATAGAAGGATGGCCAATTAAAGAAACATAATCTAGGATCCTATTAAAGGATTTGATGCTTTCAACATTCAACTGATACCTTAGAGTAAGAATCAGATTGATGATTATTTGGAACAAGTAGAAAGTACATTGCAGCCCTTATCACTTTTGGGCTTAAAGAAGTTCACTGTGGAACTTGTTCCAATACCCTCGGTGCCTGACAATGTCACCAATTTTTAGGTATTTGAGGATGATAAAAACAATATTGATTTTATCACTAGCTGTGATGTATTTGCTTCTCAAGTAATTGATGAGGCTGAGCCTCAAGAGGCTGAAATTGACCTATAAGGAGTTCTGAATTTGAAGACTAATACCATCCTAAGAGGCATGGTGGAATTGGAAAGGATCTTTGATCTGGATAGGATAAGAGGTCAAGAACAAAAAAAGAAAAGGGAATCCCTTAATTGTCAGTGTGAAACATACAACATGGGGACCCAAGGTAGTGTCAAGAATGTCTTTATTGGTAAGGTGTGCACTCCAAAGGAGAGGAAAGGAATTATTTGTGCCTTGCACACATATCAAGATGTGATAGCCTGGAGCTATGACTTGATGACATATGACACTTCGATCATTACACATACTATCCCCCTCAATTCAAATGTTAAGACATTCAGGAAAAGACAAAGACCAATTAATACTTTGTTGGAGCCCATTATTTAGAAGGAAGTGCATAAGTTACTCTCAACACAAATCATATTCCCAATAAGACATTCAACATGGGTCACAAACTTGGTTCCAGTTAGGAAGAAAAATGGAGAAATCAAACTGTGTGTCAATTTCGGAAACCTGAACAGAGCATTAGAAAAGGATAATTATCTAGTCCCTTCACTAAATGAGATGCTTCAGGTTGTCAATGAATCTTAGATGATGTCCTTTTTGGATGGGTACTCCGGATACAATCAGGCCAGGGTCCAATATGAGGATAGGCACAAGACTACCTTCACTAAAAAATGGGGAACCTTCGCTTACCAGAGAATTCCCTTTGGGTTAATCAATGTTGGAGCCAAATTCCAAAGAGCAATGGATATTTCCTTCAAGGACATCATTGGGAAGTGCATAATCATCTATATGGATGATTTGACAGTCTTTTCCAAGAAGAGAAGTGACCATGTTGCATATTTATGTAAAGTATTCTAGAAGTGCAGGCAATTTGGTATTTCACTTAATCCAAAGAAGTGCATCTTTGGAGTCACTAGGGAAAGTTTTTAGGGCACGTTATTTCAGAACAAGGTATTTTCATTGATCCTAAATGAGTGGAGGCAATACTGAAAATTCAACCCCCTACAAGCAAGAAGGAAATGAAGTCATTCTTTGGCAAGATTAACTTTGTTAGGGAATTTATCACTGGATTTGTAGAAATAATCAAGCCCTTAAATTCCATGTTGAAGCAAGAAGTGAAGGTTGAATGAAATAAAAAGGCTAAGGAAGCATTTTTAGAGATCAAGAGAGATATTGGTGAGGCCCTTGTTTTGGTGAGTCCTGATTATGCTAAGCCATTCTACATCTATTTCTTTTCTTTTGATCACTCTTGTGCGAGCTTGTTGACATAAAATTTTGATCAAGGTAATGAACATACCATAGCATTCATGAGTGCACCTTTGAAGGATGTTGAACTAATGTATCCTAGTGTTGAAAAGTAGGCTTATGCCTTGATCTAAAATATGAAGAAGTTTAGGCACTATATACTTAGAAACAACGTCATTTCTATAGTCCCTAATCCTACAGTCAAGTTGTTGTTGATGCAAAATGAGTTGGGTGAACATAGAGCCAAGTGGGTAACTATGTTACAAGAATATGATATTGAAATTCAACCCATGAAATTGGTAAGAGGATAGGGATTGACCAAGTCAATGTTAGAAATGGGTCCTAACCTTGTTGCCCAACATTATAATCTCGAAGATATTTCTCTGAGGGACTGGTATGATGAAATTATCTACTACTTGTTGAATCAAAAATGTCCCAAACACCTTAATTCAGTGCAAAGGAGAGCTCTACATTTGAAGAGTGGAAGTTTTATGATGAAGGGAGCTGTCCTATGAAGAAAAATCATGAAGGTGTCTACTTGAGATGCCTAGGAAAGGGAGAGGCAGGGAGAGTGATGACTGAATTTCATGATAAATATGACACAAGCCATGGTTTAGCACCTTCCACTACAAATCAGATTCTGAGGGCAGATTATTATTGGCCTACCTTGTTCAAGGAGACACATCACCATGTGAGGATTTGCCATGTGTGTCAAACTGTAGCAAGCAGGGAGAGATGTGTAACTCTTCCACTTTGGCTTGTCATAGAGGTAAAACCATTTGCACAATGGGGAATGGACTTCATCAGTCCAATCAACTCATCTTCATATGTAGGTCACAGGAATATTCTTACCATAAATGATTATTTTACTAGGTGGACTAAAGCTCTTGCATGCAAACAATGCACTTTTGAAGTAGTAATCAATTTCATGGAATCTGGTATCTTTAACCACTTCAGTTGTCCATTAGCTATAGTTTGTGACAATGGTTTTGCATTCACATCATTAAAGTTTACTAACTAGGCTTATGACCATGGAATTGCCATAAAATTTGCATCCAATTACTATCCACAGGAGAATGGTTTAGCTGAATCTTCCAATAAAAACCTATTGACAATGTTCTAGAAAATACTAGAGAAGAATCTCAAGTATTGACATACCAAACTCATATTTTCTCTTTGGGAAAAATGCACTAGACATAAAAAAATCCTTAGGAACCTCTCCTTATCACTTAGTGTATGGATTGGAACCTGTCTTTCCTGTTAGTGTAATTAATTAATTATTACACTAGCATAAGTTAACTTAGGTTTTAATTAATCATATTAGTCCTAAGTTGCATTTAATCATTTAATAAAGTTGTTGAAATAAGATTCCCTTCTAGAAGATGAGTTGTCTTTTCTAGAACTTATCTTCATCTTGTTAGCATTCCCTAGGTAGTTGGTTAGGGTTTCTTGTTGTCACATTAAGTGTGATTTGAACACTTGGCAACATCCTTTTCATTCTAGGTTTAGCACTTGCCTATATAATCAGGCATGTGTACTCTTTGTAAAATATTCATCTATCCATCTATCTATCAATCTGATAGATCATAATAGAATCTCTATTTTGAATGTCATTATCATACTTTCTTTGTGTTTAATTATTTCTTCTTGGCAAAGGTCCTCCATTGAAGATTGTATTGCAACTTCATCAAGGACACCTGTGCATCCATCATTCCAACATGGCATCAAAGTTATTCCAGTGAAGGTTCATCCCAAGATCAAGAAAGTTTGGCTAGTGAGATTCTTTGGCAAACAAGGGTTTGTTGCAAGCCGTTTTTATTGGAGCCGTCATCATATTTGCTTCAAAAATCCAGTTTTCACTTATTTCCAGGAAAAACAATTTCTGGGTTTTGTAGCTAGCATCAAAATATGAACTAGGTATCTTTTAGATTTTGCATATGTTGCACAGATCTGGAGAAAATCACAATCTAAAAAGTGTTGGGCACCATTTTTTTCCTAGTGAAAGGTTAAAACAAAAATCAATTTTTCATCTTCTGCTTGTTGGATCAAGAAACGATTTCTGGGTTTTATTTCTAGCATCAAAATATTTTTGGGTTTTTATTTTTGTTTACAAACAGTGAGTAGATTTTCTAGAAATCAAATTAGAAATAAACGTTTTTTGCTAGAAAACCCGTTTCCTGTAGGCTAAATTCAGTTTTTATTTTATTTTATTTGAGAGTATATATTGTTGTTTTATGTCATGGATACACATAATATTGCCATTCAACTATTTTGGTTGGAAAAAACAAATTTAGATTCACTTGAAACATAAAGGGTTGTACAAGGTAACCATGGGCACAAAAATTGAACCTACAGGTGCTGCTGAAAAGAGAAAGTGGTTTAATAGGTGTGATGAAGCTTATGGTACATTATGTCTATCTATTTCTTTTGACCTTCTTTTTCACATTGAGTCTTGCACTACACCCCATGCAGTTTGGACTACTTTGCAGTCTTTGTTTGGGAAGCAAGATACTATAAGAGGGTTTTAGTTAGAGAATGAGCTTATTGGCTTAAATCCTAGGGATTTTGATAGCATCCAGGAGTTTTTCACCAAACTCAAGTCTCTTAGATTGTAGTTGTCATAGTGTGGTGTTCAGAAGGAAGACTCTCTATTGATATTGTCCATTCTTTCTAAGCTTGGACCAGATTATTGAGTTTTTATTTCTACCTTTTATGCTACTAGGGATGCACTTGGTACTAGATTTACTATGCCTTCTTTTGATGATTTTTCATCTTCTCTCACTTGAGAGTAGGCCAAGTTGGCCAATATGGGCAAGTTGAAGCCCTCTTCATCACAGGCACTTATTGCATCACAAGAGCTCAGAGATTAGAAGGCTTCTACAAAAAAAGGAATGAAACAAAAACAAAAGGATTCCAAATCTTATGAGAAGAAGATGGAGTCCTCAGATTCATCATCCTTTTCTAAGGGGAAATCATTTAGGAAAGAGAAGGGCCCATGTGCATATTGCAAGAGAGAAGGACATGCAGAACATAATTGCTACAAGAAGGACATTGATGAGCTGAAGAATCTTCTTCAGAAACATCAGATTGATTTGCCTTCTAGGATGTCTACATCATCTCCTTCCCCTCCTCCTCCTTCTTCTTCTTCTTCTTTAGTACAACATGATAGAGGGACAACTGGTTTACGTACTTCATCAGATATGAAGGGACATGCTCTTTGTGCTTCTTTGATTCTTGGATCAAGGAGATGGCTTCTAGATTCAAGAGCATCTCATCATATGGCTTCTACATAGACTATGTTCACTTCCTTTGAGTCTCACACTATGTCTCCTATTTTGATGGGAAATAATACATACATGAGTGTTACAGGGAAGGGGTCTATTAGTTTTGGGGACAACACTTTTCAGGATGTCTTGTGTGTTCCTCATTTGACAAACAACCTTCTTTCTATCTATCAGATCACACATGGAGGCAATGAGAGGTCTGTGGAGTTCACACCTGATTCAATTATCATCAGAGACTTGGAGAGTAGAGCAATTATTGCTACTAGGGTGGTGGATCACTCATCTCGGTTGTATTCCTTTGTAGATTCTTCTACTAATGGTGCTTCTGTTCTTGCAACTGTTCATCACACTTCTAATGTGAATCATCATTCAGAAGAGACATTTGGCTACTTGAACATTGGAGTTCTCACTTCAAATCCTTCTCTTGAGCCACCCATTCCATCTCCTTCACCTACTATTGCAGTTGTTCATACTTTTATGACTATAGGTGTAGTTTCTTCTATTTCAGTGCAGTAGGATCCAGTTGATCATCCATCTTTGGAGGTTCCTATTCAGTCTTCACCCACTTTGACTTCTTCATACACCTACTTCACCTTCACATATTGCTTTCATTCGGCCTCTTCCCTCTCACTTCTTTCAAGAGATGTAGTTTCTCCAATTCTTTTGGGGCTACTTCATTCTAGGGGGGATCTGTGGTCTCTTTCTTCCTCTTTTCTAGGGGGGTTATTTCATGTATATTTGTGATGGATGGTGTCCTTGGGGGGTCTTATGGAGTCCTCCATCCTTCATCACTTAGTTTCTTTTTGCATTCTATTTTGGGGAGGAGTTTTGTTCCCACTGGGTTTTCTCCTTTACCCCAGTTAGTTTAGTTTGCATTGCATTTGTACTATGGGTACTTAATCAGGCCTTGTTGCCAAGACCCATTCATGCTTTCTTGCATTTATCTTAGTTTTAGGAGCATGCTTATCTAGTCTCCCTAAGTTGCACTTATGGGGGGGTATTAGTGTAATTAATTAATTATTACACTAGCATAAGTTAACTTAGGTTTTAATTAATCATATTAGTCCTAAGTTGCATTTAATCATTTAATAAAATTGTTGAGATAAGATTCCCTTCTATAAGATGAGTTGTATTTTCTAGAACTTATCTCCATATTTTTATCATTCCCTAGGTAGTTGGTTAGGGTTTCTTGTTGTCACATGAAGTGTGATTTGAACACTTGGCAACATCCTTTTCATTCTAGGTTTAGCACTTGCCTATATAATCAGGCATATGTAATCTTTGTAAAATATCCATCTATCCATCTATCTATCAATCTGATAGATCATAATAGAATCTCTATTTTGAATGTCATTATCATATTTTCTTTGTGGTTGAATATTTCTTCTTGGCAAAGGTCCTCCATTGAAGATTGTATTGCAGCTTCATCAAGGACACCTGTGCATCCATCATTCCAACATTTCTTATCCAGCTCAAGATCCCTACCCTGCAATTCATCAATGAATATTATGATGGGGAGGACAACCATGAAGCCCACTTGACTGAATTGTTGCACCTTGAAGAGAGAAGAAATGAATCCCTTGAAAACTTTGCCAAACATCAGGGTATATTGAAAAGATGGTTTGATAGGAGAGACAAAGTGAAATCTATTAGAATCTCTGACTTGGCTCTCTACTAGGATAAAGCCCATGACAAAAAGGGGGAGCATGGAAAATTTGACAAACTTTGGCTCGACCCTTATCAGATTGCAGAGATCCTGAGAGATAATGCCTTTCATTTGAAAACCCTCACTGGAGGAGATATCTCACTGCCTGTCAATGGGCAGTATTTGAAGCATTATTTTTGGTTTTGAGTTGTTCTCAGCTCTGTCCTTATACATAAGTAGATTAGGTTTCCTTTCTGCTATTTTGCTTGTTGCTTTTGGTTTGGGTTTCTTTCGATTTTCGCTCTATTTGTTTGTTGCTCTGGTTTTGGTCTACTTGGGTTGGTTTTTTCCTTCTATCCTATTGTGTTGCTTTGAGGTGGTTTTCCTACTTTCCTTTTGGCTTGTTGCATCTGTATAACCGACTGCTTGTCTAGATCTACTCTTATCATTTTTTCAATCATTCAAACTGGTGGAATTCCTTGATTTGATGTTACATGGGCTGGGAGTAAGTGTCACTTGACTAAGTCAAATTATGGAATGCATTTGGGTCTTATATTTTCACACAAATCTTAAGAATTTTGAGGTTGCATATGGTCTTTAGGAGGTATGACTGGGTGAAAAATGTTAAATTATTCTTTAGTGTTGTTGTGGTTCTCATCCTTGAGTGTGGGCTTCATTGCCTACATGATGAAAGTAAAGCTTTAAAATCAAATATCAAAAGAGAATATCAAAATAAAAGAAAATATTGAAAAATAAAAAAATTTCACCTTTTCAAGCGTATCCTAGTATCTCTATCAGGGCTATGGATGCCTGGTTGGTAGTAGAGATATGCTAGGGAGGGTCACAGTGATAACCTCACTAGGGTTATGGACACCTGATGTGAAGTGAGGCTCTATCTAGGTTGATTTTGGAGTTGGAATCTTTAGGTAGCCCTATTAGACTGAATTTGATCCTTGTTGCAAATTAGGAAAGGAAAAGGAATGCATATGAACACACTTTGACCCTTGTACATGAAAGGTTGGCTTTTTGGTGATGTTTGGATTGAAACCAGAGATTTTGAGTTCTTGATGCCATTTTTTCATTGAAATTCTCTAGAGCATTTCCCAGTGGAGTCGTCATTTGTTGTGAATTTTTGCACACATGCCCCTCTAAAAGTGGAGAACCCTCTGTTGACCTACCTTTTCGCCCATTTTTGTGACTTGCGCCCCCCTCTTTTGTGCTTATCTTTGAAAATATTGGGGTTTTGGCCCTTGGTGCTTGGCTTGGTTGTGGGTGAGTCTATGTTGAGTTCCTGGTGGTTTTGAGGTCTTGTGGATGTCCTCTCTAGGGTGGTCTTCTTTTGCCTTCTTTTTTCTCCCCTGGTGATTTTTTTTGGGTCCTAAGGGTGGCTTTTTTCCTTAGCTTTCCCTTGTTTTCCTCGTTTCCTTTTGTTTTTTTGGAGGCAAAACTAGGATGAGACCAAACTTTGGACTTTGGATAAGTTCTCGGTTCTATTTCCATTCTCATTCCAACTATGCTTCCTTCCTGCTCTTTGATTCCTTCTTCATTTTATTTTTTTCCTAAGGGTTAGTTTTCCTCCCTTAGTTTTTTCTCCGCTTCGCTTTTCCCTTCAATTTTCAGAGGTGAAACTAGGATGGATCCGAATTTTGAAATTTGGCTAAGTTCTTGGTTCTGTCTTCATCCTCATTCTAGCTCCACCTCCCACGTTCTCATTTTTCCATTGTTTTGTTTTTCTTTGGACTTCAGGTTGGTTTTCTACCCTTAGGTTTTCTTCGATTTTCTTCAGTTTTCTTTTATGTCATTTTTTCAAGGCCGAGACCAGGATGGAATTTAGCTTTGAACTTTGGAAAATTTCACAATTCCTTTCCCATTCCTGTTTTTCCTCTGCTTCCACTGAGGTTGGTTTTGTATCTAGTTTTGCCCCCACTCGTCTCCCTTCCTTTCCCGTTCCCATTCCTCCTCTACTTCTGTCGGGGTTTGTTTTGTCTCTGGTTCCGCCCCCACCTATTTCCATTCCTTTCCCATTCTTGTTTCGCCTATTTTCCTTTGGTTTCTCTTTTGGTTCTCATTTTTCCTCTACTACTGTCGAGGTTGGTTTTGTCTTTGGTTCTTCCCTTGCTTGTTTCCCTTCCTTTCCCATTCTCGTTCTACCTCCATCTTCACCTGTCTTGGCTCTTTGTTCCTATTTTTCTTAGGGTTGCACCTCTACATGTTTTCGATTTTGCCTCTGCCTGGGTTTATGCTTTATTTTCTTTCCTTAGGAACTCTTTTGGACCTGCTTGGATTTTGATGATGTTTTGGGCATTAATGGTGGCCCGTTTGATTGTAGGTTCAATCAAGCTGGGATTTTTTGGGTGTACTTTGAAGATTTTACATGATGTGCAGGTGCAATCAAGTGCACTTTGTGGTTGCTCTCATGAAACCCACTCCTGCATGCAAGTTTAATTTCGTTAGTGGCCATTAATGGCTGGAAGACATGATCTGAAGGGGCTCAATCTGGGTCATTCATTTTCCTAGCTCGGATCTGATTGGTGGCTCATGTTCCATGTTGGTGTTTTTACACACATTATTGTTTGCATGGGTGAACTCTTTTGGTGGGTTTGTCTCGAGGGTCCGTTCCCCTGACCTTGTGCAGTCCTTGTTCGATCTGATGGGGGGTCCTTTCTGCATTCAATGCTTGGCAATAGGTTATTGCTAGTTTTTGGGGCCGATTTGATGGGTGGCTGAGTTTCTTTGTACCCCTAGCTTTTTTTCGCGCGAGCCTATTTTTCTATAAGAGTGGCACTTTTCCTCATTTGTAAGGGTTCAGTTGGGTTTTAATTAGCTAGGTTGGATCCAGATTAGCAGACTAAGTCAGTGGACTTGTAATTAGTATATTTAATAGTAGATTAACATGTTAGAAGATTAGAAGTTAGTTTTCACATTTCAAGCAAGTGTTGTAATTGACCAAAATTGTTGTTAATATGATGATTTCATATAAAGTGCAGAAATTGGGTTATGATTGGTGCCTCCTTTGCATTGAATATTCTTGCATGTTTCTTGTTCTATCTTTCAAATCTCTTGGAAATGTTTGGACATATCTTAGGTTTAATTAGTAATGTTTGTTATTTAGTGCTCGGAGTGTTGTAGCAATCCCTGGTTCATACTTTAGGCAAATTCTTGATTGTGGGAATGTTGTGCAAGGTCAACCTGTACCTTATATTCATGTTCTTAGTTCAACTGTAGATATTCATTCAATCATATTGAATGAATTCCAACAACCTGAAAAATCTTTAACACCTTAGAAGATTGCACTATTTTCTGCAAGATTGCAAGTATAGCCTAGATCGAACAAAAATTAGTTTAAGGGGTTTGTCAATTCTAGGTATTTCATCACTTGCATGATTAACCTTAGAAGAAGTGCTAACAATTAGAACTTCTTAAACCCTCATCTTTTGTTGTTTATTTTATTTAATGGTTATAACTTGAAGTTAAATCCTCACCATATCTTAAAATTTGATGAGTTTAGAGCTTCTAACATTTGTACGTAAGACCCCTTGTGATTACCAACATATTCACATTTCATCACTAAGTTTGTTCCACTACATTAGCATAACCTGACACCTGTGAGACCTTGGGGTTATCTCTTTGTTCATAGAGATCAAACTTTCAAGAGAGATAGGATAGCTTTTATTCTATCTGAGTTGTTGTGCAAAAACACCAAACAACACACATGCAAAAAAAATTTATGTAAGGAGAGCGAACTCTTTGTTGAAATTTTATTTGAGCATAGATGAGGGAATATTTTCAATTTTGAGTAGAGAATACAAAGGGGAAGATGAGAGGTAGAAACCTATAAAATGATGTAAAACCCTTATAGTTCAATGAGGGGATTATAAAGATGGCGATGTGTATATTGTAGGATGTATAAATTCTTTTGTAATAGAAAGTTATTTTTGCATGAAAATTTTGAATAGATTTAGGAAGTAGAATATTTTTTTGTTTTAATTTAATTATTTTTTATTGTGTATGAATGTTTATGAGCTAAGTGTTTACAATATGGAAGATTGGGTAGTCTACTAAGACCCCTAATTTGGAATACATCAATTTGTACTGGATAAAGTAAGGAGAGTTTAAAAAAAAAAATTATAGAGATGTTAAAAAAGAGAAAAAAACTTGTCATTACTAAAGACTCCAATGAAGGAATGGTACACTAAGGATGACCTAGAGAACCATGAGTTTGTAAAATTGCAAATATGTTATGACCTATTATAGCAAGATTGGATGTGATGGAGGTAGCATAAAGAAGAGGGGTATGTGTGGAAGATTTTAGTGATGATGAAGGTGAAGTGGAAGAAAGAGAAGCATATGAGGATGAGAATGTTGATGAATCAAAAGGGTATTTTTTAAGGCTAATGTCTAGAATTAGTAGTAAACTATGGGTTAATACACCCTGTTATAGTAGGAACCTAAATCTAGAATAATTAATCAATTATATATCAAAAATGGAGAAACACTTTTATTATGAGTTAGTAAAGGATCTAAAGAAAGTTAAATACACCTATACCAAGTTAAAGGGACACACATATCTCTAGTGGGAACAAGTAAAAATAGAGGAGAAGGAGAAGGAGAAGGAGAAAAAGAAAGAGAATTTTAAGTCATGGGATATAATGGTTATGAAACTACAAACCAAATTCTTGTTATAAATGACTAGTTGAGTTTTTTATATAAGTTATAGAATTGAAAACAAAAAGAGATGAACATCTAATATTATACAAAATAATTTTACAAGCTTATATCATTAGAGCTAGACATGGAAATGATGATGTTGATAAGCTATTAATATATGTCAGCAAACGATTCTTATAAATCCAAGGTGAAATTAGTATGGTATGAATTCAAAGTTTGGAAGAATCATACCAATACACCTTATAAGTTGAGGAAATTTTGGAAAGAAAATAATAGAACAATAATATAGGTAGAGACAGATTTTCTCATGGTAGAGGATAATTTATTAGTGGAAGAGGACAAAACTAAAACAAGGGGAAGCATAAAATATCAAACAATTAATTACACCTAGGGTACAAGAGATAGATGAGATTACTCCAAAGGAAGGGGATATTTTGGAAGAGGAATATGATTCATTGGTACATGCTAGCAATATGGAGAGACTAGTTATATGGAATTTTAATATACTTAAACCTATAAAAATAGTGAAGGAGGTAAAGAAGGAAGAATTCATGTGGCACAAGAAAGAAAGAACGTGTTTTTCACCAAAGAATGGAGTAGAACTTGAAGAAGGAGATTCCTTGATGGTAGGAAGAATATTGTTAAATCCTATTAAAGAAACTTATTTAAGGGAGAAATATTCTTAGAACAAAATATAAATTGGGTGGAATGTGTTGTAAGGTGATTATAGATGGTGGAAGAAATAATAACATAGTGTCACAAGATCTAGTGGAATAGTTGAAATTAAAAAGTATGAGACATCCAAGATATTACAAGGTTTCCTAGTTACAAAGGGGACATCACTTGTTAAGTAAATAATGCCTAGTAAATTTTTAGATTGGAAATTATAAATATGAAATTATGTTTTATTTGATGCCTATAGAAACATTTCATTTCCTATTGGGAAAACCTTATAAATATTATATAAAGGTTGTGGATGATGGTGGGAAAAAAACCTATAAGATAATGAAATATGGAAGAGAATATACTTTGAACCCATTTAGGATAAAGAGGAAGAAGTGGATAGTAGTCCAAAAAAAATTATTTCTATAAAATAAATTTTGAAAGAGAAAAATAAGAAGGTATACTTCTATTTCATTCCTAAGTCTATAGAGATCAGGAGAGTAGATAAAAGTGATGAAATTATATTATAGATTCAAGAAATTTTGGATCAATAGGTTGACATATTGATGAACGATTTACTAGATGAATGATCACCTATAAGGATTATTAGTCACTGTATGGATTTGATATTCAAATAAAAATAAGGCACTACATATAATGATACCAATGAAAAATGAGGACTTAAATAGGAAAGTATAGGAGATTTTAGACAATAGTTTGATAAGGAAAATTTTGAGATCATGAACTATACCCATAGTATTGACACCTAAATAGTATGCAAAATAGTGTATGTGTAAAAACTCAAGATTCATAATAAGATCATAATAAAGTATAGAATTACACTAATTTGGATGGATGACATGATGGATTATTTGAGTGGAGCCAAATATCTCACAAAAAATTATTTGAAGAGTGGGTATCATGAAATGAGGATTAGGGAAGGACATGAATGGAAAACAACAATAAAGTTAAAGGATGGTTTGTATGAGTGGATAGTAATGCCAATTTGTTTGAAAAATATACCCAACACTTTTATGAGATTCATGAACAAAGTGTTGAAACCATTTCTTGTTAATTTTATAAAAATTATATATTTGGATGATATTTTTATTTTTAGTAAAAAAAACTTGTTTGATATTAGTTTATTTTTGTATAATTTGGAGAAAGAGAATTTTCTAGTAAATCTAAGTTTATTTTTATAAACAATAAATTATCTTATCTAGGATTATTTGTTTCACAAGATTGACTAAAAATGGACCCAAAAAATGTCAAGGAAATTTAGCCCTCTCTAAAAAGTATGTTCAAGGTAATGAGTTTTTATGGATTTTAAATATTCTACATAAATTTGATTAGAAAATTCAATGGAATATGTGCACATGTCATAGAGATAATTAAGGGTGATAGGAGATAATTCAAGCAAATAGCACCAACAAAAAAAAAACAATTATTAAAAGGGAAGGTGATAAAATAAATAGTGTTGGTATTGCCTAACTTCGATAAAGTGATATACGTATATTGTGATACAAGTGCAAAAAACTTTGAGTTTTAAGTCGAGAAGGAAAGAAAATTTCTTAATTAAATGATAAATTAATGAATTAAAAATAAAATGTTTAGTTTATGATCAATAATTTAATGAAATTGAGCAAGTGGTCAAGAAGGGGAGACATTTGATACCTAAGGAGTTTGTTTTTTACATATATCATCATACACTATAATTCATAAATAACCATAGTAATTTAATTCAAATTAATATTAATTTGGTAGAATTTTCTTAGAGCTATTCATTTATCTTGAAACATAGAAGTGTTAAATAAAATAGGGTACTTAATCCACTAAGTAGGAAATGTCTAATACTAAATGAGTTAAGAGTAAGTGTTGTTGGTTTTGATTCAATGATGGATCCATATAAAGAAGATTTATATTTCAAATAGTCATAGGAAGTATGTAAGAATCTAGTAGAGAAGGGTAGAACTCCATGGTTGGATTATTTCATACAAGAAGGAATGTTGTTTAAAGGATAGAAACTATACATACCTCAAGGATCCATGAGAGAGAATATGACAAGGGAGAAATATATTGAAGGTATTAGTGGAATTTTTAGAGTACATAAGATATTAGCATAGATAAGTGAAGGTTATTATTGGCCCAAAATGAATGCCAATGGGAATAATATAGTACACAATTTTAATTTCTCAACATAAAAAAGGAATAAGTCAAAATATAGGTTTGTATTAGTCTTTGCCGATACTTGAAAGGTATTGGAGGATATAAGTAAAATTTTTATTATTGGACTACTAAGAACCCAAAGAGTTAATAATTAAATAATTTTTAATTTTCGATAGATTTTTTAAAATGGCTCATTTTATTCTATGTAAAAAATAAATGATGCTTCACATATAGCTACATTGTATTCCAAGGAAGTAGTTAGGTTGCATGCATTTATAGAGAGTATTATTTATAATAGGTAAATAAAATGTATTGGAAATTTTTGGTGTACTTTATGAAAGAATTTGGATACAAAGCTGGGGTTTAGTTCAACTTATCATTCACAAATTAATGGATAGACAAAAGTTGTTGTCAATGGAAGTCTTAGTAATTTTTTGATATGTTTGGTAGAGGAAAAATCAACTTAATGGGATATAATTATGGAACAAGATTAATTTTAGTATAATAAATTTGTCAATAGGAGCATAGGGAAGATTCCATTTTTTTTTATGCTTACAACCTAAGAGGAGTAAATGAACTGATAGATACAGATGATTTGGGAAAGAAAAGTGCTATAGTAGAATATTTTGTTGATTATCTAAAAGAGTTGGATAAGGAGGTAATAAAAAACTATAAAGGAGTACCATGAAATATAAGGAATGTGTTGATGTGAAAAAGGGAGAGGAGGATTATCAAAGAGTTTTGTTTATAATAGGGACAAAAATTATTGGCCACTTTTGGTGTACTTTATGGTACAATTTGGGTATAGAGTTGGGGTCTAGTTCAACTTATCATCTAGAAACAAAAGGATGGATACTATTTTCAATAGAAGTCTTATTAGTTTATTGATATGCTCAGTAGAGAACAAACCAAGTCAATGAGATATTATTTTGGCACAAGATGAATTTTCATATAATAACCATCATTACGAGTGTAGGGAAGAGTCTATTCCAAAAATATACATGCTTAGAACCCAAAAGATCAATGACTTGAGAGATACAACTAATTTGGAAAAGAAAAGTGTTGTAGAAAATAATTTGGTTGATTATCTACAACAATTGCACAAGGATGTAAGAAAAGTAGAAAGGAGTTGTTGATGTTCATACAACGTCAGGTGAATTCTTCCAGCCATGATATGATGGATAAATTTTATGGAGCCTAAACAACTATCAAATTTATAGAGATACAATTTTATGAAGAGACACGTCTTGTATATTAAATAATGTTTAATTATAATGAGACTCGATTTCATGAAGAAGATGCAACTCTTGAAAAGGCCGATGTCATGCATCATTGTGGACGTGATTTCTTTAAGAGGAATTTAATATTTTTTATTAAGAAAATACGACTTCATTTATGAAGTGTTGCCTTTGCTTGTTAGAGTCACATCTTTTGTATAGAGGCCAATATTAATATTTGAAAGGATGCATCTCTCCCCTTCACTTGTATATATAATCATTGGTACTTCATTGTTTGGAATTCAGTTCGTAGTTCATCAAGTTTGATTGTATCAAGTGTAAGTTTGTCTCAACTACAGATCATTATTTTCATTGAAGGTTGAGATCTTTATCAGCAAATTGCTTCATTCTATATTTGTGTTGCATCAGAATATAGTGTATATATTTCGACTTCATATTGGCCTATTGTAAAGGAGGTAATTATTTTTAACATTCAATATATCAAAGATATATTGTTTGGGATTTTCTCCCTCAAGAGGAGGGTTTTCCTAGGGTATCTGTTGTTTCATTATGTTGAATTTTTTGAATTAAATTTATGTTCTTTACATTTGATCATAAAAATAACATGGTATCAGACGGGTTTGAAGAAGATCTTGATCATATTGAGTTTTGCAGAAATAATCTTTATTCTCTTTCTCATCTTTGATCACTTCTATCTCTTTGTCAACATGGTGAACGGTCTCAAGATCGAGGACGGAATTGAGGGGGAAAAAAAATTCACATCTTGGAGATTCAAAGTTATGCTCACCCTGGAGGAAAATTAATTGGTTGAGTTCATGGAGAGAAATTTCCCTGAGTCTACTGATGAGGAAGAGAAGATTCAATGGAAGAAGAAAGATACTAAGGTGAAGAAGATGTTAGTTGATTCCATGAAGGACAATATTGTTCCAGTCATCTCTAAGTTGAATACAAAAAGAGGGATGCTTAAGAATTTGGAGGAGATGTATGAGATCAAAAACACAAGTCATGCACTTGCATTAAAGAAACAAATTCATCATGTTAAGATGGCAAAAGGATAATTTGTCATTGCTTACTTCATGAAGATTTCCAAATTGAGAGATCAGCTCTCTACTATTGGTCATATTGTTGATGACAAGCATTTGACCATGCTGGTTCTTAATGGTATTCCTTCATCTTGGGAGTCTTACATTCCAAGAATTAGTGCGAGATAGAAACTTCCCAAGTTTGATTGTTTGAGGGTAGATTGTATTCAAGAAGAGTCTAGGTTGGCTACAAGAGGTATTGGTCGAATCTCTACAAATTAAGACATTCATGTTCTTGCCACACATTCCTTGAAGAATAAAGGGAAAGAAGGAAAGAAAGGATATTTCAAGAGGAATAAGGATAAAGGTTTTGATGATGCTCCCACATTCAAGAAGAAGAGGAACCTCTCTCATGTTCAATGTTTTAGATGTGACAAGTTTGGTCATTATGAAAATGATTTCCCAACCAAGCCTAATCAACATGATTTATTTGTAGATGTGGATGAGATCTCTCCTCAAAATTATTCTAGGGAGTTTATATTCTAATTCATGGGTATGTGTTCAAGCCATGAAGGTTGCGTATTGATCTGAGCCCAAGAGCAACGTATCTTACTATGTCCAATATTTGCACCCATCAAAATATTTAAAGAGATACGTATTCATTTCTTTGTTTGAAATCACCCTTCTAGGCTAAAATTCAATTTGCTAAGTTGTGAAAATATGATCTTGGATATTTGAATTATGTGTGTTTAGTAAAAATAATGGTTTCACTTGAATAGTGATCACTGAGACAAGATCCTTTGGAGATACCACTAATCCTTGCAAATTGTGAAGATCTTTGAGTGTGACTCTGAGATGAAAAGAGAATTTCAACTTCATTGTGATTAGATGACCACATCGATAGCATTCTCTTTGTGCATGAACTATGTTGGTTCCTTGAGAGGCTTGATTCTATGTTATATATGTTAGTTGCATAATATATAATCTATTGTTATTATTAATTCTTAAAATGAAGATTGGATTGAGAAGAAAATAAAAGGTGATTCATTTATCTTAGATTATTTAAGGAGATTCTAATGAGATAAGTATTTCATGTTCATGAATTCCTCATGTAGTTATTAATTCATGCTATAACATTGAGATAGTTCCAGCATTGGTGTTTCTCTTCAGATTAGCTAAATTCTTTGAACTAGTAGTAATCTCTCATTAATGTCTTCAGGATAGACCAAGAAGCATAAGATATTTCTTTCAAGAGAATAAGAGCTTGATGCATCTTGTAAGCTGAAGCATGGAGAGTCAGCTTGCAGCCATGGGTCTGAGTTGGTGGCTGAAGACATCTATCGAAAGGGAAGAACCTATTCAGGTTGTCATTGCGATCAGTATTTTTGAAGAGGATAAATTAATCTTTAGAGGGAGTACTATGACTTGGATTCAACACTGGTATCTTTTCAAACCTATCTAGAATAGAGTGATTTGGGATGAGGTAGAAGAGGACAACCATGAATCTCTATAGAGGAGTGCACTAGAAATAATTTCTCTAAGGCAAGTGTTGCAAGAAATCTTGGATGATTAGGTCTGAAGGTTGATGCAAGTGCTTGAAGATTTAGATGGAGCCTATTGAACCTAAAGAAGATGGTAACCTAGTTGATCTAGGTTCTTTATGTTGATCTAAATTATTATTGGAGGTATAATGGATTGTAAATCCATGTCTTTGCCTATGGATTCCTAATTGTAGAAGTTAAAAAAGGTTGTAGCTAGTTCAAATCTGGTGGATCCTACTTTGTATAGGAAAATGATTGGATCATTGATGTATCTAGTCAATACAAGACCAACTATTTTCTATGTAGTGAGTGCAATTAGTCAAGTTCATGTGTGAACCAAGGAAAATACATCTAGTTACAACAAAGTATATCCTGAGATACTTGTGTGGAACAGCTAGGTATGGCTTGAGATATTCTTCTGGTTTGGATTTGAAGCTGCATGGTTATACTGATTTTGATTGGGCAAGGTGTGTTACTGATCGAAATAGAACCTTTGGATGTTGCTTCAGTTTGGGGTTTATGATGATATCCTAGTGTAGCAGGAAGAAGTCTTTAGTGGAATTGAGTACAATAGAGGTCGAGTATATTGCAACTTGTGTGGTAGCTCGAGAAGCAGTGTGGCTTCGAAAGCTCCTTGTAGGATTGTTTTGAAAATCAATGGAGCCTACTGTCATTCATTGTGATAACCACAACTGTGTGAATCTTTCTTTCAACCCTATATTTCATGACAAAACTAAACATGTTGAGATCAAATACCATTATATCGGAGATATGATATTGATAAAAGTAATATAGTTGAGATATATCAGCACTGATGAGGAGACAAAAAAAATTCTCACCAAGCCCCTCTCTAGAATGAAGTTTGTGTATTTTCGAGACAAGCTTGGTATGGTGGAGAATAAATCCCTTGTTGAGAAGGAGTCTTAGTATCAATGATCTTTGTTAATGCATTTCTCTTTGAGAGATATTTTTGGTGCAAGCCCTTTTCAATGCATTTCTCTTTGAAAGAGATTTGAGGTGAAATCCCTTATTTCCACCCTCTGGGAGAGCCATGGAAGATGTCATGTGTCAGTGACTTCATGACAATATCATGTGAGAGAGTCTGTGATGATTTTATTCTACGTGTGTTTCACCCTTTGGGAGAGCCATGGTGAACATCATGATGAGGTGAAAAAATCATGTTAAGTGATGAAAACTTGTACATACCATACATGGGTGTAGCCATGATGGTAGATATCATAATGAGGTGATATCTGATATCACAATTAGGTGATATCTTTCTTTTTTCCACATATGGGTGTAGCCACTATGGTAGACATCATGATGAGGTTATATGTCTTATGCAGCTGTAAGTATCCTCCCTAGCTGAGAGGGAATTTTGAAGTTCATAAAACATCAAGAAAATTCTTCTAGCCACAATATGATGGATAAATTTGATGGAGCCTAAATGACTATCAGATTTATAGAGATATGATTTTATGAAGAGACACGTCTTTCAAATTAAATAATGTATAATTATTAAGAGACTCAATTTCATGAAGAAGATGCAACTCTTGACAAGGCTAACATCATGCATCATTGTGGATGCAATTTCTTTAAGATGGATTTAATATTTCTTATTAAGAAAATTCGACTTCATTTATGAAGTGTTGCCTTTGTTTGTTAGAGTCATGTCTTTTGTATAGAGGCCAACATGAAGATTTGAAAGGACGTGTCTCTCCCCTTCACTTGTATGTATAATCATTGGTACTTCATTATTTGGCATTCAGTTCGTAGTTCATCAAGTTCAAGTTTCTCAAGTGTGAGTTTGTCTCAAGTGCAGATCATTGTTTGTGTTGAAGTCTAAGATATTTATCAGTAGACTGCTTCATTCTATATTTGTGTTGCATCAGACTGTGGTGCATATATTTGGCCTTCAGATTGGCCTATTGTAAAGGAGGCAATTATTTTCTAACATTTAATATATAAGAGATATATTGGCTGGGTTTTTCTCCCTCAAGAGAAGGGTTTTCCCAGGGTATTTG
Organism: Sequoiadendron giganteum; assembly: GCA_007115665.2. NCBI lineage: Eukaryota > Viridiplantae > Streptophyta > Pinopsida > Cupressales > Cupressaceae > Sequoiadendron > Sequoiadendron giganteum. The sequence goes on from CM021103.1 coordinate 603,053,349, forward strand.
CCATGTCATTATGTTAATTTATTTCTATTAAATTGATGTGCTTTAAATTTGATCATAAAACTAACAAGAGTTCCATTAAATATAAAGAATGTGATGGCGTGAAAATGAGAGAGGATGATTTGAAGGTTGCTAATCTAGTTTTGGCACATTTGAGAAATATATATTTTTCTTTAAGGAACATGCAAATTGTTTAGGAAATTTTCATCCAATCCTTATGAAATTGGTATTCCAATAGGACTAGATATTTCCCCAATTTTCAATGTTTCAAATTTGTATAGATAATATGAAGGAGAAACCAATGTAGAAGTGAATGTAAATTCAAATTTGTAGATGAAAATTATTGGATACAACAATTGCCTAAGAATAAACTAGAAGAGGTGGAAAAAATAGTAGATTCTTGAGTGATCAAAAGATAAAGGGGAAATCATATAAATAATATTTGGTCCAATGGAAGAGAAAATTATTTAATGAGGCCACTTGGGTGAATGCTATAGAACTGGTCAAGAATAGAATCCGCATTGCTTACTTTACAAAGAGTTAATGTGTTTTTTGCTCATGGAAAATTTCACTTACATAGTGTGTCCAATACAAGAGCATCCAAATTCATGAGAAATTTTGAATCACTTAAAAATAATAATAAAATACTTGTAGCTTTGTAGTTTCAGTTTTCTTGAATTTTGAAGTGTATTTCTATTTTAGGAAGTGTGTAAATATGGTACCATTGGAAAAACAAGGATAGACAATTGAGAGGGGGTGGGGTGAATTAGTTGTTACCAAAATCAAACTTATTCAAAATTAATCAAACTTTAATCTTAGATCTGATAATCAACAGTGCAAGAATAAATCAATAACACATCAGAGACACACGAACACCAAGATTTTTATACATGGAAACCCTGTTAGGGGAAAAACCATGGTGGATTTTAGTCCACAAGATTATACCTTGTTAATAGTATAATGAAGAATGAATAAGGAATGCACTTGCATTCAGGCACACTACCTAGAGCTCACTGCCTTACATAGGACAATTAGATTAAATCCATCTGATGAAGTTGGACTAAGAAATTAGCTTCTGCAAAAGCCTGATTATAGTTTTGGTTAGGCACAAGAAAACTTCTACACACTTTTCTCAAACTCCTTCACACTCTACTCAATCTCTTTCACACTTTTATATGCTCCTAAATGATTTGATCTTTATTCACACATGTATTCAAATACATACACTGAGAATACATTTATAATGAGGATAAAATCGCTCTTATATATCTGCTACATGGATTTACATCAACAACTCTCTCGGCCAAGAATAAGGAATAAATTGCAATGTTCGGCCTTAATACATGAACAAATCTCTATGCACACCAACCTAAGCCAGTCAAAACATAGTGAGGACCTAAATAAATATCCTCAAACATGCACAACAATAAAGTATTAATCCATAATGATCCGCAACACGCTACCACCATCATGTCGGCCAAGAACATAAAAAATTGAGCACACATCAAAAACATCTTCGATCACGATCACACCAAACAAAGTGGACGTACAATAAGGATAGAGCATGATATAGACTCATTCATGAATGTCATAGGAACATGTGCAACAACTAAAATTTCTAGAATTCCATCCTCTTCTTCCAAGAAAACCTGCTATAGTAACAGAGTGACTGTAGGAACACATAACTTCATAAATTTCTTGATTCTTGATGCATACCACTATAACATTCGAACAACATACTAGATAAGATTGGAAACAGACCCTTTAATGTGTGACACATGAAACTCAATGTACATAACTTATCACCACTTAGATCTTTACAACATCACAAACTACCTACAATATATTTATTATAATTTTCTCAATATCCTCCACATATACAACCTTCAAAATCACCAATGGTGTTGACATCAATTACAACCACATATCAACAATGCAACCAGAACATCCAATAGGTACAAACCATTTATATTAAAATATTGTTATAGAATGCTTGACATTTTTTCCTTATTTTTCCTCTCTTATCTAATGTTGGGAAATTGTTCAATATTAATTTTGAACCCAAATCAAAATTCTATATGAATCTTTTGAATTTCTATAATGGAGCATCAGGAGGACTATGTTTTTTTTTTCTACAAAAACTTGGAAGTGTTAGAATTAGGAGGAATGTGTATTTTTTTTTCTAAAAATAAGATTGTAATTATTGGCATTGGGAAATTTTTTCTCTAGTGAATGATTAAAATGTAAATAAGAGTTCCTAACTTGATCTAGGACATGAGTAGAATTTTTTTATCTTTTTTTCTAGCCACTAATCAAATTCCAAGAGTTTTTTTGGGTATATTAACTGCCTAATTTTATCAAGTGGCCTATATTTTCCATTTGGATAGAAAATTAAATCCTAATTTAAATGCAAGAACTAGTCTTTTAAATCCTAGTATGACTTCTTTTGGAACTTATTCTTTCAAAAATTGAAGGTTGCATGATATTTTGAAGTGCATTTTTTTGGGCAATGAATTTATGTTTCCAATATGGTTGTGTGGGTATTATTACACCTTCATTTGTTTCCTTATTTTATAAGTGATAGGAAGTTGAATAGTTGTTTTGGTGAAGATGTGGCATTTCTTTTACGTAAGGAGAGAAAACTTTAAGTTGGAAAATTTTGAGAGCATAGATGATGAAATATTTTATCTATTGAGAATTAAATGTAAAGGGGAAGTTGAGAGGTTCAAACATCTATAAAATTATATAAAACCCATGTATTTTAACGAGTGGATTGTAGAATCAATGGCATTGGGTGAAGGTCTGTTGTAGGCTAGGGCCTGCATGCCCTAGCCATTGCTTCTTGCATGCTAGTGTGACTATGAGTCATTTTATTTGTTATTTTCTTACTTTTGTATGGTTGTCGGGGATGTTTAAAGGTGTTAGGGTTTGAATTTTTGTGGAGGTGTCTTCTTTTACTTAGTTTTGGTGCTAATTTTATCTCTAGTTGCTCGATTTGGTGGAGTTTTGGATTTTGGGTGTTTGACCTTTGTTGTACCATTGCTTCGGGTTTTTTTTTTTATATTTTAGAAAAAATATAAGTGATTTTGTTATTCTTCTAATATGGATTTGGGAGAGGCATTGAGAGAAAAATATTTGTTGGATTTTCATGTGGTATTTAGGGCCTCTACTCCAAATCATCCATCGAAGGTTTTTGACAACACTTTATTCTCAGATAAAATAGGTAATGAGGGATTTGTGTCATCTAGTGGTTCCCATATTCTAAAAACCAATGGTTTCCTAGAACGATCCAAGGATAGGTTGGTTTTGGTTATTCAACTAGAATTGATTGTGGTGGATATTGAGTATTTTTCTAAGCATGTATTTTCTTGCAAATTCATGGGAATGAGAGTTTCACTTCAATATTTAGAATCATGGGCTCAAAGGACCTGGACCCTTGAGGGTGAGATGGAAATAATGTTGTCAGTGAATATTTATTTCATGGTGACTTTTAACTGCATGATAGATCACAATAGATTTTTCAAAGGTGGGTGTTATTTCCACAGCCAAATTGGTTTATTTATGAAACCTTGACATGCGGGTTTTGATCCTTCAGAGGAGCTCCCAAATTGGGTTCCAATGCAGGTGCAGCTCCCAATATTTCTAGTTGAATGTTGGCACAATGAAGTCTTGTATAGGATTGATTCACTATTGGGGAAACCAGTGGGTCCTTCTTAGCAAACCCAATATAGAATGGTAATGACATTTTCTCACATTTGTATTGAGATTGATTTAAGTAACCCTAGTCAAAATTATTTGGAGATTCATGTGGGTTCATATTCTTGGGTCCAGTAGCTAGATTATGAGGCATTGCCTTTTCATTGCCACCAATGCCATGAATATGGCCATTTGCAAAAAATATGCCCAGAGTTTAAATATTTTGAGTCTCAGACTACTCAACATCCTCACAATCCCCCTAAGGTTGACAAAGGCAAGGATCTCATTCTTGGTGAGGCTACAATTGTAGAGGGTTTTATTCCTGTTAAGGCTAATAATAGGAACCATGGTCAAAAGAGGACTCTTAAGGATAGATAGGAAGGTGATACCTTTAATCAATTTGAGTTCTTGGATGATCTCAATCAGCAGGAAGTGAATCCGGGTTTGATGATTATGGATTAGGGTGTTTTGGAAGTGGTTCAAGAGGGAAATATCCTAGATTACAACCAAAATTCTCAAGAGGTTGGTTCTTTGCAAATGGATATAGATATTAGTTTGGTGGTTCTTGGTAGGCCTAAGTCTCTTATGGATGTGAAGATGGGGGAGGGAGAGGGCTCTACTCCAATAGTGAAAGTGGGGTCTGACTTGGTAAAAGACAAAAATGATTCTCCCTTGTTGGGACTTCTTCACAAAGACAAAAAAAGGGGTTGTTGAGAAGTCATCCAAGGTTGGGATAAAGGACTTAGAAAAAATAAAGATGATAGGGGAGACTTTAGTGGAGTTAGGATCTATTAAGACTAAAGACTCTCATTTTTCTAACCCTCTGAAATGATCATCCTCTCTTGGAATGTAAGGGGCTTGAATAGTGGCCCTCAACAAAAAATTGTTCAATAATTGGTTAGAATTCATTCTCCTAATGTTATTTTTCTATAGGAGACTAAGTTATTTATAGAAAGTATGGTTAGTTTGTTTCAAAAGTTGTGGGGGTGGGGTGACTTCCACTGTATTAGGGATTAGGATAATGTTGGGGGTGTGGATTTCTTGTGGAACCTATTGAAGATTAGTCATCTTTGGTGGATTTCCTCTAAGTCTTCCATCTCTGTGGTTACCTCAAGTTTGAAGTCAAGGTAAAGTATTCTTCTTTCAAAAATCTATGTGCCTACTAATTTTCTAGGTAAGAAATTCTTGTGGTCTCATATTAATTATATTCCGAGCCCTACTCCTTTTTTCCCTTGGATTATGGCTGGGGATTTCAATGCCATTATTGAGTTGAATAGGAAGTGTGGTATTGAGAGGTTGGAGCCCTTTTCTTTCCTTCTTTGTGATAGAATTTCTCCCTTGAATTTGGTTGATATTAAGCCCCATAATGGCCCCTTTTTTGTGTTTTATATGGTTGTAGTGAGGAGGATTCTTCCCACTTTTTTTCATCTCTTTTTCTATGGTGCTTTGACATTTATTGTGGGGTGTTCAGAAACATCCTTGCATTCATGATTCCTCCCTTGTTGAGGTTTGGAGAAATATGGGAAACCTCTTTCTTAGGCCACCTTCATCCTGATTGTGTGGTGCATTGGTCCTACCTTCATCCTTTGGAAAAAATTTCTAGAAAGGAATCATAGGATTTTTTGTGGGGATAGTTTAATGGTTCAATGAGTTTGGCATAGAATTGTTGGTATGGTCTAGGAGATGATAGAAGGTAAATGTAAAGTGGAATTTTATTTGGAAATGAGGATGATGAGATTGTGGATAGATTGGGCTTACAGGGATTCACTTCTGACTCTTCTTGTATCAAAAGAGGTAGGTGGACTAAAAAGAATGTTCAAAGGATGGGAAGATGGTTGCCTCCTCCAGCTGAAATATTGAAAATCAATACTAATGGTTCTTCTTGGGTTAATCTCAGGCTTGTTGGGATTGGTGGAGTTGGTAGAGATTGCTTTGGCCCAGTTATTTTATTTTTCTCTATTCATAAAGGGCAACATTGTAACAACTTTATGGAGGGGTTGGTGATTCTCTAGGTCATTGAGCATGCTTGAGATTTAGGTTACCGTAATATTATCTATGAGTCTAACACACAAATTATGGTTAATTTTTTGAATGAAGAAAAGTTGACTGGTGTTAATTGGTAGCTTGCATTTTTTGTTCACTAGATTTTATAGATGATCTTTATGATGGAGGTGGTTTCTTTTTCCCACAATTCATGTGAATGCAATAGAGTTGCTAATTTTTTGGATAAGTGGTCTTCAGAGCATGATGATGATTGAAATATTGAGGGTTGGGGGTAGTTATCCCCTAATTATTGTCATCAATTAGAGAGGGTTATTGTTGATGATTTGGATGAATAGGGTGTTTGTGGTTGTGTGGGTGGAGGTTTCTATTTTGCATGGATATTCTTGTACTCTCTTTTCTTGGGAGCCTATTGGTTCCTTGAATCTTATGTACTATTAATTTCTTGATTTCAATAAAAAAATTACCCCCTTTATTAATGAGGGAATTGTATTTAGGGTGAGGTAGTGTATTGCATAAAATATAAATTATTTTGTAACAAAAAATTATATTTGTATGCAAGTTGTGAATAGTTATAAGAAATTGAGTAAAAAAATATAAAATAAAAATTCTTTCATTGTGCATGGATTGTTGTAAGTTGATTATTCATAAGTTAAAATATTGGGTAGTCTGATAATATCCCCTGATCTTGACTACATCAACATTTATTATATTTTTTATATTATATAAGTACTAGTAAATATATCTAGTTACTCTGAAATGTATAAGAGGACATCTTAATTTTGAAATAAGAATAAAAGTAGGGAACTAGGTTTTGACGCAAGATTTTGCAAGTGGCAATAGTCTCATGGGAAACTTACCTATTGGGGGACATAGTGCGCTAGCTAAGTGACCTCTAGGGTTTTTTCAAAGCTAGATCTTTGTTTTAGTGGGGGAGGTAAAGGGTTAGGAAGATAGCTGAAAATTTTAAATATATACTAAAGGTGATGCGCTAAACCATCAACAAAATTACCTGAGCACAATGCTGGATTTAAAGGATTGAACCACTAAATGTTGTTTACTAGATAATTTTTTTCAAAAGCACTTTAAAACATAAGAGCACCTTCAAACTCCATAGCATAATCTAGTAGAACTTTAGCCAATACAGAAGAGTCAAAAACATGATCTGTATCTATTAAGCTATAAATGATTACAAAAGTTGAAGAACATGCATTCATATATCCTAGGAAATAAACAACACAGTCTAATAGTCTTATCAAATACATGAAAAGAAGAAAGGCCAAATTGATTGGCATAGTCTGTGAACTTAAAGTTCAATAAAAATATTACACAAGCTATTCCTAGTGCTCAGGAAGATTTTCTATCTATCTAACAACAACCTAATAAAAGAGAAGAAGGGTTGTTTATTTAGGCTAGCCCACTACCTGAAAAACCATGGATACAGACGCCTTGATCAAGCATCGATTCCCTAGATCTTCTTGAGCCACCACTGAATAGAAAGATCACTTAGCAGTGCACCAAAAAATATGTTGCAAAGAATAGAAGGCCATGCAGTAGTAGAAAATAACATAAGGAACCAAAGAATAAAATGCGGCGGAAAGCAAGGAAGATTGGCATAGGTAACAACTCCTAGAAAATCGGTGAACAAGAATATGCCACGCATCGAGAAAACCAATCTTGTTAAAATAATGAGGGGTGTCCCAACAAAAATATCTAAGAGGAAGCCACGTGGGTGATGCCAAGCGAAGATAAATTCTTAGTGGGCCCAGCTCGGAGAACGACTAGAGAAATCCACGCGTAAAGCACATAAAACTTGGTAAAAGTAAAGAGATACGAAGTGACAAGACTCTCTGTTTGGAGGCCACATGGAAAGCACCAAAAATTTAAGAGCGATAAAGGACAACTGAATATAAAGATCACTCAGTAGTGCACCAGAACATCCATTGTAGAGAATAGAAGGCCATGCAGCAGTAGAAAATAACACACGGCATCGAAGAAGGAAACACGATGGCAAGCAAGAAAAATTGGCACAGGAAAAACTCCCAAAAAATTGGTGCACAAGAATATGCCATGTGTCGAGAAAATGGAGCTTGTTAAAAGAATGAGGGGTGTCTCAGTGAAAATATCTGAGAGGAAGCCACGTGGGCAACACCGAGTGAAGATAACTGCTTAGTGGGCCTAGCTCAAAGAACAACAAGAGAAATACACCCATCAAGCACACGGAACTCGATAAAAGTAAAGTGATACGGAGTGACAAGACTCTCTATTTGGAGGCCACATGGCAAGCACCGGGAAAGTTAAGAGCAATAAAGGAAAAGGAAAATACGTGAAGGAAAAATAACTGTGAAAGCTAGCAGTTTGTAAAATAATATTCACAATTTGGTGACTCACAGGGACATTTTTCCTGCAGAATGAAGAACCCCACAAACCTTAGTTCAACATCGCATTATCTCTCACACCTTAGAGAGGACAGCTTGCAGATTGGTCTAAACTTTGTTTGATGGTGTGAAGAGAGCTCGTAGATTTTTCGTGGGAAAACTTGAGATCGATGATTTCCTTAAAAGGAAATCATCCAGGTATCTTTGCCTCTAATTCAAGCTAGAAAAAGACTTGCGCCAGCTTATGCACGATGCCTTCAATATTTTTGGTGGTCAAAGACTAATCAAAAGATTGGAAAATAGAAAGTTCCTTCTTCTTCTCCTCAATCTTTGCAACAATGTGCTTGACACCTGCTACCGCTTGGTCTATGATGAAGGGTGAAGGGAGGCCTCTCTAAGCTAAGTAGGAAGATTTTGCTCACATGTCACTGGTAATTTGGTTCAATCTAGACTTGCACTCTGCTACATGTTGGATGGCCTCAATCATGGAAATGAGGATGTTCATGCCTATGGCCACCATTTTCTGGTTTGCTATAGTTACGCTGCTTAGAGCCTCATTGAAAGTTGTATACAACTTGCCCAACAAAATCATGGCCTCCAAAACCTTATCAGAAGTCATCTCCTGCACCTGCTAGATTGTTTCACTGACTGTTCCACATAGGTTGGTTTCCTGTGCCATAAAATTAAGGGTGGACTACAGGGTAAGGCATAATACCTTGACCTTATCCCAGTATGATGTGTATAAATCCTTGGAAATCTCCAACGAGCTCATCTGTGGTGTAGGAGGTTGGGCTCTCAAAAGATCAAACTCTACCATTCTACTACTAAGATCTTCCTTTAGCTCCGATAAGATTTCATCTAATGCAAACACTTGGCTTCTTAGAGTGGAAATTTCTTTCTCCTTCTCTTCCAAGGCCAATTCGGCTTGCTTTCTCTTCTCAATTTCCAACTCTAAAGAGGCATTCATCTCATTTAATTCATCACTTGTGCTCTATCGGAGCTGCTTCATACCTTCATTCTATTATAGTATGTCAGCACAGAGTTTTTCTTCATTTGTCCGACTCTACTCAACCTCATTTTGTAGGACCGAAACAATCTCCACACCCATAACCTGAAGCTCCTTGATTTTTCTTTCAAAGGAGCTCCTCTCCTTTTGTAGGCAATTTATCTCATTTTCATGGGCTTTATACTTGTTCACCCAGATATCAACCTTTCCCTTAAGCTCTGATAATTTCTCCTCTCTTTTCCTTGCTTGGTGATTGAGCTTGAGGTAATCGATGGTCACTATCTTCTGAGTCTCCTCCATTAGCTTGACCTTATTCTGTGGATGAGCCTATTGCAAGTCCAGCCCAATGACATTGAAAAAATAGTCACTTGATAACATTTCTCCTACCGGTTTAATCATGTTTGGAGTGATCTTTGCAAACATCAATGAATTTTGAATCTCATTGATAATAGTTTGTAAGAGAGGTTTTGCCTACCTGCCCGCATCTTTTTTTCTCCTCTTTTGAATTTGGTTGGCTTGGGCACTCTTATTTGCCTCCACCTATGAGAAATATTCCTCAGAAGAGATACCTAGCCCACCAGCAAAAGGAAACTCCTAAGGGAATTCTAGTGGGAAATATAGCATGCTGAGCACATCAATGGATTTTCTAGGCCTTCTAATAATGGTCGGGGAGAAAGGTGGGATATATTGGCCACTCAAAGATGATGAAGACATGATAGGGGAAAAGATCGGGAAGGTACCAACTAATAGGTCAAGCCTAGGGGATGAAAACTGTTGGCTCATAAGCTCAGGATTGGCACTAAATTGCATTTTGAATAAGGGATAAAAAGTAGAGGATGAAAATGGAAAACCAGGAGGGAAAGGACTGGACTGCTTGGGATATCCAACAACAAACAAAGCTTGTGCAAATGAAAAAACTAGGGCAGACGAAAAAGAGACTAGAGACATAGTAGAGAGAGAAGAGGGGGGAAATAATACCTAAGGCTCCTAGAGAGTTGCAGATCATACAACCACTTCTTCTTGCTACGACTCCTTCTCTTCTATAGACTCTCTCATTCGTGGCTACTTCTCCTCCAAAGAATCTTCAAGGTTCACAATAACCTTCTTCTTACGATTGGAACTCCTTGGACTCTTCCTAGTTGATTTAGAGGAGCTGGAAGGCTCTGACATTTGTGTGTCTAGTGAATCCTCTTGTTGTGTAGGCTGTCCATTGGCATCTTCCTCATGTGTTGGATCTTTTCCTGCAACAGGGGCATTTTGGGTTACCTCTTCTCCAGGCTCAGTGGCATCTAATCCCTTCTCATATTATTGCTCTAAAATTGAAGGGTTTAGTGAGTTCTCTTTGTCTGAATGTTCATGAACCCAAAGGTCATCAAATTTGTCATCCAAGTCCACCTCTTGATAAAGCCCATTTTTTGTCTTTATCTCCTGCCTATATATCCAGAAGTCTAGAATTCTTTCGGGCTTCCATCTAAGCTTATTCAATTGGCTACATAGGTATTGGCTCATCTTCTGATTTGGGTTGTTCTTCCCAACAACATGGTAAAAGTTTAACCATGATAGTCACCCCTCTTTGGTAGGAAAATATTCAAGGCCTACATAAAATTTTAAATTTCCCTCTTCGACATTTCTCTAAGGGTCCCAGAAGGGTCGAGGCTCGTGTGGAATTTTTATGGAAATCTTCAATAGATTATTTTTGGGGTTGTATTGCAAGGTGTCATGGATAACCACCAGCCCAAGATGACCAAACTTTGAGTATAAAACCTCCTAGGTGTTAACCTTCAAAGTCCTTTTTATAACAAGCGATATGGAACCAAACATGATTGACAACACCAAATAGGAAGTTAAATGCCTTCCTCCCCAATATTTATTCTCAATATTAAATAGCTTCCTTAATGCCTCCAAGGCCAGTACTCTGTCAGAAATGAAGTGTGGGAGTCGGAAGGGTTCCCGGGTAAAACCTCATATGCAAAGCATAGTGAATTATGTGCCAAAGAACCAATCGCAAGATGGAAATAGGCCTCTCAACCATGATTTATGTCTTGGCATTAATTGCATGGACATGCTGATCCCAAATTCATCCAAAGACCACAAAGTCAGAGCTAAGAACAAATCTACAAATGCATAATAATTAAAAAATTTCGACAGGATGGGAGTCCATGTCAAAACTGGCTTCCTTGCTCCACTCTCGTTGAAAATGGCCAGGGACATAAATTGCTGGAAATAGTCTGGATTCTAATGCAATATCAAGTAGACCAAGAAAGAAGAATACTTAAATCTAGAACCAACCTAGAAGTCCTACAACTTTTGTATCATCCCATCCGCAATAACCTTCATGAAGTCCATAAGCGGAGGTACATTGTTCTTACTCAGCATAAAGTTGAGACTCATTTGGAATTGGAAAACTCCCTTGTCTGTATCTAGCCCACAAATCAGTGCCAACATAGAACAGACGAAAGAAGACCCCGATTTTAAAGCGCCCAGAGAAATTGGGAATCTGGGAGGCGTTGAGACATCTGTTGGCTAAGCAGTCTCATTATGGTAAAACTGTTGCACCATCCAGAATGTTCTCCAACAATCCTGCATCTTGTTCATGTCGAAATCTTCAACATTTTGGGTCAAGGGGAACTAAATGCATAGAATATCCTGAAGGGTTTGGGGGATGATGACTACCCTCAAGTTAGGGCCACTTATTACTCCAATCTGAGGGTTGAAGTTTTTCGTGCATGCTGCCACAATTTTTGTGCAATAATGCACTAAAGGAACCATGTACTGGGGAAGCCCACAGACCCATAGACGTTTGTAGAAAGGGTTCGGTAATTTATTCATCTTCTCACATGTAGCTTCCCTCAGGATTTTGGGATAACTTAGGATCAGAAACATTATCCCAATCCTTCAATACTAGAGCTTGGTTTCTAGGAGAAACTGTGCCAAGTGTCTTTTGGTCGGGTTGACTGGTAAAAGGCCACGATGGCTTTGTTGGGATGCCTAGGGTAGCATAAGACTCTTGGCTATAGATATCTACATAGGGTGTTGTCAATCTTCACTCATTAATTCTCTCTAAAACCACCACCTATGTTGAACTTCCTACAATTTCAGCCACTTCTTTGTAAAGACTCTTTCTCTCTTTATGAATGACTTAGCCATTTTTATATTTTGATAAATTCTTACAATAAATTATTTTTGCATGCCCAACCTGCCTTTTTGGTTTTCATGAAAAATGGCTTAGCAAGTGTACATACCAGCCTTTCATATTTAGTTGCTACATACATCACCAGATTTTCATGCGTGCGAAGAGATTGCCAACCTACCAAAAAACTCTCCATATTTAAGAGACACGAATTTGCATGAGGTGGCGCCTGATTTTTCTTGGACGACAGACCAAGACAATATTTCCATATCTTTTGCAAGCTCCTTTGCATTTATTGATTTCTTGATTGTACTTGGGCACATCACCCAATGAATTTATCAAAAGATTTGCCTTGATTATTTCGGGATGACAACTTCTTATGTAGACACCTGGCCTATTTTCTCTTAATTCAACAACTTGAAAGAAGCAAGTTTCAAGTATACCTCATCATTCCCATCACTTCACACATTGTGACACTGAATATCAAGGCTTGACAACATCATTTGCTTTCGACGTAATCATAGCTTGCATCGTCGGATGCACCCCGACCAATCTATAAATAGGGCCCTTAGCAACCTTGCGAATCACAATTACCTTCAACATTTCTATTAGTAGGTCCTAGTTAATCTTATCATTTTAATTCTTCAAGTTAGAGTAGCAAGCAATAATGGAGACACCAATTAGATTAGTTTGCAAAAAGACCCAGGCCACATTTTTAGGGAAGATTAGGTGTAGGTGCCTTAAGCACATGATAGGTATAAACAACTTGTTATATGTGAAGGAAATCAAATGGGTACTTGACAAAGAATGCATGGAATATGAGGACTAATATACGGTAAACACTAGCATCTTCTCCCATTTTTTCACTTCGCTCTTGTACATCAACGTCTCTAAACACAAAATTTTGACGCTGACCAAGTGGGTGTTCCCTTGGCATTACCTTGGAGGTTTGGAGAAAGTAGTGCGAAATTTCATATTTGATCGTGGGATCCCTTCTGTTCACAACCTATGTCGGCTACTGCTACATGGAGGACCCATGCCAACCTAGCCCTTTTTGTTTGGCTTTGAGCTCAAAATGCATGAAGAACATTACTCCAAGGTTCGTACCGACTGCTACTTCCTCATGTGGATTCATCACATTGAACACTTCCAGAACATGCAGTCATACAAGGACTTCAAGAGGATGGTGTTCCCTTACCCTGTGCCACCAAATGCTACTACTTCTGGTCCCTCTTCTTCTTGATAACTGAGAAAAAACATGATCCCAATGTTGCCCCTTTTTCTCTTTGCTAGCCTCTCGCCCTTTAACAGATGTATGTATATATTTTGATACAAGGCTACTGGCCTTTATCATATGTAATGTAAATGTTCCAAAAATAAAAGAATACTTATGTTTTTTATATCTTGGCTCATTTATAATGTATCATAATTTTTTGCAATATTGTTATTGTTTATAAAAAGGCACTGAGAAAACCCAAAAGCTTAAAGCATGAAAAATAATTACATATTTACAATTTGCAAACCCATAGAATGAGAAAAATTAATTAAACTTCTTAAGATGTATTCCATTAACTGGAATACTCAAAGCATTACCTTCCATGTCTTCTAACTCAAAAGAGTTAAACTGTTTGCATTGAACAATTTTGAAAGGCCCTTCCCAGAGACTATCAAACTTTCTATGTTGGTCAGGCTTTGCCCCGCGCTCATTGAACTTGAGTACCAAGTCTCTGCATTTTAGCTCTTGTTCGGACGTATTTTTATCAAACCAATTTTTAACCACTTGCTGGTGGTTGTTCATGGCCTCGAGTAACTCTAAAAACCATACTTCTATTTCTCTGTTCTGTTCAATTTCGAGAGATTTGAGCAGTTGGAGAGCTGAGATTTCCATGGCAATAGGCAATAACGCCTCCTTTCCATACATCTCGCAAGGAGATGTCTTTAATATTTTCTTGGGCATGACATAGTCTATCCATAGTGTTGTTCAAAGGTTCTTATGCCATTCTCTCTAGTGTTCCGAGCCTATCCTCTTGATTAACCTGATGAGATTTTTATTTGTGGATTTTGTGAGGCCATTCCCTTAAGGGTAATAATTAGAAGAGGTTTTCAAGAAAACCCCATATTTTAATGCAAATTGGCTCATCTTAGAGCCGAGAAAAGCCTTAGCATTATCCGAAATAATTTTTTTAGGCAGACCAAATCTAGCAACCATCTCCTCAAGAAAATTAACAATTTTTATTTTTGTTGTATTTTTTAGTGGCATAGCCTCTCCCCACCTGGTGAATTAGTCACTTGCAGTCAATATCCACCTGTGTCTAGCTGATAAAAAATGGTTAATCATACCAATGAAGTCAAGTCCCCATTGAGCAAAAGGTTCCTCTACTACTATGGGTCTTAGCGGCATAGAAACATTCTTCCTTTTTCCGACATAAAATTGGCATTCACTACAAGACTTTACTAATGAAAATGAATCATTGAATAGTGTTGGCCAGAAATAAGCAGCACATATAACTTTAATCGCACTAGTTCTTGTAGAAAAATTCCCTCCAACTGGATCATTGTGGTATTGATCTAATATTATTTTGGCCTGTTCCTCATTCAAACACCTTAACAGGACGCCATTAAAATTTATTTTGAAAAGTATTCCTTCCAAGAGAACATAATTGCTATTTTTCAAATGATAGAACCACCTCTTAAAAGAAGGGATATTAGTCGGATACCTTCCTGTTTGCATGAATTTTATCATATCTTCTAGCCAATCACCCTCATATGTTTCTTCGTTCAATAACATAGATTCTGAGGCTTCAAGCTCTATTACTAGTTCATTTTTTTTGGTGAGGTACTCGTAAAGTCCTTTTACCTTGACAGTCTTTACAGGCTTGATCTCAATATCATATTCTAGAATCTTGGTAATCTAGTTAGGTCTTTTCTCGGTGATTTCTCCTTCCATAATATATTCCCACACACTAGGATGTGGTACAAAAACAATCACCTTATTATATGATATTAGATGTCAGAACTTCTTAAGCCCTTTCATAATGGAAAAGGCCTACTTTTCTACAAAATTGTATCTTAGTTCATTTTGGTTGTTTTTACTGTAACCAGTTTTATCTTCTATTCTACCTATAGAATTTCCAATTCTAATCGAGGGCAGCTCGAAGGACTTGGACCAATAGATGAGGATTTTAACAATAAACCTCCTACCCTTCAGGCTCTGCAAAATCTAGGAGGGTGGTCCCTATAATGTTTTTATAATTTTTTCACCAAATTTGTAAAAAATCATTAAAAATTGATAGATAATCCCATTTAATAGCTCAACCAAATAGGATAATACTGAATTGAATTGTCTTTTCATCAATAATACCAACTACTTGGAGCATGAGATAATTACAACAATATTTCACAACTTAAGATAGTCATTTAATTGGAAAATTTTGTAGCAAGCTCTAAGCAGAGACAAACATAAATAGAACCTCAAAAACACATATGATTTAGGCCAGTGCCATATACCATTGGGGAGTCCAATTCACAAACATTTAAAATTCCATGACAGGTTCAAATAAATAGCATATAAGATATCTGACAACAATCGCCTTACAACATCATCAATTTATATCCTAACCCAATACTTCTTACCAAATCCCTTTATAAACATATCCATCTATAACTCCAATGAAGCATTTTAATCAATTCTTTGAATTAAAGCTAGAATGGAAGTCATACTCACCACAACAGTGAGATGAACGCAATAACCCTTGATTATATTATTCAAAATTATGATATGCTTATACAAAGGAGAGATATGAGCTTGAAATGAATCTATATAACTCAAATGCTAGTACTGTTATGAAACATCAAACCTTCATAAACCCAAAACTCGACTACAGAATGACACCAAACCTAAATTGCATTTACACTAAAACAATCAGGCTTCACAACTTTCTCTGCAACTATGCCTAGACTCAACCTCAAAATATCTAACTTGCCAACCATTATTTATGGCCTTGAAATCCTTCTGATAAAGAATGAAGGAGCAAACAAGCATCAGGCCAGAAAATACACATTTCACCTGTCAATTGGACCACCTTATGACATTTCAAAAATATGATTACAATCACAAAATCATAGAGAATCTTCTTGTTAATTCCACTCATTAGGGAATAGCCACTGCATTGGCCAAACCTCAAAACCTGTGCCAAAAATCCACCATGGAGACAAAACAATAATCAGATATAACTATAACTACTGAGTTGTTAGTTTCTGGTAGTAGACACTATTTTACTCCTCTTTGGTTAAGCACTTTTCCACCCATTTCTGATACTCTTCATCCATTGGCTAGTCAAATTTCACCACCTCATTCACCTTATTATTGTAGGGTGTATATTTTACTACAACCTAATTGGCCTCTCTTTCAAAAGACTCTGAGAATGTGTTGGTATTAATTATTTTGTCCATGCTACTTACCAACAAGTCATAATAAG
Organism: Sequoiadendron giganteum; assembly: GCA_007115665.2. Classification (NCBI taxonomy): domain Eukaryota; kingdom Viridiplantae; phylum Streptophyta; class Pinopsida; order Cupressales; family Cupressaceae; genus Sequoiadendron; species Sequoiadendron giganteum. Next base: position 603,070,035 of record CM021103.1, read on the forward strand.
AATCATCACAAATCAATTTGATTTGTGCATTAATAACTTCTTCCACCCTTTCTTAACACTATTGCAATGTTTTAACATTTCCTTGTGCATCAATGATGTCTGGAAAAAATGTATCACTCCATTGATCAAAGATCTTTACCAACTCCCTAATTCTTGTACTCAAATCATCAGGTAGGGCCTGGAATCCCTTCAATCATTTCACAAATATTTGATTAGGCTTCAATGAATGGGGCCTATTGTCTGCATCAAACCTAGAGGCCTTATACATAATATCCAAATCATTGGCCCTAGGGATCCACTTCTTAGCCAAAGGAAAAACTATTTCCTGATCCCTATTGATGTATATTATTTCATTAAAAAATACGGAATATAAGGAATGCATAGATGGTAATCTACCATAAACCTTCCCATTTAGATGCCTCAAAACTGTGTCAAACACCTCATTTTGTTTGGAAAATGCACCATCCTCAGTTTTATTTAAGGTAGCGTGTAATTCTATGATCTTACTCAACATTTTCTTCTTGGTAGGATCCATAGAATATTCAACTTCTTCTTCAATTGGCCCCGGTCTAGGATTGAGAGTAGGTGTCTAGATGGGGGATCCTGGAGTAGAAACAATTGGAGTAGTAGGGGGACTGATCTTGTAATAGATGGTAATTCCTTGATACTAGGAGCACTGGAAGAATCTGCCACCTACCCATATTTCAACCAATCTACTTCAAATTATAGTTCAACAATCCTTTGTTGCATCCTACTATATTCTCCAATTATTATGTTGTACTTCTCCATCAGACTTGTTGGGTCTCAAAAATACTGGTTTGAATGAACCATGAGAGGTTTTCAAACTCTCACTACGTTATTGGTCAACTAACATGGCCAACCGGTATGGTTGAACCCTCTACTCTTAAGGCTCTGCAAGACCTAGGTGGGTACACCTATATGAGTAACACTGATTTTGAATTTTTGCTTCCCACTTGATCTAACTATCCACAAATGGAATTTTAACAGTGGAAAGATATGATCCTAATTCAATATAACTTGTATATGCAATATCAAGCTATGAATTAATATGTTCAATTAAGAGATGTCAAATGAAATGAATAAAACTAATGTAATGTAAATAAGGGAGACAAGTTCCTTGTTGGGTAAAACAGAGTCAAATGAAAGATTTTAATGAATGGTTTCTATCTAGCAGGTCCTCTAATTGTTTGGCATATAACTATGAGTCTATTAGTGGTATAAACATGCAAGAATGTAATTGATAAACCCTACTTGAGGTAGAATATCAAAACTGACAATCGGATTCTTCTTACTAATCCAAATGACATTCCCAAATTATTGTAATTGATTGAAAGGAATTTAAAGTCTTCTTTAAAGAACCCAATAAACCAAATCACACAGAGCCAACAAATGTGTACTAATAAATCGAATATATACTTGATACTTCAATTTAAACAACCCAGAAACATCAGATTGGAGACAATCAAATAATTGCAAGAATCCAACAAACAATTGATGCCAGAATGAAACCACTAAATCAATAGCCTTTCATTATCTTCCTTGAAAATTCACACATGCAACATAGCCTCCTCGAATGTCATCATTTCTAAAAATGTAATGCTTATAGCAATCTATCCTATTTTACTTATATCTCCTATCCTATTCTTATCTAACAACGGATATTTATACATCGGTTTGTGAAAGGATATGCCTTTTCAAAAAAGTTTTAAAGCATAAAAGTTTAACAAATTCACTAATAACTAATTTTTGCTAAGCCACAAATGGACTGCAAACATATGCTCCATATAATCCTGATGCTCATGAGTATCAGCATCTCCCAATGCATCACGGATCATAATCTCCATCATGACCATTCCCTCATTCTGCTCACATGCTTCATCCAATATCACATCTTTCATAGTGGTTGTTTTCAACATCTCCTAGAGTATTGTTTTGCATTCACTTTTCCACGTAGTCATTTATTTTAGTTTCCCTTCATCATCACATAACTTGGTCAATTTGTCTTCAACTTCCTCTATCAATCCCTACACATCTCCTTGCAACTCCTCAAAGAAATCCCTATGCCTATCCATGATACAATTAACATTTTCAATCTCTATACCACTAGGAGTATCCTTTTGCTCTAATTCCTCAATTTTTTCTTGGATTCTTCTATCCATTCTCATGTGCTCCTTTATTGCATCCACACATTGTGAATTTTTTCCCTAGAGTTTATTTAACCAAGTGGTTAAAATGACCTACCTTCTTTTGATTATTGCAGCAAGCACATCCAATTTCCCTTGAGAGTATGCAGTTGATCCTTCCCAATGGACCCTTTTCTGTGAGCTCTCACCTTGGTGAGCATCTTTTTTGGCTTTCTTACAGCACATACCAAGTCCTTCAAGCATTCATTCTCTCTCAACATCCTTTCATTATTCATTTTATACATCTCCCTTTCCCTGATAAATGCTTGGATTTGGGCTTTATTCAACTTGGCTATATTTATCCCAATATTTGTAGTTGCTACAGGATCAACCTCCCTAGCCTTCAGCATCATGACATGTCCAAATGTCGTTTCAGTATCAATAATAATCAATTTCTTGTGAGGAGGATACATGGCCCAAATCATCAATGTTTTATCATCAGGATTGTATCTTGATCTAGTTACACCTCCGTCACCTTCTCTATGTTGAGCTTATGGGTAGCATTGTTATCTTTTAAGAAACTATCAAAAGCTAATGCATAATTCAAATCCAAACCTAGAAAAATCATAACACCTAACTTTTCTAGCATCTCCCTTCCCTTTTCAGGGGTCATGTTGATCATTTCTTGATCTACCTCATCCTTTAAGCTTTTAAGCAGTTGATCTTCATTTCCTGAAGTGACATTTTCAACTTGTCCCCTTATCTCTTTCCCCTTTTGTTTATACAAAAATTTCTTAAACTCCGAGGTCTTTATAAATTCATCATCTGATATAAAAGACCTATAGTCTTCATGTCTTGTATCTACATCCATGATCTCCTCAACATCTGTTTCTCTAGAGACATAGGCATAATCCAGAGTCTTCATTCTTGATACCTTCCTAGATGAGCTTTGTGGCCTATCTACTTCTGATATATCTTTAATGGAGGATAAGAACTCAGCATCCACCAGCTCCTAATTATGTTTCTCAATCACTATTTCAGCTTCCTCTACCTCCAGGTTTCTGATTATGTCATCAGATTTATAGGGCACATGATGGTACCCTCCAAATATTACTTTTTTCCTTGCAAAGTGGATATACCCTTCTAGATCAAAGTTTTTTCTTACTTGGTGCTCTTCTCATATTGTAGTGCAATAATTTATCTAGAATCGAATTGTAACCTTCTTTGGCTAATGCAGTAAAATCACTAAAACACAATGTACTGGGCATAAAGGCCTGTTTCCCATATGAACTTAAGTTCATAACACTGGAGTAATCCATTTGCCTAACAATTTCTAGGTATGCAATTCTATCCAGGACAGTTCTGGGGAAAATGAATGGTGTATCTTCAAAACCATAAACCCTAATCATTGTGGCATTCTCTAAGCAATACCAATCCCCCCAGTTGTGGTTGATTGGTCCATTATAGTCTCTAGGCCTAAGAAACCTTTTTACTTCTTTAGATAAGGAATAATCACAAGGATGATTGAAAAATCTATACAAGGGTTTCACAAAAAATTCTTCAAAAAGAAAGAAGTTTGAATTAGCAAACCTGTTGTCCCAAACAATAGTCCATAACTGAATAGGCAATGGCCTACCCTCCTTATCTGATGGTGGAATCCTCAGCTCCTAGGGCCATAAACCTAACTCTTTTCCAAAATACAACTCTAAGTGCATCAACAATGAATAATTCCTAAGATGGAGAACAAAAGCACCATTCTTAATTGCCATCAAGCCTGCATCCAGCTCCTTAAAAACATGTGAAGCATAATCAAATGATCTGGAATTGTGATACTGAATGTCTGCAGCAATCACCATGGGCACAATCACCATATGCTCGGGTACCTCCATCCCCAATACTTGTCCTACTGAAAAGTAAGTGTATTTCAGGTAGGGTTCGAAGAGATCTACATGAAACAATGGTCCGACACTATCCTCCATTGGAGTAGGTTTTCCATGACAAGAGTAGGTTTTCCATGACAACTAATTTTGTGTAGGGGTAACCTCCACCCTTTATATATGGCTTCCATCCTTCTAAACTCACTATCAAGCTCCTCACTTATTATTTTCTCATTGCATATTCCCTCCATCCTGAAAACCTCAACAATTGCATTCTCAGATACATGTATCAATGGATTCCCTGACAAATCACATATAGCCTTATTTTTTGAATCTTAATGTCCAGCCAACAATTTCATGAGTTCGACATCAATAAAAACATTAGGGACACCAATTTCCCTAGATTGAGCCTCCATGGATTGCATATTGGCTCAAAGCAATTTCTCTTGTGATAATGGAAATTGAATAATTCATAGCCCCTAATCGGAGTCCAGACATCCCCTATAAATTTTCACTTGTCGTCCAATTTGTCGACTTCCACTCTAAGTTGCGCAAAACACCTAGCTTTAGGCCTAGAACTAGGTAACTGGTCTATGAGGTCTTGATTTAGTTTTCTTTCAATTCCCTCTGGTTGCAATTTGGTCTTTTTCTTTTGATTGGCTACCCTCCCCGAGTTTTCTTCCTTTTGGTTTTCCTGAACTAGTGCCTTCCATAATTCAACTTTTAATGAATTATAAGAGGATGAGAAACTTACTATAACTTTCTCACAAATTCAAGCTAGGTGAATGCCTTAATTGCTCTGCTGGTTCCCTTTCTTTTCTCCTCTTTGAATTCTATGAGACAATGATTTCAATTGAGCATACCCTGATATGCAAAATCTTCTACGCTTTGTGGCGCCATCAATTTCTTTACTGAGACATGAATGCTGCAAGTTTTTCAAAATTCTCATTGTCACATCAAGGCTCATAATTTCAAGACATTTCAAATCTCTAGCTGATCTACCTGTTCAACATTCACCCATCTGCTAAGATGTCTTGCAGTCCCTCCGACATCACAAGTCTCCCCGATAGTTTCTTTCTTTTCATTTTTTATCGCCATGACCTTTACCGAAACAACTATCACCCAGACTTAATGAATTGGTCCAATGGTTCTTTACCTTTATCCGAAAGCTTTTCATCTCATCGAGATGTTCACTTTATTGACTTATGTCATCGAGACCAAGTATTTGTCCTGCCGACAAAATGATACTCGTCGTGATGTCTCTTCGATCTCCCCGCTGTGACATGTTTCAGCGATACTATTTTTCTTCTACAAGGCAATATGTATTGTCTTCTCGACACCCTTTATCACCTTATGCTCAGTTTTGTCAGCGTATTCCAAGGGGTCAGTAAGACTTTCAGAACTCTCCCCAAAATCATTTGTCTCACCGAGTGAGTCCTCCCTTTGCTTTATCGGTAGGACCAATAATGCTTCAGTCAGTGTTTTGAAATCTCTCTCTAACAACCAAAGTCTGTCCGATAGACTTTACTTTACTCCAATCGGCAAAAGGATACTCAGCTCGATATGACCTTACACCATTACTCCATTATCTTTTGTCTTTCCGATAAGTAATACAAATCCGCATTCTCTTAGTGTATAATTTTATCGGTATGACCCATCTGATGTCTCGCCAATATATTGAGGATATGTATGTTATCATCAATGAGACTTGCATCAACCTATGCCAATATTTTCATATGTTAATGTTTAAATGCCAGATAAAATTTATGGGGCCCTATGACAAAATTTAAACCTGTTTTGGGTAAAAGATGCTATGTGAAGGATTTTATGTCTGCATTATGATACTTTTGGGTGACTAATAATCATGAAGGGTGAATAAAATTGCCCAAAATTTCACAATTCCAACAATGGCTCCGTCTAGGGATGAATGATTGCGAGATCATTGCAAGGATCCAGATCTCTGGGAGAGTAGACCAAACATTATGGATGAAGGCGAGTGGAGATGAAAAATGATCCTAAACTACTGTACATGGAAAAAGATCAAATAAGGATTTCCAAGATTGTCCATGTACTAGTAATTTCCTGTATCCTTTACTTCCTATACTACTGTGCATGGAAAGTTTTATGAGAAAATTTTCTTCAAAAGTTGTCCATGCACTAGCAACCCTTGATTCTCTGTGAATTTTTAAGAGAATTTTTTTTTAGAAATTTCCCATGTACAGGCAACTCCTATTCTTCACCACTCATATTTTGCAAATAATATGAATCAGCTCCTTGCTTGCCATTAATAACAAAAGCTCCTAACCATAGTGCCTCAAATTTTCCATCTTTTATGTTCTCTTGGTACCTAGTATTCCACATCAATACTAGATCATCCGTCAATTTTCTATCTTTTTCCTTTTTGTCAAACAGATATGTCATTTGTGCTTGTAATTTTATGTTCTAGTTTTGAGCTATTCTCCTTATTTCATCTAGTTCTGCAAGATGCTCTGTTCTCTCCTCCATTGGTTCAGGAACATCTATATCTTCCTGAAGGATAAATTTTTCAAAGGCATCCTAGCTTGTGTTCCATAAACTAATTCATATGGGGATCTTCCAATTGCCCTTTTGATAGTAATTATGTATGCCCATAAAGCCAACCTTAACTTTGAATCCCAAAATTTTTTGTTCTTACCGAGCATCCTTTTTATGATTTTTAAAAGATGTGTGTTGCTAGATTTTGCCTGACCATTAGCTTGTGGATGATATGGAGAAGAATAAGAAACATTGATACCATATGTCTTACAAAAATCCTTGAACTCATCAGACCTGAAACACATGCCATTATCTATAATCACCCTCAATGGTGTACCGAATCTAGTAATAATGTAATCCATTAAAAATTTGATCACAACTTTACTTTTTTCTTGCTTGGTTGGGACTACCTCCACCCATTTGGTGAAGTAATTAGTGGCCACTAGTATCCACCTATGTCCTCCACTCGAATTCTCTTGTATTTCTCCAATGAAACCAATCCCCCATTGGTGAAAAGGGGCTTCAACCTGCATAGGTCTAAGTGGTAGAGTTCCCTCATACTTCATTTTCCTTGAGAAATTTTGGTATGCCTCACACTTCCTTACATATGAAAATGAATCATTGAAAAATTTTGGCCAGTAATAACCTGGCCTGAGGATTTTATGTGCAATTTTCTTTGCTGAATAATGTCCTCCACAGACTCCTTCATGCATTTCTTTCAGAACATGATTAGCTTGTGATTCATCCAAACATAACAGCAACATTTCATCTCTATTTTTCTAGAATAGATCTCCTTCTATAAATACATTTAGAAGCCTGAAGTTTTAAAGTTCTTTTTTGGTTATCACTGAGTCCTTCTGGGAATTTTGTGTTCCTAAGGTAATGCATGATGTCTGTGTACCAGGGTGTATGCTCAATACTTGCAATTGCATTTCCTTCTCCTTGTATATTGCATATTTGATTTGCCTCAATGTTTTTTTCTGCCATTAATTTGGCCAATCCTTGGCCTCTTATCAATTTACTAATCTGTATTTCCATATCAAATTCCTGAATTTTGTTAATCCACACACATCTTTTCCCTGTCACTTCTCATTGTGTCAAGATTTCTTTGACTCCTGTGTGAGGAACATATGCAATTACTTTGGCTCCAACAAGATACGGCCTGAAATCCTTTGTGGCCTTTTCCAGTGCAAAGGCTTGTTTTTGCATTATGTCATACTTCAATTCTAATCCCTGTAAATATTTACTAGAGAAAGATACAGGTTGTTCATGACCATCCTCATTTTTCTATAACATGACAACAGCTATTGTATGCAGAGAAGCAAATGAAAATATCTGAAAAGGTTTTGTGAAATCAGGAGACTTGAGGACAGGGGCTTCCTTAATGGATTTTTTAATGGATACAAAGGCTTCTAATGCTTCTGGGGTCCATTCAATTTTTTGTCCCTTTTTTAACATTTTTGATATGGATTTGACAATCTTAGCAAAGTTGGACACAAAACTCCTAACAAAATTAATCTGCCCAAAGAATGACTGGATGGATTTCACATTTTTAGGGACAAGAACCTTATTTATAGCCTCAACTCTCTCAAGATCTATCATAACTCCTTCTTTTGATACAATGTGTCCTAAGATCTTTCCCTTTGTAACAACAAAATGACATTTCTTAGGGTTCAAACTGATGCCATATTCTAAAGATTTAATGAATATTTTTTCAAGGTGCCCTACATGATCTTCAACCCTTTTTGAGTAAGCCGTGAGGTCATCTTGATATACCACCATTATAGCATTGATCAGGTCAACAAATGCTAAGTCCATATCCCTTTGAAAGGTTGCTCCCGCATTAGTGAGACCAAAAGGCATTATCACATATACATATGTTCCCCATGGGGTTGTAAAATTTGTTTTGTACTACTCACATTCCTTGACCTTAACCTGGTTATAACCAGAAAAACCATCCATCATAGATAGAAACTCACATCTAGTCAAATTATGTAGTATGGCTTCCATGTTAGGCAGTGGATAGTTATCTTTAAGAGATGCTACATTCAAATTTCTAAAATCTACACACAGTCTTATATCTCCATTTTTCTTTCTAACAGGAACAAGGTTTGATACCCATATTGAGTGCCTTACAGGTTTAATGATACCTCCATCTCTAATATTGGTCAATTCTTCTTGCATTTTTGGTTCCAAAGTGGGGTTAATAGGCCTTTGTTTCTGTCTAAATGGCTTTGCATCTGCTTTCAATGGAATTTCATGCTGAAGTAAATCTTCCCTATATGCCTTGAGGTCTTCATAAGACCATGCAAACACATGTTTATACTTTCTCAACAATGAAATCAGCATTCTTCAGATAGTAGGTCTTATCTTTTTTCAAATATATACCTTCCTTGGTGACAGTTTGGTCCCCAAGTTTATTTTTTTCAATATCTTCCCCTTTGACTAGTGTTTGTTTCATAAGGGAACGATCACCTCCATCGTACACTCTTTCTAATGCTACCAACCCCTTGGGAAGTTTATTAGTCTTAAGTTGTAAGACCCATTTTCCAAATATTGTCTCTTCTCCATTTATTTCTTCCACAAAAGCGTTGAAATCAATTTCCTGAGCCTCATACTGGTCTATACATTGAAGTAATTTCAAAAGGTCAGTGTCATCATTGAAAACCTTCCAACTATATATATTATCAGGTACTGTAGGTCTTGTTTTGAATTCCACTTGAGACACTCCTGATAATGTGATATCATCTTGTTTTAATGCTACATTTTCCAAGAAGTCTGCCATTATGTTTTTTGATCTATCCACCCAATCAATGGAAAAAGCATCAAATAGTTCAATTGTATCTCATATTGCATTTTTGTATGGTTTTAGTCTTTTATTCTTTGCTACATATTTTGACCTGATCTGAGATACAACCAGTTCCGAATCTCCAAAAACTATTAAGTTTTTGATCTTGTGTTTAACAGCTAAATTCAATCCAGTCAACAAAGCTTCATATTCTGTTACATTGTTTGTACATTCAAATGCTAACAAAAATGAATATTTATAAGTTGAACCATCAAGAGATATAAAAACTATATCAGCTCCATTACCTTCTTGGCTGCAAGCTCCATCAAAGTACATTTTCTATAGTCCTTGTTGATTTTCAAAAATATTCTGATCAATTGGATCTTTTCTTTCCAACTCAAGTTGAGATAGTTCCACTCTAAAACCTCCCAAATCAATATCATAGAAGAAATTCAGTGGCTCTTGAGGAGCATATTCAACAATTTGATTCACTCTAGGTTCTCTATACAATTTTACCTCTTCTCCATTCACTGGTATGGTGGCATATGATAGGTCAAACTGTACATTGCCTCCTATTGCAGCAGTCCATTGTCTCGATAGAAGGATCCCAAACTGGGGAGGTGTATCAATTATAGTTATTTCAATAGTGTAAGTGGCTTGTGGGTAAGTTGCTAACCTTACTTCCACATTTTTCATGATTCCCACAACCGGGATAGGCCTGCTATCCATAGCGTAGCATTTACCTCCTTCCACATCTATCCATAAACCAAGCTGCTTCATTACCCCTACTGGCATGATATTCATAGAGGCACCCAATTCTATCATGCAATTTCTCACTAGTTTTCCGCTTATGAGTAAAGTGGTGAAAAATGGGTCAATTTGGGGTGTGTTCATTAGGTAGGCCTCTGGGATTTTTACCTCCTTCCTTTTATTATTTACCTCAGAGACCTCTTTGTTTTCAAGGCTTATATTTTGGTTTCCATTAGAAATGAATTGTATGGTACTTTCCCTATATTCCTTGATTTTCATCATTTCAATTAATGGTACATACATTTTCAATTGAGATAAAGCTTGTATAAAATCAAAGGATGTACCTTCCATTTTGATTGTCTTTTTAGGTTCAGTGCATTCACCTTTGTTTCCTTCCTTTTCCCCTTTGGATGTTTGGTCTAGCTTTTTCTTTTCAATTGGAAATTTCTTACTTTCCTCCTTAAAGGATTCTTTCTTTTCCTTTTTGTTTGGTTGTTTATCATTAGTTCCTTTTGATGTTTCATCTGATGCCTTTTTATTTTTTATAAATATCCCTCTTGGGACACCCTCATCTTTATTCACCATTATGTTTCTCAAATGATATTTGCTTCTGGCTTCCTCCACTACTGCAATTGTCAATCTTTTAATCTCTTCTTCACTAGGTCTTCTTATATTCCATCTATTAGTCTAACTTGATGCAACATGGGGGTTTTTCTCATTATCATTTTCTTCATGATCGGAGAAAACATTCTGCTCTACCATGTGAACATTGTATTTTTGGTGATCCACATTGTATTCATATGCTTCCTCCTCTCAAGATGCATAATCTTGCTCCGAAGAGTTAAGAGTGTGGGAAGTTAGGTAGACATTATGGTCTTCACCACCATCATCCTCCTGTGTGTCTTCCTCCGGTATTGACTGGGCTGTCACATAATGTTCAGGGGACTGTGGTGCATAACAAACTGAACACTAGGGATTTTTATCTACCATGTATGCCCCTTTTCTTTTTAATGGATCTGGTGTTTCTTTATTTCTAGGCTTGTCATTTACCGGCTTCCCATATTTCCAATTGGTATTATAAGGCATGTCGTGCAACCTTGGTCTTTCATTCCTATATGTGTTCTCTTGTCTATTTGGGGGGACATATTGAGGAACCCTAGGGTTTTCTCTTTCAAAAAAAATCCCTGTAGCTTTCCTATTATTTTCAATGGTTAAGACTATCTTCCAGGCCTCAGCCAGATTCCTAGGACCTTTGTTTCTCAATTCATATCCTATCTTGGAGTCAAAGGCCTTCAAATAGATACTCAACATAGTAGGATCAACCAACTTGGATGACTGAGGTATTTTATTGTGTAATTTAACAAAACTTTGGTTAAAGTCAAAGGCTGACTCATTCTAATGTTTTTGGATTGTCACTAACTCATGTAAGGCAAAATATGATGCACATTGATTTCCATATTGTTGAAAAAATTGATCATGGAATACTTGGATGGAATAAATGGATGTTGTTGGTAGACTATTAAACTAGTCTCTGGCATCCTCAATCAATGACATCATAAATAGTCTCATTTGTACATCCTCATACTGCATGTCCAAGTCCTAAATGATTGCTTTAAAATTTCTCAGATGTTCCTCAGCTGTAACTACATTACTTCCTATGAATTTAGGGACTAAGTTCCTCCAATTGTTGTCCAGGGGGTAAGGGTAGATCTGAAATCCATCAAGATCAAATTGTCTAATCATAGTTGTGCATTGTGGGGGGGGTTTTGGAAATGCTGGTGTTGGTAAAGTGGGTTGTTGTTTGCCATATATTATGGGCCTTGTGGGGTTGCATATTTTTGATGAGGAGGTGGTTGAATATTTTAGTGTTGTCGTGGAGAATTTTTATTTCTATATTGATTTCTAGGCTGATTTTGATGGGCTTGAGGGGGACTCAATGGATTCATATTATTTCTTTTATGGGGGGGTGTATATTTGGGTGATTCAGTCAGTGATGTTTTGATTCGAGCCTTGTGCAGTTTCATCTTTCTTAAATCTTCCATTGCTTGAAGTTGTTGTTCATATTGTACCCTTAGTTTTTCTGCATGTTGCCTCATTTTCTCGCACTGTGTATCTTCTTCATTTTGTGTCATGAGTTCATGGTTTTCTTCATATGTTGCCTCATATTTGAGTCCTTCCTCAAAGAGTGTAGTTCTCTGGTCACATTCAAATTCTCTTCTTTTCTTAGCTTCAAATTCAGCCATGAACTCCTCATCTGTATCATGGTTTATTTGATGGAAAGGATTTCTCTTCTCTTCAGGGGTATGAAGCTCTTTAGATGGTCTATTCTCAATTGTTAATGCCTTGTACTAATTGTGAGTTTCCATAGGTAGTTTTGATATTCTATTTTTTGTGGCTAGATCTAGGTCATTAAATACCTTCTTGCTTTGATCACTTTTATAAGTTCTTTTACCCTTGTCATTAGGACCATATCCCTCTTTGTACAAAGATCTCCTTCCTTTCATGTTGTGAGAAACTATGATGGTCTGAACTCTAGGCTGATTCCTTTCTGATTTGTATCTTATTGTATAACTCTCAATGTTTTTATTCATTCAGAGTCGCCACCCACTTATTCTAAAAGTGAGATTTTTTTAATAAAATTACCCAGCGGAGTCAATTTTCAAATTCTTTTTAGTGACTTTATATGGAAAGGACAGTCTATTACTAGACAATTCTCTAGTTTTTTACCCAGCAGACTCGCCAATTTGTTGGGTCTCAAAAACTTTGGTTTGAATGAACCATGAGAGGTCACCAAACTCTCACTACATTATTGGTCAACTAACAAGGCCAACCGGTATGGTTGAACCCTCTACTCTTAAGGCTCTGCAAGACCTAGGTGAGTACACCTATATGAGTAACATAGATTTTGAATTTTTGCTTCCTACTTGATCTAACTATCCACAAATGGAAATTTAATAGTGGAAAGATATGATCCTAATTTGGTATAACTTGTATATGCAATATCAAGCTGTGAATTAATATGTTCAATTAAGAGATGTCAAATGAAATGAATAAAACTAATGTAATGTAAATAAGGGAGACCAGTGCCTTGTTGGGTAAAATAGAGTCAAATGAAAGCTTTTAATGAATGTTTTCTATCTAGCAGGTCCTCTAATTGTTTGGCATATAACTATGAGTCAATAACTGGTATAAACATGCAAGAATGCAATTGATAAACCCTACTTGAGGTAGAATATCAAAACTAACTATCTGATTCTTCTTACTGATCCAAATGACATTCCTAGATTACTGTAATTGATTGAAAGGAATTTTAAGTCTTTTTTAAAGAACCCAATAAACCAAATCACACAAAAAAAACAAATGTGTATTGATAAATCGACTATATACTTGATACTTCAATTTAAACAACCCAAAAACATGAGATTGGAGACAATCAAATAATTGCAAGAATCCAACAAACAATTGATGCCATAATGAAACCACTAAATCAATAGTCTTTCATTATCTTCCTTGAAAATTCACACATGCAACATAGCCTCCTCGAATATCATCATTTCTGAAAATTTAATGCTTATAGAAGTCTATCCTATTTTAATTCTATCTCCTATCCTATAATTTATCCAACAACAGATATTTATACATCAGTTTGTGAAAGGATGTGCCTTTTCAAAAAAAATTTAAAGCATAAAAGTTTAACAAATTCACTAATAACTAATTTTTGCTAAGCCACAAATGGACTATAGACATATGCTCCATATAATCCTTGTGCTCATGAGTATCAACATATCCCAATGCATTGCGGATCATAATCTCCATCATGACCATTCACTCATTCCTCTCACATGCTTCATCCAATATCACATCTTTCATAGTAGTTGTTTTCAACATCTCCTGGAGTATTGTTTCACATTCACTTTTCCACATAGTCACTTCTTTTAGTTTCCCTTCATCATCACATAACTTGGTCAATTTCTCTTTGGAAGCCTTTTTAAATCCCTACACATATGCTTGCAACTCCTTAAAGAAATCCCTGTGCCTATCCATGATACAATTAACATTTTCATACTCTGTACCACTAGGAGTATCCTTTTTCTCTAATTCCTCAAATTTTTCTTGGATTCTTCTATCCATTCTCCTGTGCTCCTTTATTGCATCCACACATTGTGAATGGTTTCCCCAGAGTTTATTTAACCAAGTGGTTAAAATGACCTACCTTCTTTTGATTACTGCAACAAGTGCATCCATTTTCCCTTGAGAGTATGCAGTTGATCCTTCTCAATGGTCCCTTTTCTGTGAGCTCTCACCTTGGGTGAGCATCTTTGTTGGCTTTGTTACAACACCTACCAAGTCCTTCAGGCGTTCATTTTCTCTCAACATCCTTTCATTATTGGCTTTATACATCTCCCTTTCCCTAATCAATGCTTGGATTTGGGCTTTATTAAACTTAACTATATTTATCCCAATATCTACAGTTGCTATAGGATCAACCTCCCCAGCCTTCAGGGACATGACATGTCCAAATTCCTTTTCAATATCAATAACAATCGATTTCTTGTGTGGAGGATACAAGGACCAAATCATCAATGTTTCATCATCGGGATTGTATCTTGATCCTGTGTACACCTCTGTCACCTTCTCTATGCTAAGCTTATGGGTAGAATTGTTATCTTTTAAGAAACTATCAAAAACTAATGCAGAATTCAAATCCAAACCTGGGAAAATCATAACACCTGCCTTTTCTAGCATCTCCCTTCCCTTTTTAGGGGTCATGTTGATCATTTCTTGATCTACCTAATCCTTTAATCTTTTTAGCAATTGATCTTCATTTCCTAGAGTGACATTGTCAACTTGTCCCCTTATCTCTTTCCCCTTTTATTTATACAAAAATGTCTTAAACTTCGGGGTCTTTATAAATTCATCATCTGATATAAAGGACCTATAGTCTTCATGTCTTGCATCTACATCCATGGTCTCCTCAACATTTATTTCTCTGGAAACATAGGCATAATCCTGAGTCTTCATTCTTGATACCTTCCCAGATGAGCTTTCTGGCCTATCTACTTCTGATATCCCTTTAATGGAGGATAACAACTCAGCATCCACCAACTCCTGATTATGTTTTTCAATCACTATTTTAGCTTCCTCTGCCTCCAGGTTTCTGATTATGTCATCAAATTTATAGGGCACATGACGGTAGCCTCCAATTTTTATTTTTTGCCTTGCAGAGTAGATATACCCTTCTGGATCAAAGTTTTTTCTTACTGGTGCTCTTCTCATGTTGTAGTGCAATAATTTATCTAGAATTGAATCGTAACCTTCTTTGGGTAATACAGTAAAATCACTAAAACACAATGTATTGGGCATAAAGGCCTGTTTCCCATATGAACTTAAGATCATAACATTGGAGTAATCCATTTTCCTAACAATTTCTAGGTATGCAATTCTATCCGGGACAGTTCTGGGCAAAATGAATGGTGTATCTTCAAAACCATAAAACCTAATCATTGTGGCATTCTTTAAGCAATACCAATCCCCTCAGTTGTGGTTGATTGGTCCATTATAGTCTCTAGGCCTGAGAAACATTTTTACTTCTTTAGATAAAAAATAATTACAAGGATGATTGAAAAATATATACAAGGGTTTCACAGAAAAATCTTCAAAATGCAAGAAGTTTGAATTAGCAAACCTGTTGTCCCAAACAACAATCCTTTACTGAATAGGCAATGGCCTACCCTCCTTATCCGATGGTGAAATCCTCATCTCTTGGGGCCATAAACCTAAATCTTTTCCAAAATACAACACTAAGTGCATCAGCAGTGAATAATTCTTGAGATGGAGAACAAAAGCACCATTCTTAATTCCCATGAAGCCTACATCTAGCTCCTTAAAAACATGTGTAGTATAATCAAATGATTTGGAATTGTGATACTAAATGTCTAAAACAATCACCATGGGCACAATCACCATATGCTCGGGTACCTCCATCCCCAATACTTGTCCTACTAAAAAGTTAGTGTATTTCAGGCAGGGTTCGAAGAGATTTATATGAAACGGTGGTCCCTCACTGTCCTCCATTGGACTAGGTTTTCCATGACACCTAATTCTATGTAGGAGTAACCTCCACCCTTTATATATGGTTTCCATCGTTTTAAACCCACTCTCGAGCTCCTAACTTATTATTTTCTCATTACATATTCCCTCCATCCTAAAAACCTCAGCAATTGCATTCTCAGATACATATATCAATGGATTCCTTGACAAATCACATATAGCCTTATTTTTTGAATCATAATGTCCAGCTAGCAATTTCATCAGTGCAACATCAATAAAAACATTAGGGAACACCAATTTCCCTAAATTGAGCCTCCATGGATTGCATACCGGCTCAAAGCGATTTCTCCTATGATAATGGAAATTGAATAATTCATAGCCCCTAAACGGAGTCCAGAGATCCCCTATAAATTTTCACTTGTCATCTAATTTTTTGACGTCCACTCTGAGTTGTGTAGAACACCTAGCTTTAGGCCTAGAACCTGGTAATTTGTCTATGAGGTCTTGATTTAGTTTTCTTTCAATTCCCTCTGGTTGCAATTCGATCTTTTTCTTTTTTTCTTTTGACTAGCTACCCTCCCCCAGTTTTCTTCCTTTTGCTTTTCCTGAACTAGTGCCTTCCATAATTCAAATTTTTACGAATTCTGAGAGGATGAGAAACTTACTATAACTTTCTTGCAAATTCAAGATAGGTGAATGCCTTAAATTGCTCCGCTTGTTCCCTTGCTTTTCTCTGCCTTGAATTCTGTGAGACAATGATTTCAATTGAGCATACCCTGATATGCAAAATCTTCTACGCTTCATGGCGCCATCAATGTCTTTACTGGGACATGAATGCTACAAGTTTTTCAAAATTCTCACTGTCACATCAAGGTTCATAATGGCAAGACATTTCAAATCTTTGGTGGATCTACTTGTTCAACATTCACCCATCTCCTAAGACGTCTTGCAATCCCTCCAACATCACAAGTCTCCCCAATAGTTTCTTTATTTTTTCTTTTTTTATCGCCATGACCTTTACCGAAACAACTATTGCCTAGACTTAATGAATCAGGTCAACGGTTCTTTACCTTGCTCCGAAAGCTTTTCATCTCACTGAGATGTTCATTTTATTGACTTATGTCACCGAGACCAAGTATTTGTCCTGTGAAAAAAATGATTCTTGTCATTATGTCTCTTTGATCTCCCCGCGGTGACATGTCTCACCGATACGCTTTTTCTTCTGTGAGACCATACGTATTGTCTTCTTGACACCCTTTATCTCCTTATGCTCTATTTTGTTGGTGTAATCCGAGGGATCGGTAAGACTTTCAGAACTCTCCCCGACATCATTTTTCTGACTGAGTGAGTCCTCCACTTTCTTTATTGGCAGAACCAATAAGGCTTTGGTCAGTGTTTTGAAATCTCTCTCCGACAACCAAAGTCTCTCTGACAGACTTTACTTTACTCCAATTGGAAAAAGGTAACTCAGCTCAATATGACCTTACACTGTCAGTTCGCTATCTCTTGTCTTGCCGATAAGTAAAAGAAATCCACATTCTCTTAGTGTATAATTTTATTGGTATGATCCGTCTGATATCTCGCTGATATATAGAGGATATGCATGTTATCATCAATGAGACTTGCATCAACCTATGCCGATATTTTCATATGTTAATGTTTAAATTATACATGAAATTTATGGGGCCCTATGACAAAATTTAAACCCGATTTGGGTAAAAGATGTTATGTGAACAATTTTATGTGTGTATTATGAACCTTTTGGGAGACTAATAATCATGAAGGGTCAATAAAATTGCCCAAAATTTCATAGTTCCAACAAGTCTCTTCTTTTTAGCCTCGTCCCTTTTAGCTATTTATTAGGCCAATTTGGCCATATTTATTGATAGGCTTGTAGCTTTTGTTGTTGAAGTTTTAGAAGCTCTCCTGATGATTAGCCCTCCCCTTAGGTTTGGGCTAATATAAGCTACATTTGGATTTCTGCACTGGGGTGCCAATGCCCATATGTCAAGAGTTTCATACTCCTCACTGAAGGTAGAGTCTTGCAGAGCTACCTTAACCTCTTCTTCACTATTTTATATAGGGTGCTTGGACCATAGGATAAATTGAATGCTACAGCATCAGCTATGTCCCATTAAGGAAAAATTAGGACACCATCCTAAGTCACAAGTCTCCTTCCTTCCTCAGGAGTGATGTTCTTGAATTCCTCCATTAATTCGGCCTTGACCTCATCATCATTCTCCTGCTCAGGCCTATTAGGTCTTGATTCTCTCCTTCTCTTGCATTTATCTTGTTATTCCTCTAGTTGCATCCTCCAAATTAGTTGCAAGAATACATGAGTCTTCACAAAGTCATCATCATCCAATAATGTCTTAAAGGGCCTCCATCCTGGCATCTTGTCCAAATTTCCGCTTTATATCCATATCAGATAAGACCAATTGTGTTGATCTAGGAGGGGAAGGGATACCGACCTACATGTCTTGATCAGTCACAATTATCTCATCCATCACAGCCTCTTGTATTTCCTCAACCTTTTTCCTCTTAGGGCTTGGTTTTGATGGTAGTGCTATAGGATCACTTCTTGGTCATGAATCTAGATCCACAATCCTTATCCCTCTAGGTGCACTGATCCTTGGACACAACTGTGATGATGCTTACATTATTTTTTTTCCCTTCCTATCCCCCTCATCTTCACCATTGCTATCATTCCTCTTTCTCTTGTATAGAGGCTTGTCAACTGGGAGCTAATAAATTGGCCTTGTTTTCTCAGGCCTCACCTATGGTCTTTGAATTCCAAATTCCATTTACAAATTGACCTTCTTGGTCATCAAGGTGCCCATTATCTCTTTAAAATTATCCAACAAGAAAGAAATTCTCTTGTGGAATGGAGTAAACTCCATTAATGGATCATATTTTGAATCCATTTTATGCACCATGGCCAAAAATCTTCTCATAGGCAATCCATTTCTCTTTATTCAATTCCTGCCTATTCAAATCAAACTCATTTCTGATTAGGTCATCAGGAAAGTTGAATTCATGTATAAATTTGCCACATTTAATTTGTTTCCTGAACAAGAAAGAGAATCCCTCAGGGTCATGCTACCTCCTAGATCCACTCTTCAAATGATAATCATAAAAAAACCTTCCAAAGTGGACCCATCCTCCTTTAGAAAAGACAAAATCTAAAACAATAGTATAATTAGGGAACAAAGTCCCTTTTCCTCTCCCTATCAGGTTATCTTCATGAATGCAACCTAGTTGCCACATGACCTCAAAAAATACCATCCTTGATGGTACATTATATGGGAGAATATGAGGGGCTCCCTGGAAACCATACACTCTTAGGATAGTTCTTACGGGGTACAAGATGATATCACCCCAATTGTGGAATAGTTTTAAATCAGACTTCCTCACCTTCAGTCGGAGGAAGTCATGAAAATCTTTAGGGACTCTTGGCACATTTACCACCAACTGGGCCCTGATTCTAGAAGCAAAGTAGTTATCAAACTACACAAAGATGGCACCTCCCTTGTTGTAAGACAAATCTGCACTCCACACCTGTACTAGTAGCCTTTCTCCATTCACATCTTGCCTCAACTCCATTTTCTTTGAGAAGATCTCAACATTCTTTTATAGGAACATATGCATTAATAGGGAGTACCAAAAGAAAGGAGTGCCAACATCCCCCACAAGAAACTTTAGCAAACCCTCATGTATAGTTTTTGCTAGAAAATATGCATAGTCATACACCATGGAGAAGTTGGGATGTTGAATCTAAGCCCCAATGAACATATATGCAATGGGCATCACTATATTTTAGTTGAAACCTAAAATCTGGCATAATGAATAATTTTTTGCCAAAATGTGATTGGCAAAACAGTTTAGCCTAAAAGGCTCTTGGTCACTTGGGTTGATATGAATCGTTGAACTGTCTACCCTGGCTAGATGAGGAGGAAGAAAATTTAACTTGAAAAGAGGCCTTGACCTTGCATATTCCTACTTCATCTCCTCAAGATCAATGGGAATCAATAATGGACTAGACTCACTCAAATCAAAAACCTGTTGAATCTCATTTTCACTTATGCTTAGCAAAATCCCACCATCATTATCCCTAATTACCCTTGTAACAGGTTCATAACGTGTTGCCACTTCTCTGAGTACATCCACATCAAGAAACACATTCGGCACAACTAGTTTCCCCATGTTGTATCTCCATCCATTAGAGAAGGGGTGGGGTAGGTTTCTTTGTCCATTCCATGGTCTAAACATTTCAAGACCTATCATTGGAACCCTAGCATCTGCAATATTATAATTTTTGCATACTAGTCCCTCACCTAGGGTTCTTCCATTCATTAAAACTAAACCCCTCCTTGTGTCATTTGTTGATAATGGGATTTGATCTAGAAAATCATCATATAAATTCCTTTGCAAATAATCAAAATGGCCAGAGTGTTGCTTCGATGGTGTCATCTCAAACAACTAGGGCTTTGTTAAAATTCAAATTCTTTAACAAACTAGGGCTACCTATAAATGAAATTACAACATAATTGTGCAATTTCCAACAATTCAAATGAACCAGTAACCCTACAACAATAATTAACAACCCCCAAACCAACACACTACTACCTTTCAGAAAAATCACAGACAAATTAATCCAGTGATACAAAAAATAACTCATGGGATTTTGCACGTTGTAGAGGACCAGAATTTTGTTGTGATTGCTTGAAAATATTTATCTCTGGCTCTGAACCGCTTCAAAAATACTTGAATTATTTTATGGTGAAGATATAGTGAAAGAAAATACTTTATGTTGATTGAATTTAGCTAGTAGATGTCTCATCTTCCATTAAAGCTCATTTTGCATGTCGCGCCAACAACTCCAATCACATTTAATGCAAATTTAAACTTCAATCTTCGATATTTTTTTTGTCAGATCATCGAACGACCACCTTGAAAAAGGATGATGTAATCTCCATGTCAGTGTCAAGGGCCCACCGCAATACGCAATGCCAAAGGGATACATGTGGTGCCCGTCCGTGATATCGCAATCACTAAATATCCTACATCTTTGGATCACGCAATGGTGGGAAATCGTTGATTTCCACCATCGGTGATTGTGTTCACTCACAACAATTAGTAGCACCAAACATAACCATCAAGAAAATTTTCATCAAGATTAAAACACCGTCGTCGATCTCGAGTATGTGCATCTTACAGTTGTTTTAGTAACCCATTTTATAACGTATTAAAGTCTGATGCAAATATTAAACACTTTATTAATCCCTTTTCCACATCGGTAGCTGAGTTACATGGTGCTTGCCTGTGATATCACAATCAGTTGAAACCTAGTGGTGAGGTCATTGCGAGATCCCAGGGAATGGTCAGGATCAACCATATGAAAATCGACGATCATTAAAAAATATTCCCTACAAAATAAGATAACTATTAAAAGGGGGAAAGGGGACATTGCCTAGGCCAACAAAAAATGATGGGTTAAGCTTGTTCTTAAAGGATGGGGCATGGGCCTACCAAGACTTAGGAAATAATAAATTCAGGTGAAATATTTAACACAATTTATTAAAGCGGCCTGACCTAGACGAGTCAATGGGACATAAGTCATTCTAAAACCTCCCTCAAAAAGGTAATGGTGAAATAGATCCAAACCAGGGTTTTAAGATAAAACATTAGGATTTCATGAAAGCACAAATAAAATCCCAACCCTAGGCTTCCTCTGAATAGCACAATAGACCAGTAATGTGGCAAAAATTAATGGAACTCAAAGAATGAAATTTGAGGATCCATGATTGGCTCTAGTTGGGGACATTCATTCCACTGGAATGAAGCGAGAATAACAGAATCTCAAGTAGAGCAGACTAGTTGTAGAGACAACCAAAAAAGAATTATTCAGACAAGACAATCCAACCAAAAGGAAACCTTCAAATAAAATATATACAAACCTAAACTAATTTTCATGGAAAACAATACTTCAGCTGAAGTATAACTTCAAGAATTTTCCATGAATTGGAAATTCAAGAATATCACTTGTCATTTCTTGGAGGAAATATGAATCTTCCCCCCACTTATTATTCACCAGGAATGGACCCAACCAGATTGCGTCAAATCTACCATGTTCTCCTTTGTCTTCCAACCTGGAATTCCACATTAAAACCATATCTCCATTTTGGAAACTCCTTGCAGTTGTCTTCTTGTCATACAAATTCTTCACCTACAACTGCAATTTGAAATTTTTCATCTGAGCTTCCTTCCTGGTCTCATCTAATTCTGTGAGAGCTTCCACTCTCAACTGCATTTCATCTTCCATTTCATTATCGTACATCTAGACAAATTTATACATTTCCATCAGGTTATTCTAGGGAAAACTTTCATTTATCCCATAGACTAAATCAAATGGGGCACAACCTATTGCCTTCTTCATAGTTACCCTGTCTGCCTAGACTATTAATTTCAATTTAGAATCCCATGCCTTCTTATTTTGATCTAGGATTCTCTTGATAATCTTCATCAAGATTTTATTGCTTGATTTTTCTTGTCCATTTCCTTGTGGGTGGTAAGGTGATGAGTAAGATACTTGGATTCCATGCTTCTCACAAAATTCCATATATTCTTCAGACCTAAAACACATTGCATTATCTGACACAATCTTCTCTAGACATCTGAATCTAGTCACTATATTATTCATTAAGAAGTCAATTACCACCTTACTAGTTGCTTTCTTTGTTGGAATCGCTTCCACCCACTTGGTAAAGTAATCTGTGGCCACCAATATCCATGAATGAACCCCACTTGATTTACATGCTATCTCTCCTACAAAATCAATACCCCATTGTTGGAATGGAGATTGTACTACAACTGGTTTTAAAGGTAAGTTACCAGAGAAACACTGGCAAGCATCACGTCTTCACTAATTGGTGTGCATCCTTAAAAATAGTAGGCCACCAAAACCCAACCCTCATTACTTTGTGTGTAGTTATTTTGGCCATATAATGCCCTCCACAAACTCCACTATGCATTTCATTCAGAAGTTCTTTTGCTTGATCTTGGCCTACACATTTTAACATAACACCTTCTCCATTTCTCCACTAGAGATTTCCTACTATGATAACATACTTGATAGCATGCAACTTAAATGTCCTCTTTTCATTTTCTTTCAAATCATGAGGATATCTCATCTTTTTTAAATAATAGATCACACCTTTGTACCAATCAGAATTTTCCATGTCACATATGTGTGATTTGTCCTCTTATTCAAGAAAATTTATTTTATCTACTTCCAGATTACTTTGGGCCATAAGCTTGGCCAATCTTTGTCCTCTCACCTACTTGGTAATCTAGATTTTAATTTTAAATTCTTGGATCCTATTGATCCATCTACATCTTCTTCTTGACACTTCCTGTTGTGTAAAAATGTCCTTTACAACAACACTTGGTACATAGGAAATCACAATATCTCCCATCAAATATGTCATGAAAGCTTTTACTACTTTTACAAGTGCATATGCCTGTTTTTCATTTATGTCATATTTAAGTTCCGCAATTTGGAAGGATTTGCTTAAAAGGCTATAAACTGTTCAAAACCCTCAACATTCTTTTGTAATAACATAGTTGCAATTGTGTGGAATGAAGAAAATGAGAAAATTTGCTAGGGTTTGGAAAAATCAGGGGTTCTTAACACAAGAGCTTCCTTTACAGATTTCTTAATGGCCTAGAAAGCTTGTACTAACTCTTCTTCCCATTCAAACTTGGCCCCTTTCTTAAGCATCTTATAAATAGGGTGAACTATCTCAAGGAATTTTTGTATGAATCTCCTTAAGAAATTGATCTATCCAAAGAAAGATTGTATTCCTTTCACATTTTGGGGTTGTGTGACCCTATCTATTGCAATCACCCTTTCTGGATCAATTTTGACCCCATCCTTAGAAACAATATGTCCCAACAACTTCCCTTCCATTACTCCAAAATCACACTTCTTTGGATTTAAGGAAATACCATATTCCAATGCCCTACAAAACACTTTCTCTAAATGTTCACAATGGTCAACTTCTTTCTTTTATATGTTGTTAGACCATCCTGATAAATCACCAAATTTTTTTTAATAAAATCTAAGAATGCCACATCCATGGCTATGTGGATAGTAGCCCCTGAATTTGTTAAACCAAAAGGCATTCTCACATATACATAAGTTCCCCAGGGTGTAGTGAAAGTTATCTTAAAATTTTCATACTCCTTAACCATGACTTGGCTATAGCGAGAAAACCCATCCATCATAGACATTAACTCACAGCCTGCCACCCTTTGCAACATTGGATTCCATATTTGGTAATGGTAGTTATCCTTCAATGAAGACACATTCAAATTCCTGAAATCCACACATAACCTGATGTCACCATTTTTCTTTCTCACAAGCACCAAATTTGATACCCAAGGTGAATGTCTAATTGGTTTAACGATCCTTGCATCTCTTAACTTCATGAGTTCTTCTTGCATTTTTGGAGCCAAGGTAGGATTAATAGGTCTTTGATTTTTGCCTAAAAGGCTTAGCATCACTACTCAAAGGAATCTCATGTTGAAACAAATCATGCCTATAAGCCTTAAGATCATCATAAGACCAAGAAAACACATGTCCGAATTTTCTTAATAAATCAATCAACATCCTTCTCACCCTTGGTGACAATTTCTTTCCAATATACACCTTTTTGGTGATGCATTTGTTCTAAGGTTTATTTAATCCAAGTCATCAGGATGGGAAGCAACACAATTAGCCCGTGTCCTATCCTTGTTTTTAAACACTCTTTCAATAACAACTAAACCTTTAGGAATTGTGTTAGTTTTTAACTGAATAACTTCATTCCCAAACATAGTATCCTTACCATCAATTTTTTCAACAAAAACTCCAAAATAAATTTATTGATTTTCATACTCATCCACACAACCTAAGAATCTCAATATATCATCATCACTATCAAAAACTTTCCATTTCTTGATATTATCAGGAACAGATGGTCTAGTTTGCACTTCAGCCTTTGAAATCCTAGCATAAGTCATGTCATCTGGTCTTAATGCAATATTTGCTAGCAAGTCTACAACCTTATTGTGGCCTCTCTCCATCTAGTTTATACCAAAATCACCAAAGTTCTCTAATTCATCCCAAACAACATTTCTATACTATTTCAGTCTTTTATTCTTTGACACATATATGGACCTGACTTGGGAAATCACAAGCTCGAAATCTCCAATTACCTTGAGCTTCTTGATCCCATGTTTTTGAGCCAATCTAAGCCCCAATAACAAGGCTTCATACTCGGCCACATTGTTGGTGCACACAAATAACAGAGTGAAAGAGAACTTGAATGTCTTTCCATTCGATGACCTTAGCAACACAACTACACCAGATCCTTCCTTTAAACTTGCATCATCAAAATACATAGTCCGCAAATAATTAGATTTCAACACATCTTCAACTTTTGTATCAATTGTTGCAATAGGTTTATCACAATCACTAGGGGGTTCCTCAGCCCTGAACTCATTTATGCCACAGTCAGTAAAACATATCAAATTCTCATTCGGACCATGCTCAATCATATGAGGCACTTTGGACTCTCTTTCGATCTTGACATATTTTCCATCAATGTAAAAAGTAACGAATGACAAATCACATTGCATGGTACCTCCCATTGATGCACTCCATTTCCTAGACAAGAGAATCCCAAAATGAGGAGGGATGTCTACAACTACAAAGTCATGGCCAAAACTTTAGCAGGGCATTGGGTTAGTTTATAAGACAATTCTTTGATAGTCCCAATAACTGGCACTTCTCTTGAATCTAATATATAAAATTTTCCCTGAGTAGTGTCTATTGTTAAGCCCATTTCTTCCATAATCTTGTCTGGCATAACATTATTTGATGCCCCAGAGTCTATCATACAATTTATCAGAGTTTCCCATTTATATAAACACTCAAGAAAAAGGGTGTTATGTTCTCAAGGCACATATTGATAGAATTCCCTAGATACACAAGGGGAATTTTTGTTACAATTCCCTCCACTTCTTTCTCTTTTATTTCTTCCTTTTCCTTGGCTTCTTTACAATTTCCTTGTTCAATTTTACTACTAGGAATTCCAATAATAAAGGCTACTATTTTTTCTTTATGCTCATCTATTATCATCATCTCTAGCCAAGGTATAGTAACTTTAACTTGGGAAAATACTTTAAATATGTCTAAGGGTGTGTATTTAAGCAGGTTAGGAATCATAACTTCACTAGTTTCTTTATTTTCCAGTTGCTACTTTCCTTCAAGTTTCTTTTGCTTTGCTTCTAGAATAGACTCAATAGATTTGGTAATCACTATGGTCTTTACCAAAAAAGGAGTAACATCTTCACCAATCTTTTGGATCTCAGTCCTTTTTTCCCATATCTTGTCATTTTTGACCTCCACAATTTTGACATCATTTTTTTTATCTTCTTTAACACCTTTGTTTTTATCTTTCTGTTCCTTAATGAAAATGTCAGCAAGCTTGCCCTGCTCACCACCTATAATTCTATTTCTTAGTTTTAATGAACTTCTCATCTGAGCAGCCATCTCTTCAATCAACTGGGCAATCTCATCTTTTGATGGTCTCCTTAGAGACACTGGATCTTCAGCCTGCTCCATATTGTAGGCATGATGGTCAAACTCACCTTCCTCATTAGAAAAAAATTGTTGATGGTAGATTTCACTTCTCTGTCATTGATTATTCACATCAACTTCTTGCAATTCTTCATTAGAAGAACATTCAGCTTCATCAATATATGATCGGTCCATACAAAAATCTACATCATTCTACTCAAAATTAGGATTTTTCTCATGAGTATCTTCTTCTTTTATTTTTGTAGCTTCAAGTAGCTGGGAAATGCCACAATAATTATGACCATGTGGATGCACACACACCTCACACCATGGTCTATCTTGTACCAGATTCACGGAATGCTTTTGCAAAAGATCTAGTGTCTGTTGATCAGTTTTAGGCTTCTGAGCTGGTAGTATTGGCTTTGCATCCTTCCAATTTGTGTTGTATGGGTAATTTTTCCATTTAAGAGGTCTGTCATTTTTATTATACTGTTTCTTATCATTTCCAAGACCCTTCTCTTTCTTAGCAACAATATATTTTATATCCTTCAAAGTGATAAGGACCTTATCCCACTTCTCATCATCCTTAGGGTCTGCAATAGATACTTTCTCAGTTTTATCCCTAGGATTCTTCAAGAGAGTAGGCTCTTCTCTCCTACCATATTTACCAAAAGATTTCCTATTGCTTTCAATATTAATATCTGCTCTAAAAGAATCCCTCATGGTTCAAGGGTCCTTATCTCTGAGGATATATGTCATTTTAGATCAAAATCATTGAAATAATTAGTTAAACAAACATTTTCATCAAGTCTCATCACCTGAAACAATTTATTAATTTCCTTTTGAAATTTCAGGTTAAACTCTATTGCAGGCTCATTAACTGATTTCTTTATGGTGTTGAATTTATTTAACATGAAACTAGCATTAGTCTTATCACCATATTTTTCTTTGAAGCACTTTTCAAACTCTTCCCATGAACCAATACTAGCATTTGGTAGACCTCTGTACCAATCCCTTACATCTTCAGTCAAAGATTGGACAAACAATTTCATCACTACATCCTCATGTTCTACTTCATAATCATTTAACATATCCATGAAGGCTTTCAAATATTCCTCACCTGAAAAAGCATTATTCCCAATGAACTTATTCATCTTTTCTCTTAACTCATCTGGGATGGGATTTGGGTAACCCAAAATACCATTAAAAAAAATTGCCTATACCTTTCCAATTGTATAGGTCTCCTCTGAAATAGTCCATAAATTTTTTGAGAGTCCTCACTAGACCATGTATTCTAAGTTTTAGGACCATCTTGATGTGGATTTATAAATTTGGTTGCATGAATATTTGGGCCGAAGTTATTTGTGGTATTCTCCAGACTAGGTTTAGGATCATTTTTCAAAACATCTTGGTGACCAGATGAATTTGTATCTTGTGCAACCTCATCCACACTTGACATTCATAGGAAACTTATTTTCCTTCTCTTTTTTGCATTTGCAACCTCAATTTCAGTCCTCTCTAGTTCTTCTGCTAGAGCTTCCCCTTCCCTCCTAACCTTTTCCAAGGAAGTGTCTATTTCTGATGTCACATGTGAAAGGGGATATTGCTTAGGATGGTGAGAAACCACCCTCTCATTTATCTTGATCCCTTCAGCCTTCTATTTTCCCTTGTCCAAAACGGGTTTAGGATCTGGATTACTTGATTGTGGCTTTGTAGGGTTCAAGGGTTTTGGGTCTGTAGGCTTTGATTGGACCTCATCTTGGTTTATAGGACTCACTTTAGACACTAGCTTCACCTCCTTATCAAAAATGTGTTGTACAAAAAGACCCTCCTCTTCTGGGTTCGGTCTACTTTGGTCCAAGATTTTCATGGTTGCCAATTGTCTAATTAATCTATCCCTCTCAATGACAACATGCATGATTTTTATTTCCTTTTCTTTCTCCTTTTTTATCCTAAGATCAGATTTCTTTTGGATATCTCCTCTTAAATAACTAATATCCCCAAAAACATCTTCAGGGTAAAGAAAATTCATGTCAGAACTTGATGTCTCACTTAGGTCTATCAAGTTTGCTTCTTCTTTCCTAAATAATAAAGGGGTTCCATCATCTTCATCAAGAGGAGGAGGCACATCACTGGTGCATTCTCTATGATGGATTTGAATTCTACGCCTACTTCTTCTCTCATTATATTGGATGCTAACATTCCCTTTATTATGACAAGCTAGATCCTCTTGAACAAGTGTATTAAATAATGCATCAAAAAATCCATAGCTATCTGACTCAGAATGTCTAGATACATGTTCAAAAGTCTCAGGGATAGGATGTAGATATTTACTTGTACCTTGGTGTACATGATTCTATGACGTGGGAGCAACATTGCTAGTTTTTGGTTTCTTCTTTATCTAGTCCTTCTTCTTCATCTTAGGAGGTTCACCTTCCAATTTTTGTTCTGAGTGATTCTTCATGAATGACCTAGTTTTCTTCATGTCTTCATGCTTGTCCAAAAACCTTTTAACTTTTATTAAATCTTCAAATGAAATGCACACTGGTGTAGAGACTTTAGAGTCACCACCCAATTATCTTGGGAAAACCAACTGTTCAGGAACACTTGGTGAAATTTAAAAGACCTTTAGAATTTTCTCGTACTGACAATGTATGAAGTTTCTTCATGAGATATTCACAACTTTTGGACAACAGATGAATTAGATAAAATAAAAGCAAAGCCACAAGCTCGACCTTCAAATCACAAAAATACTATGATAACTCTATGCAAAATGTATAACCGACCCACTGACAAGAAATATTCAAACTAAGTCCCCAAAAGAGTCGCCATTTTGTTGGTTGTTTTTACTGTAACCAGGTTTATCTTGTATTCTACCTATAGAATTTCCAATTCTAATCGAGGGCAGCTCGAAGGACCTGGACTAATTGACGAGGATTTTAATAGTAAACCTCCTACACTTCAGGCTCTGAAAAACCTATGAGGGTGGTACCTATAATGTGTTTATAATCTCTGCACCGAACTTATAAACAATCATTAACAATTAATAGATAATCCCATTTAATAGCTCAACAGAATAAGATAATACTGAATTGAATTGTTTTTTCATCAATAATACCAACTACTTGGAGCATGAGATAACTACAACAATATTTCACAACTTAAGATATTCATTTAATTTGCGAATTTGGTAGAAAGCTCTAAGCAGATACAAGCAAACATAAAACCTCACAAACACATACGATTTAGGCCAGTGCCATATACCATTCGGGAGTCCAATTCACAAACATTTAAAATTCCATAAAAAGTTCAAACACATAGCATATAAGATCTCTGCCAACAATTTCCTTACAACATCAATTTATATCCTTACCCAATAATTCTTACGAAATCCCTTTATAAACATATCCATCTATAACTCCAATCAAGCATTTTAATTTATTCTTTGAATTAAAGACAAAATGGAAGTCATACACACCACAATAGTGAGATGAAAGCAAAAAACCCTTGATTATATTATTCAAAATTATGATATGCTTATACAAAGGAGAGACATGAGCTTGAAATGAATCATTATAACTCAAATTCTAGTACTGTTATGAAACATCAAACCTTCATAAACCCAAAACCTGGCTATAGACTAACACAAAACCTAAATTGCATTTACATTGAAACAATCAGGCTTTACAACTTTCTCTACAACTATGCCTAGACTCGACCTCAAAATATCTAACTTTCCAACCCTTATTTTTGGCCTTGAAATCCTTCTGATAGAGAATGAAGGAGAAAACAAGCATCGGGCAAGAAAATACACGTCACTGATCAATTGGACTGCCTTGTGACATTTCAAAAATATGATTACAATTAGAAAATCCTAGAGCATCTTCTTGTTAATTCCACTCATTAGGGAATAGCCGCTACATTGACCAAACCTCAAAACCTATGCCAAAAATCCACCATGGAGACAAAACAATAATCATATATAACTATAACCGCTGAGTTGTTAGTTTCTGGTAGTAGACACTATTTTACTCCTCTTTGGTTAAGTACTTGTCCACCCATTTCTGATACTCTTCATCTATTGGCCAGTCAAATTTCACCACCTTATTCACCTTATTATTGTAGGGTGTATATTTTACTGCAACCTAATTGGCCTCTCTTTCAAAAGACTCTAAGAATGTGCTGGTATTAATTATTTTGTCCATGCTACTTACCAACAAGTCATAATAAGAATCATCACAAATCAATTTGATTTGTGCATTAATAACTTCTTCCACCCTTTCTTAACACTGTTGCAATGTTTTAACATTTCCTTGTGCATCAATGATGTCTGGAAAAATTGTATCACTCCATTGATCAAAGATCTTTACCAACTCCCTAATTCTTCTACTCGAATCATCAGGTAGGGCCTGGAATCCCTTCAATGATTTCACAAAGATTTGAGTAGGCTTCAATGACTGGGGCCTATTTTCTGCATCAAACCTAGAGGCCTTATACATAATATCTAAATCATTGACCCTAGGGATCCATTTCTCAGCTAAAGACAAAACTATTTCCCAATGCCTATTGATGTTTTTTATTCCATCCAAAAATAAAGAATATAGGGAATGTACAGATGGTAATCTACCATCAACCACCTCATTTTTTTTGGCAACTGCACTATCCTCACTTGCCTTTAAGGAAGCCTGTAAATCTGTGATCTTACTCAACATTTTATTCTTGGTGGGATCCATAGAATATTCAACTTCTTCTTCAATTAGCCCCAGTGTAGGACTAAGAGAATGTGTCTAGATGTGGGATCCTAGAGTACAAACAATTGGAGTAGTAGGGGGAACTGATCCTGGAATAGAAGGTAATGCCCTAATACCAGGAGCACTGGAAGATTCTCCCACCTACCCATATTTTAACCTATCTACTTTATATTGGAACTCAACATTCCCTTGCTGCATCCTAATATATTCTCCAATTATTATGTTGTACTTCTCCATTAAACTCTTCTTTTCAGCCTCTTCCCTTTCAGCTATCTTTTGGGCTAATTTGGCAACATTTACTGTCAATCTTGTAGCTTCTATTGTTGAGGTTTCAAAAGATCTCTTGATGATTAGCCCTCCCGTTAGGTTTGGGCTAATATCATCTACATTTGGATTTCTGCCCTGGGTGCCAATGCCCATATGGCCAAAGTTTCATACTCCTCATTGAAGGCAGAGTCTTGCATAGCTACCTTAGCCTCTTATTCATTGTTTTGTATATGGTGCTTAGACCATATGATAGCATTGAATGCTACAGCATCAACTATGTCCCATTAAGGAAAAATTAGGACACCAGCCTGAGTCACAACTCCTTCCTTCCTCAGGAGTGATGTTCTTGAATTCCTCCATTAGTTCATCCTTGACCTCATCATCATTCTCCTGCTCAGACCTATAAGGTCTTGATTCTCTCCTTCTCTTGCACTTATCTTGGTATTCCTCCAGTTTCATCCTCCAAATTAGTTGCAAGAATACACGAGTCTTCACAAAGGCATCATTATCCAAGAATGCCTTGTAGGCCTCTATCCTGACATATTGTACACATTGCCCCTTTATAACCATATCAAATAACACCAATTGTGTTGATCTAGGAGGGGAAAGGATACCAACCTGCATGTCTTGATCAGTCACAATTATCTCATCCATCAGATCCTCTTGTGTTTTCTCAAACTTTTTCCTCTTAGGGCTTGGCTCTAATGGTAGCATTGTAGGTGCACTTCCTGGTGGTGAATCTAGATCCACAATCCTTATCCCTCCAGGTAATCTAATCCTTGGACCCGACTATCATGATTCTCGCATTATTTGTTTTCCCATCATATCCCCCTCATCTTCATCACTATTATCATTTGTCTTTCTCTTGTATAGAGGCTTCTCAACTAGGGGCTGATAAGTTGGCCTTTTCTTCTCAGGCCTCACCTCTGGTCTTTGAATTCCAAAGTCCATTTCCAAATTGACCTTCTTCATCATCAAGGTGCCCATGATCTCTTTAAAATTATCCAACAAGAAATAAATTCTCTTGTGGAATGGAGTAAAATCCATTAATGGATCATATTTTGGATCTATTTTATGCACCATAGCCAACAGATTCTCTTAGGCAATCCATTTCTCTTTATTCAATTCCTACCTATTCAAATCAAACTCATTTCTGATTAGGTCTTCAAGAAAGTTGAATTCATGTATAAATCTACCACCTTTAATTCGTTGCCTAAACAAGGCAAAAAATCCCTCAGGGTCATGTTGCATCCTAGATCCACTCTTCAAATGATAATCATTAGAAAACCTTCCAAAGTGGACCCATCCTCCCTTGGAAAAGACAAAATCTAAAACAACAGTATAATCAGGGAACAAAGTCCCTTTTCCTCTCCCTATCAGGTTATCTTCATGAATGCAGCCTAGTTGCCACATGACCTTAACAAATCCCATCATTAATGGTACATTGTATGGGAGAATAGGAGGGGCTCCCTGGAAACTATACACCCTTAGGACAATGCTTACGGGGTACAAGATGATATCACCCCAACTGTGGCATACTTTTAAATCAAGCTTCATCACCTTTGGTTGGAGGAAATCATGCAAATCTTCAAGGACTCTTGGCACATTTACCACCAACCAAGCCCTAAGTCTGGAACTAAAGCAGTTATCAAACTACACAAAGCTAGCACCTCCCTTGTTGTAAGACAAATCTACAGTCCACACCTGTACTGGTAACCTTTCTCCATTCATCTCTTGCCTCAACTCCATTTTCTTTGAGAAGATTTCGACATTCTTGTACAGGAACATATGCATTAACAGGGAGTACCAAAAGAAAGGAGTGCCAACATCCCCCACAATAAACTTTAGCAAACCCTCATGTATCTTTTTGTCTAGAAAAGATGCATAGTCATACACCATGGAGAAGTTGGGATGTTGAATTTGAGCCCCCATGAACATATATGCAATGGGCATCATTGTATTTTGGCTGAATCCTAAAATCTAGCATAATGAATAAAATGTTTCCAAAAAGTTATTAGCAAAATAGTTTAGCCTAAAATTCTCCTGGTCACTTGGGTTGATATGAATCGTTGAACTGCTCACCCTAGCTAGGTGAGGAGGAAGAAAATTTAACCTGAAAAGAGGCCTTGACCTTGCATATTCCTGCTTCATCTCCTCAAGATCAATGGGAATCAAGAATGGACTAGACTCACTCAAATCAAAAACCTGTTGAATCTCATTTGCACTTATGCTTAGTAGAATCCCACCATCATTATCTCTAATTACTCTTGTAACAGGTTCATAACGTGTTGCCACTGCTCTGAGTAAGTCCACATCAGGAAACACATTCAGCACTGCTAGTTTCCCCATGTCTCATCTCCAACCATTAGAGAAGGGGTGGGTTAGGTTTCTTTGTCCATACCATAGTCTAAACATTTCCAGACCTATCATTGGAACCCTAGCATTTGCAATATTATAATTTTTGCATACTAGTCCCTCACCTAGGGTTCTTCCATTCATTAAAACTAAACCCCTGCTTGTGTCATTTGTTGATAATGGGATTTGATCCAAAAAATAATCATATAAATTCCTCTGCAAATAATCAACATGGCTAGAGTGTTGCTTCTGTGGTGCCATCTCAAACAACTAGGGCTTTGTTAAAATTCAAATTATTTAACAAACTAGCGCTACCTAGAAAATTAAATTACAACACAACTGTGCAATTTCCAACAATTCAAACGAACTAGTAACCCTAGACTAGCACACTACAACCTTTCACAAAAATCATAGACAAATTAAACCAGTGATACAGAAAGTAACTCACTGGATTTCGGGCCTTGTAGAGAACCAAACTTTCACTATGATTGCTTAAATGTTTTTATCTCTGGTTGTGAACCACCTTGAAAATACTTGAATGCTTTTGTGGTGAAGATAGAATGAAAAAAAATACTTTATGTTGATTGAATTTAGCCAGTAGATATCTCATCCACCATTAAAGCTCATTTGCATTCCGCATGAATGACTCCAATCGCATTTGATGCAAATTTAAACATCAATCATTGATCTTTTGTTTTTGTTAGATCATCGAACGACCACCTTCAAAAAGGATGATGTAATCTCCATGTCAGTGTCGAGGGCCCACCACAAAACACAATGCCAAAGGGATACATGTGGCGCCCACCCGTGATATCTCAATCACTAAACATCTTGCATCTTTGGATCACATGATGGTAGGCAACCGTTGATTCCCACCATCGATGATCGTGTTCACTCACAGTAGTCAGCAACACCAAACATAATTGTCGAGCAAATTTTCATCAAGATTAAAACACCATCGTCGATCTCGAGCATGTGCATCTTACAACTATTTTAGTAACCCACTTTATAATGTATTAAAGTCCGACACAAATATTAAACACTTTATTAATCCCTTTTTGGGATCGGCAGCTGAGACACATGGCGCTCACCCGTGATATCACAATCAGTTGAAACCCAATGGTGATGTCATCACGAGATCGTGGGAACGGTCAAGATCAATCATATGAAAATCAACGGTCATTAAAAAAATTCCCTACAAAATAAGATAATTATTAAAAGGGGGAAAGGGGACATTGCCTGGGCCAACAACAAATGATGGCTTAAGGTTGTTCTTAAAGCATGGGGCACAGGCCGATTTAGACTTAGGAAATAATAAAGTTAGGTGAAATATTTAACACAATTTATTAAAGGGGCCCGACCTAGATGAGTCAATCGTACATAAGTCGTTCTAAAATCTCCCTCAAAAAGGTAATGGAAAAATAGATCCAAACCATGGTTTTAAGATAAAACATTAGGATTTCATGAAAGAAAAAATAAAATCCCAACCCTAGGCTTCCTCCGAATAACACGACGAACCAGTAATGTGCGCTAGTAGAAAGCTACAGGAGATTCCCTTTTATCCTCACCATCCTTCTGCATAAGCATGGTGGTAATACTGTTGCCACCACCAAACAAATACATGATAAAATATTTTGATAGGTTCAGGTTGATCAATACAAGGGTCGAAGAAATAAATTCTTTTATAAGCTCAAAAGCCTTCTTGGCTTCCGCCATCCACTTGAAAGTTTGGTCCTTTTTAAGCATCAGGGTAATCGACTGAATGATCCTTGCAAAGTCTGCAATGAATCAGTTGATGAAATTGACCTTACCCAAAAAATATTACACTCCTTTCTTGTTTACGGGTAGAGGAAGATCTCAGATGGCATCAACTCTTTTGGGATTGATGGAAATGCCCTCCTTTGAGAAAACATACCCCAATAGCTTCCTTTGGGGGACTCCAAACACACATTTCTTTGGGTTTAGAGAAATCCCAAATTCTTGGCACTTTTGGAAGACAAGCTTTAAATGATCAAAGTGATCATCGATAGATTTGGAAAATATTGTCAAGTCATCAAAATAGATAAGTATAATCTTATGTATTAAATCCTTAAAATAAATATCCATGGCCCTCTGAAAGGTGGATCCGACATTTGAAAGTCCAAAGGGCATCTTGGCATATGCATATGTTCCCCACTTTATGGTGAACATTATTTTGTGTTGGTCTTCTTCTTTTACCCAAATCTGATTGTAGCCAAAAAATCCATCCAACATTGAAAACATTTCAGAACCAGTTAGGATATGTAAAATTACCTCCATAGAAGGCAGGGTAATGATCCTTCAGGTACGCCCTGTTCAAGTCTCAAAAGTCTACACACAGTCATATATCACCATTCTTCTTCCGGACTGGCACCGGGTTTGACACCCAAGTGCTATGTTTGATTGGGAACACTATTCGGGACACAATCAATTTATTCAATTATTGTGACATAAGTTATTCAATCTTTGGGTTCACAAGCCTCTATCTCTAATGAATTGGCCTCGCTCCTTTCGATAGCTCAATTGTATACTAAATAATCCTAGGGTCATATCCCTTAAGATCATCATATGACCAAGCTACTATGCTTGGATATTCCTTGCAAAAGTGTTTTAGCCTATCTTTATTCTCCCAAGATACTTCCTTTCCGACCTTGAGATTTTTTTCTTCTTTGATATGCAAATAGTTGTAGTCACCTTTGTCAACTACAAGCTTCCTATGATCTCTCCTTGCATCATTATAATTGAAAAGGCTCTCTAGAGTGACTAGGCCCCTCGAAAGATTATTGGATTTCAATTGGATAACTTGATCCCCATAGGATTCAACAATCTTTAGTTGCAATTGATCAAGAAATTCCCCAGATGCCTAGAGAAATGATGCAATATGAGCATGACTATCGAATACTTTCCAGTCTTGAAAGTTGTTTAGAACATTAAGTCATACAATTTCTCTCACTTCATGCTTATTCTTTAACAACTCAGAGGCTGGCTCAAAGTGAGCCCTGATAGTTGCCATCCAGTTGGCTTCAGAGTTTTTCTCTTTGTATAGCCATATTAAATGCCTCAAAGCTTTCAATAAGATCCCAGACTCTATGCTGGTATGATCGCATACGAACATTTTTTGCAGCAAAAATCCATTGGATTTGGTTGACCACCAACTCTGAATCTCTGAATACTCTTATTTTCTTTGTGCCCATATTATTTGCAAGGCTCAAACCATGGACAAGACCTTCGTATTCTACTTCTTTGTTTGAGCATGCGAATTGGAAGCGATAAGACCTCAAGGTATTTTCTTTAGACGGAGATGTCAAACATATTCCTACTCCAGCTCTATCTTTGCATCTCACTCCATCAAAGTGCAAATTCCATAACTCCGAGGATCTTTCACCCCCGGGCTCT
The DNA here is from genome assembly GCA_007115665.2 of Sequoiadendron giganteum. Lineage (NCBI taxonomy): Eukaryota > Viridiplantae > Streptophyta > Pinopsida > Cupressales > Cupressaceae > Sequoiadendron > Sequoiadendron giganteum. The sequence continues at coordinate 603,107,570 of CM021103.1, forward strand.
TTAGTAACTCTCGACATAAACTATCCTTCCTCATGTATGACATAGGTCCCAAGCCTAGTTGCATGATAATTCCCAAAAGGGTCTATATCTATAAACTCATTAACATAGCTTATGCATTCTCTGTCTGGGAGCTAGTAGCCTCTTATTCTTCCAAAAATTCAGCATTAAATATTTCTTTCTGTGTAATTGAAGTATGTGTCACTTTAAAATTGAGCAAGGCCTCATCAGCAAAAATTTTCGGAATGCAAAGTTTCTAACAATAGTTTCATCTTGGCCCCATGTTTGGTTATCAAGATCATGTGTGACTAGTCTAGTGTTAGATATCCTCCAACATTTGCTATGAATTCTTGGGACAAACATATCCCAAACAGAGGAGGGACATCAATGAGTATGGTATCCTGATTTACACTGATACTAGGGTAGGCAAAAAATGTCATAGGTAATCCCTTGATTACCCCGACGATATCAACTTTATTTCGTCTAGCTACATGACTCCCTTATTAAAAGGCTCATATTTTAAACCCAAATCATTAGCTACTTGCTTAGGCGTGACATTGGTGCTAGCACTAGAGTCAATCATACAATTATGTAATAACTTGTTGCCAATGATAAGTTTTAGAAAGAAAGGTTGTGGTTTAAGCTTACCCTCTTTTCTGGCTTCGAGCTTTTCTTTCGGTTGATTTGTTAGCACTTTATCTAGGTCCGACTTAGATATCTTGTCTTCAATGGGCTGACTAGGCATCTTCACATCTTCCTCTCCTGACAATGCTTTTTGCATTATCACATTTTACTCTGAGATAGCTAGGATATCACACAAAGAAGCATTGGCAGAGGACTTATTTAGTTGTTCCACCACATTGATTTGTGCTCGTGACTAATGAGTGATGGTTGCTTGCTCCTTAGGTCTCACAGTTAGTGTAAGCCTTGTAGCTGGTATATCCGGTTGTTTGGCAATAGTCAAGATGGTCATAGGGGCCTTTACCTTTAGAGGAGGTGGACTTAGAGAGCTGGGAGTAGCCATGTTAGTCTATTGTGGGACTAACAACGGGCCTATTAGTAGATTGGGTGTCGACTGAGATGGAGCATTGGTCAGTGGAGATGTAAATTCTCTGGTGAGTCTCCATTTAGAATGCGTGTTGTAGTCAAACTGCACTCAGGGTACTTCAATTACAGGAAAGTCATTTCGAAATGCTGACTCCTCTCCTTCCATTCATGAAAAGAGCACTTGGTCTGGAACTATGTCTACCTCCTACTGAATGGACATCCCTTGCATTTGAGCAGTGAGGATTGCATTATCCATCTGTTGAGAGGCATATGACTGGTTTTCGGGATCAGCTGCATCGCTTTGGCTATGTTGTTCCACAATCTTCTATTGCAAATTTCCCCATAGACAATTTCAGGGCATGTATGCATCATTGCAAGGAAAAAACCATCAATTAGTGTCTTCGGCTAATTTATTTTGCCTTGCCACTAGCTCCTTACTTGAACTAGGATGAACGGTTTGCATCAGTAGGGTCACTGGAACAACTTGGTTATTCAACTGAGCTTGAGTATTGTCATGTGATCTATCTTGCAACTGATTTGGCTGGTACAAAGCTTTTTTTCCTTGATATTTTTGGTAGGTCGACTTCTTATAGCTATATTGTTGCTGCTTCATGGTAGTCAATTCATTAGTCATGGCCCGCATCTATTTTCTCATCTCGTTCATCTCGACCATCAAGGGGTTAGGCACTGGAGCTATACTTAGAGATGCACTCAAAGTTGTCCCTAGGTACATGTACATATATTGGGGATGACATGCAGGCGTCATGGTTGAAGTTGCTTCAGCTTCCGCGATGTTGCACTCGGGGAACAATGGAATGATGGGTCTCGATGCCAACTTTCCAACAACAATAAGGTTGTTTTCTGTAGTAACAACAAGACCATAAGCATCAGGTAGATTTTCTCTACTGAGAGCCTATAGCATCATAGAAATATTAGGATAAATGGACTTCAAATAGAACATGAATGCCAAATCCAGAGGCGATCGACTACCAATAGGCACTCTCTGCCAAGTTGAATGAAACCATGTGTTGAAATCAGGTAGACCTTCATGAGGAGCTTGCTTTATGTTGGCCAGTTGATGATATAAGAAAGACTTATCACCAGCGTCTGAAAAGCACTCATAAAATGGGGTTCCAAGATCATCCCAAGTAGCAATCGTATTAGTCAGAAGAGTCCTATACTAGTTCAACGCCTTTCCTCAGAATGAGGCAACAAGCAATCTCAGAGCTACATTTTCATTTGAGACACCATGCACCAAACATATGCCTGCTACATCTTGCAAGTGTTCTGTTGGTGTCTTTGACTCATTCCCAGAATACTTAGGAATAACTTTTAGAGTGGAAGTGGGGATTGGAGCCCACACTACAGGAGGCACAGGTGCTACTAAAGGACTACCAGCATCCCAGTCTAAATAATTTCTAGTGGCCATAGGTGCAGGAGAAGGAGGAGAAGGAGGAGATAGAGGAGAAGGAGGAGATGAAGGAGGTGAAGGACTAACTTGCTGACCTCTCGGGCAAACAAAAACTAAGGGTGGTATGAGCAGGCCATGGAATCTTGCAGTTTGTGACCTAGTTATGGGTTGATGGCTCATACACACTTATATATCAAGTGAACATGCTAGTTCATGTCCCACCGAGCATGTGAGAAAAAATAACTGTTGACACAAGATTTTGCATGTGGCAACAGTCTCATGGGAAAATTAGCTATTTGGGGACATAGTGCACTAGCTAAGTGACCTCCGAGGTTTTTTCAAAGCCGACTCTTTGTTTTAGTAGGGGAGGTAAAGGGTTAGGAAGATAACTGAAAATGTTAAATCTAGACTAAAGGCGATGCGCCAAATCATCAACGAAATTACCTAAGCACAGTGTTGGATGCAGATGCTCAAACCACTAAATGTTGTTTATTAGATCATTTTCTCAAAAGAACTTTAAAACATAAGAGCACCTTCAAACTACATAGAATAATCTAGTATAACTTCGTCCAACATAGAAGAGTTGAAAACATGATCTGTATCTATTAAGCTATAAAATATTACAAAAGTTGAAGAATAGGCATTCATATATAATAGGAAAATAACAACACAGTCTAATAGTCTTATCAAATACATGAAAAGAAGAAAGGTCAAATTTATTGGCACAATCTACGAACTTCAAGTTCAATAAAAATATTATAGAGGCTATTTCCAGTGCTCAAAAAGATTTTCTATCTATCTAACAACAACCTAATAAAAGAGAAGCATGGTCATTTATATAGGCTAGCCTACCACCTAAAAACCATGGATAAAGACTCCTTGATCAAACATCGATGCCCCAGATCTTATCGAACCACCACTGGATAGAAATATTGCTCAACAATGCACCAACAAAGTCTTCACAAAGAATAGAAGTCCATGTAGTAGCAGAAAAGAACACGCGGCATCAAAGAAGAAAACGCGGTGGCAAGCAAGGAAAATCAGTGCAGGCAACAACTCCCAAAACATTGGTGCACAAGAATACACCACGCATTGAGAAAACAGAGTCTGTAAAAAGAATGAGGGGCCTCCCAACAAAAATATTTGAGAGGAAGCCATGTGGGCGACGTCGAGCAAAAAAATTGCTTAGTGGGCCCAACTCAGAGAATGGCCAGAGAAAGCCATGCGTTAAGCACACGAAACTCAGTGAAAGTAAAGCGATACAGAGTGATAGGGATATTCATTTGGATGCCACGTAGAAAGCATCAAAAATTTGAGAGTGATAAAGGACAAGGCGAAGCCGCAAAGGAAAGATAACTACAAAAGCTAGTGGTTCATGAAATAATGTTCACACTAGGTATTAGATAGGTAAGAATAAAGTTTATAAATTAGGATAGTACATCATACTCATAAGAATAGTTTTATTGAATTAAAAAAGGATGATGATGGGTAGTGGTTGTTGTTGCCACAATTCCATAATCATTTAATCTTTTAATTTTCAACCCAAGAGTGCCTAAATCTATCTATAGTAAGATTTGGAGTGGTTTTTGGGGTTTTTTTGTTGTTTCACTTTGTTAGGAGCAGTTTGGTTTTGTTCCTTCTTTATCAGAAGTGCCCCTACACTTTTTTTCTAACTGTGTCCTTAACTTATTCTACAACTAATTATTCTAGAAATAAAATGTGTGGAGATAATATGTGTTTCGAGTTAGATCAGATCATTACGAATAGATTTTAACCTTAATCATTTTGCATAAAAACAAGAATGTATTTTAGCTTGAATTCAAAATACAATTAAGCAATAAAATTGAAATCTAACTAATTCAAAAGCAAACCTATTTTGTTCCATATCTATCCAATCTGTCAAGTAACAAATCATTCTCTATGCATAATATTCCATTAAGAACATAACTACTTATCATGATTAATGAACTATTCTCTCTTTAATCCAATTAACTGAAATTTAATACTAAGCTTAAATAGAAAATATTTTATTTTATCAATCACAACGATGGAATGAATATCATAAAAAATTTATTCCAAATTCAAGATCTATTATAGAATCATACTCATGAAATAATTCTGATTGAAAAAAAGAATAAAGATGAACTAATAACTAATAGGATCACCTTCCTTCAATAGAGTAAGCCCTACTTTGCCTCTGGAGGGATCTAACACAAAATTGATCAAATTATTTTCTTTATCCATCTAATTGGCCCAAAGAGGGGTGAAGTACAAAATGTTTCAACTAGGAATTAAAAAAAAAATCTACTTGGAATAGAAAACTAATACAATATACTCACTAATTAATCTTGAGACTAGATACATATATCCTTCTCTTATTTGAAAAAAATAAATAGTGGGAAATCTAATCAACTCTAGATTACTAAATATATTTTGGAGTGCTTGAAAATCAATCATGGAGATCTTTGTGATCATCTTTAGTTAAGATTGAACAAAACTATTAAGTTGGATTGTATATTGTGTAGAACAGGTGATTCACTAAAAAGTAAGTTGGTCAAGTCTACTGAGTCATGAAAGGTAGGCTGCCAGTTTCATTTTGAATAGAAAAATGGTTAGCACTTCTTCTGACCCATAAATATTCTTCCAGTCATGAGTTAAACATTCGTAGCAATGAAACAATCACACATTAAATTCCATTTAATTATGTATTCAAAGAGAACAAGAATTTATATTAAAGTATTCATATTCTAGGTCTTCATGCATAATTAAGTCCATAAATGAAGAATATAAAAGATAATATCATAATTTTTTAAGCCAAACATAAAGTATCAAGTGTTGAACTTAGAAAATATATGAGGTCTCTATAAGGCCTCATCATCCTCCCCCTCCTGCTCTTAACCATGTCCTCATGGTTACAAATTTATTACATTAGGGATGTCTTTGTTTAGAGTTTTTATCCACAAAGCACAATCAAAGACATCCCCTTTGTATTGATTCATTGTCCCACCTTTATTGGCAAAACCTTGGTTATGTTCCAGTTTCTCATACCATGATTTTAAGACTTTTGTAGGTATCATTTCTGGTGCATTGATTTTTGTGGTTAGTATAATAATGGTAGGGATCCTAAATCTCATACCAATCCAAAACTATTGTTTTTTCTATATTAAATTAATAACATGTCTTACCCTTGTCAGAATCCATCTAATATTGTTTGGACTAATAGGCTCTCTCCTTTTTAACTAATCAGGAATGCAATTATACCTTTCTTTACATGCATCATGAGCTAATGGGGTTAATGTGCCTTCTACATCTTGATAACATGTAATAATCTTTAATAAGTTAGATACATAAATGGGAGATGAATCATTGATTTTGGCCAAAGATCTGAATTTCTTAATGTAGTCAATTGCATCAGGTGTCTCTCCTCTCATTGGCACCACATTTCTTTTATGCTTCCCTATATTCTCCCATTCTTTTCCTCCATTTGATTTGATTCCATAGTAAAGAGACAAATGACCTAATTTGGAGCTCTCCAATGGAAATATTGAGGAGAGATTCATCTACATCTCCCATAATGAAACTATGCTGAAAAAATTCACATATCTAATTTTGAATACTTAGATGAATTTAAAATAAGATTGCAAAAAATCATTATCAGTCCAAAAATCAACAGGAATTTGTAAGACAAGTTGATTTAATGTCCATTTCAAAAATAACTCTCTAAGAAATAAATCATACATCTCTAAAGGTTTTTTGGTTGCTACTAGTGAAAATGTTATGTCCATCGCTTTAGTTACTCTCTTTTCTGCTTCATCATTTTATTTGGTAATTTCTTCTATCTTATTCTAAAGCTATTTATTGAGTTGTTTATATTTCATTTCAGCAAGGGAAAGATAACATGGTTATGTATACTTTTTCTATGGGTTTTCCTCTAGTGGAGGTAAACCAAGTAATCTAGAAGATGAAGATATTGTATACTTTGGTTCTTTCCTTTTAGGAGCTACTCGCCCCTTTCTTTCCATTTCTTCCTTCAACTTCTAAATTTCATTATCTTTCTACTCACATTGTTGAGTCACCTTCCCTAGGCTTTCTAAATTTCATTATTTTTTTGCTAACTTTTTTGTTGATTGTGCAGAAATGATAACGAGTTCCTTTTTTTTTAAAAATGAATATGAAGTGGCTCATGATTTCTTCTATACCTAGAAATTAAATGCATTTCATATACCATAATTTTTAATTTTCTCATAGTACATTTCACATGCATGAAATCTCCCATCAATCAAATTTTTGAAATTTGTTGAAGATATGTGGTAGTGGTTTACTCACTAATGTTGACGTATAGATTGCTTCATTTTAAAAAACTATCACTTCATAATTATTACTTTGAAAACAACAAGAAATTCCACCCCATCTTTTAACCACTTACATTTGGATTTTAAACACAATGATATGGATTTTTATAACAACTTTATGAAAATAATTAATGCATTTAAAATTTAAAAAAAAAACACATCATATAAATGCCTAACTCATGTGAAATGACATTTTATGTTGACAAATAGTGCACTTTGATAGAAAAATCAGTAGGAATCATCTCTATGATTTTCAACAATGATCAAAATCTATGAGAGTTCACTAGATGGTATAATATGCGAGATCACAATTGATAAATATAACACTTTTCACTCAATTCATTCTAAAAATAAGAAGGTAGCATACTGGGCTCAACCCTTGTGGGGGCCCACTTTTCTCCACATGTTATTATGTCAAACCATGAAAATTTACAATATGAAATGAACCTATACTTGCACAATCAACAAAAAAGTTAGCAAAAAAATGAAGCTAAAAGCTTCAAATGATGCATTCATTCCTCTGCTCCAACTAATAATTAACATTTTAGAGCTATCAAAAGTCTTCCTCTCAAGATCTTCTTTGAATTTTAAGAACAACCAATCAATAGTAATCAGGAGTCATCAAAAGTTGAATTAAGTTGAACATCTAATCAATGCTTCATTAAGGAATTGATTTCTGATTCGGTCATGAGCCATCAGGGTATTTTTGGTTTTGTAAGGAGCCATCTAAATCTTTCCAAACCTGTACCTACAAGAGACAAGAAGATTAGAAAAATCTCTTATTTTTGTAAAGTAAACTTCTATTTCTATTTTTTAATTTACTTTATTTATTTAGAAGATAAACCGCCATCTCTAGTTTCCAATTTACTTTCTTTATTTAGAAGGTAAACCACCATTTTTGGTTTTCAATATACCTTATTTATTTATAACAACTGAAAATTGTTAAGGACAAGACACTTCACCCAAAGAAGAAAAATATTCATTGGTAAAATGTTCTATCCTTGATTGAAGTCTAGTTGTGAATTATTCTTTCGATGTTGGTTTATGATATAACTTAAGTCTATGTCCATTTACCAGAATTGTTTTTTTTTTTTTCCATCAATAGGTATTAATTGGACAACTCCATTATCAAAAACTTTCTTAATCTCATATGGTTCAAGCCATCTTGTATGCAACTTCCCTTTAAATTCCTGAAACTATGAATCAAATTGTAATGCCCAATCTCCTACAGTAAATTTCTTACCACAAATATTATTATCATGCCATTGGTTCCTTTGATTTTGAATAATCTCATTTTGATGTAAAGTTTCCATCTTCATTTCGTCTAACCTATTTAACTGCATCACTCTATTTTTTTGTGCTTGAGTTAGGTCTATACCAACATTTAAAGTTCTAAGTGTTTCAAGTTTAAATTCTATATTAAGAATAGGCATCTTCCCATAAACTAACTCATATGGAGAAAACCCTATGGTTGTTTTCCATGTTGTGTGGTATCCCCAAACAACTTCTATCAATCTATCAAACCAATCACTCTTTCGAGATAAAATTATCTTGGTGAGTATATTCGTTAGCTCTTGATTAGTCACCTCTACCTTCCCATTTGCTTGAGGATGGTATGGTGATGAATTCCTATGTTGAACTTGATATCTCTGAAGAAATGCTTGAAGCATCAAAGACATAAATTACAGCCCTTGATCTGATACAAGTGTTCTAGGTGCTTCAAACCTCTATAAAATTTATTTGTACAAAAAATGTAGTGACCCTCCTTATGACACATTTATTTTAGTTGTTTTGTGACATCGTTAGCTGTTAGATCTTTGACATTATGTTTTTTCGATGTTTTATGCCATGGTTTACATGACCGGTTGTGAAACTCAGTTGATGATAAACTATATTTTATGGTGTGATGTTTACTTTCATGAGATGACATTTTATGATTATCCATGTTGTTATGTTTTATACATGATGATATTATATTAGTTATATGTTTACATCAGTTGGTGAAGGAGATGATTTAGCAGTACTCATCAGTGAGTGCCCTACTACATCGTGATTCTTCTTCATAGTGTCTTTTCATATTTATACATGTTGTTGGATTAATCACGCAGTGTTATGCAGCTTTCAGGTACAGGCATCGACTCCACCTGCTTGTCAAGTCTGAGCATGCCATGACCCAATAGAATTATCGATGGGAGATAGAATTGTCCTCTATCCTTAGCCATCATTTTGAAAATAACGAGTATGTGTCGTTACCCTCATGTGATGCCACTTGTTCATTGTGTGCTTGCAGTCATTTGTTAATGTTGAGTTTATAATGTATTTAATATGTTAATTTAGATTATTTTAATGCTTTAATTAAAATAGTAGTGTTGCTTTATTGATTTAATGAAATAATTAAATTAGAAAATCTATTTTAGTTTCTTAAGTGATTAAATTGAAATGTTAAAATATCTTGTTTCAAAAAGATCATTTATTTGCAAATTGATTTGATTATTCATTTTGACATCTTCGAAAATGGAACTTATAGTAGAGATCTAAAGTTGAAAATACCTTGTTTATCTTATTGTGTCTATTGAGTTTAATTGATTCATGTTAAAAATGAAATTTAAAATTTGTGACTTTTGAAAAATGGAAAAGGATAAAAACTTTTAAAAAAAATCATTCTTACACACACGGGTTTTGATTTTCGAAAAGTAGGAAGAGGAAAATTGCTTTCACAGAAAGATATTTTTTGGATTTTTGATTTGGGGTTGATAGGAAAAGCTGGAAATTCATTTGTTGAGATGGGGTACGCACGATAAAAGTTGCAGGAGTTGTATTTGGCAGTTTTCTCTTCATTGCATCTCGATTTCAAAGATCATGCGAGGTTTTCCTCTTTTAATATTTCTTGAGCTTTGTCGAAAAGTTTGTCAGATCTTTTCTTGAAAATTAAATAAAAACTCTGCGATTTGTGAAAATTTTGCTCTTTGTACCCTACATGCACAATAAGAAATGGTTACGTTAATAATCAATAATACTTGAATTAATTTGAAAATAGTGTTTAGGATATCATTGAAGAAATCAATTTTTGGTTATCTCTGCTCTTGAACCTTGTTTTGTATTTTTCAGTCGACCTTTCTTCTTTGGATTGTTGGTGAATAAATATTTGTATATATCGCCTTGTGATTTTCATGCATTACCTTTTTACTGAATTGGTGATGAAATTTAAGGAGTAGGTTTTGACTTCTTTAATTCTCTCACTTTGATTACTGTAATTTCTTGTGAAGGCTTATATGAATGCTTAAGTATTATCCTTTTTGTGTAGGAATGAGGGTGTTATGTTTGAGGATAGTTTTGTTGGTTTTACAAGCCGATTTTCCAACGGTTTCCTGGTTTATACATTTATTCTTCTTGCATATCACCTCTATCATGTTAACATTCGTGTCGGTGACCAAATTCGGGCTTGCTTATATTTGCAGGATTTATCAAACCACTGTCCTTCGCATCGTAATCACTTGTCCACCGAGTAGATATTATTTTCCTGTGTAGTCTATTGTGCATACCGTTTTGTATCACACTGTCTGCCTTCCTGTACCATACAACCGGCTTTCATATATTGTTTGGTGATTATCGACTTTTGTTAGATTGAGTATTTTTTTGTTTCCATTGTTGTTTCTTCGGTGAGATGGTAGTTGCATTGTCTGGTTTTTTGTGTTATTAACATTAGCCATCTAACCTTACCTTTCCTGTGGATCCAAGAATACACCAGTCATGGTTTATCAAGACCTCCCGCATATCTAGTGATATGCTTTCCATTTTTTTTTTCTTTTAGCCTGTAGAGTTTGTCATGTTTCTGATTTCCATGATTGCATGTTGTTTATCCTTCTTTGTACACTGTCAGTTTACACCTTGTGAGGTCACGATTGGGAGTAACTAAGTATTCTTTTTATTTCATTTATTTCCTCTGGCATCTGTAGCAAACGTTAGCATTGTTCTTTAGTCGACGTTACATTAAGATCATTGTCACCGTCCATTGTATTGTCTTTTACTTTTGTGCAAACTTTAAAATTGTTAATCTCCATCGGCAGTTGGCCAGTTTCCATCTCTACCTTCTACTTTAGTGATTATTACCTTTGCATGCATTTAGTGATCTGCAACTGGTGATCGACCTTACCATTTGGAGATCGGGTGGGTTCATCAGTCCATGTATGCATGTGTGATAGCCTGGTGTCGCTTGAGTCTACCACTTGATTAGTGGTTGGTGAATTCCTAACATGGGTCAACACATTCTAGTTAACATAAGTTTATATTAGGTGATTAAGCTGGTAATAATAATGTTAGGCTAGCAAAAGCTAGGGTTTTGGTTGCAAATAAATCTTATTACTTTTATAAGTGAAATAAATAGAATAGTCTTTAGTGTCTATTATATGTTAATAATAATTTAATTAGTATGATAAGTGAAAGTAAGAATGTTAATATTATTTTATTTTATTGTAATTTAGAAATCGATACTTTTTAATATTTAGAATTAAAACATTATTCTATTAGTAAATTTTTTTCTATGAGTCTCTTTAGTAATAGAGATTAGTTTAAATCTAAAGAAAAAATTATAATGGCATGATAAGTTTATATGGAAAAAAGTAATTATAGAATGTAATAAAATGGTGTTATGTTGATTATAATTGGTGTGTAAGAATTTTCTTATTAAGTCTTCAAATTCTTAATTTTAATAATTATTACTTTTGAGATTAAGGGTTATTAGGATAGGTACCTTCTTGATGAATAGTTTATTGTTAAATTATATTTGTAGCGAGTTAGAATGGGATTGTAAATTAATAAGTGTTTGAACCTGGTTTTTCCTCTTTTGTTTATAATGTTTAGATATTGTATTGGATTATAAGATAGTATGGGAAGAAGTATTAGGATTGTAAGTATGTAATTATGATACTCTTTTAGTTTTATTATATGGGATGGTAATATACCATTGTTGTCTTTCAATAAGAATAGTGGAATATGCTTATGGAGATGTTCTTGATTGGTGTTATCCCTGCTTTGTTTTGAGGTTGACGTTAGTATATTGTTTCCCCAAAGGCTTGGATATTGTCATTTATTGTGATGGAATATGTTTGTTATTGCAAGGGTAAAGGCCATGCATGTTGAAATCCACTTTGACATATTTGATGTTTTGTTAGCTCTAAGGACTTTGAGTCTTTGTGTTCATTTAACTTAAAGGATTAAGTTGGAATTTTTTAAAAAAAACTCTTGAGTAAGATTTGAGTAATACGTATAAAAGATCCAACTTGTGATTATTCCTTGTATTGGAGTTTAGTGTTCAAGTATATTATTTTTACAGAGGAGTTGAATTGTCATTTTTGAAATATGTTATGTCTAAATTAGTATGGAGACCTTATCTTGATCATTGAGTTGGAATGTGGACCACACAAGTTATGTCATTGTGTTACTATTTTGAGCATTTTAATTCCATGTTATGTGAGTACACATTTGCAGAAGTTTTTCCATGCATGTTATGTCATTATGGTTATTTATTGGATCGGTTGACTATAGGTCCTTGTGTAAGAAGTTCATGTTGCATGCATGTTTTCTTATTTTTTTAATCTTTTTGAGGAGTTGTACCTTAGGAGGAGTGACTTTTGTTAGGGGCCCAACCTGAAAGTGGTTGCATGGGTAACCTCTTGGAAGTTGGTATTTATGTGAAAACCTTAAATAAGGTATTGGGAGTTTATATTTGGCTAGTTTTGAGTTGTCACGTGAGTCAACCATGTAAGTGTATTGGACTTTTTGATGTCATTTTGACTTGAAGACTTGTACTATCTCCTAGCATGGGGGGTGGGATTTTGAGCTCCACACGGTTGGGAGGAATGTGCCACATTCCCCATTGGGTCCCCTTCAGGTGAGTTGTTTGTGACAGGTTTCCTTGGCTTGATGCGGATTGGACGGTGTTCGTAGAGCTTGGTTCCTTGAGCGAGTTCGTGGTCATTGTCATCTTCCTTTCTTCATCTCATTCTTTATTGTATTACATTCATGATGTATATGAGATGCTTTGTATTGATACTTGTATTATTCTAAGATTTGTCACAATCTCAATTATTGTATGTAACTCTTATTGTATATGTATATCTGGTCATGACTTCTCATGAGTTTATTTATATATGGCTATGGTAGAGTTTTTTTTTTATTACTTAGTAGCGTAGTTGTGTAACCCTAAAAATATTATGGTTGTTTTTGTCACATGTTATCTGTTTTACAAATAAATTAATCAGTTGTTTTATGAGAATGTCTTAACATTTTTCGTTCTCCATGACGAGGCGTTACAAAAAATATACAACTCTTTCTTCCTTAGCAGCTGGCAACGCCTTAAATTCTACCCATTTAGTGACATAATTAGTACACACAAGGATGTAATGATTCCTTTTTGATGGTGGATCCATGGGACCAATAAATTCAATTCCCCATTTCTCAAATGGTTCTAAGGAAACTTGTGTTTGCAGTGGAATTTTTGTATAATGTGTGGGCCTTCCCATTCTTTGACATTGATCACAATGTTTAATGTGGTGAGTTGCAACCTTTTTCATTGTTGGCCAGAAATAGCCTGCTCCATGAATCTTATATTGTTTTTCCAGAGGAGTGGAATTGTCATTTTTGAAATATGCTATGGAGACCTTATCTTGATCATTGATTTGGAATGTGGACCACACACGTTATGTCATTGTGTTACTATTTTTAGCATGTGTATTCCATGTTATGTGAGTACGCATTCGCAGAAGTTTCATCATGCATGTTATCTCATTATGGTTATTTATTGGATCATTTGACTATAGGTCCTTGTGTAAGAAGTTCATGTTGCATGCATGTTGTATTATTTTTTTAATATTTTTGAGGAGTTTTACCTTAGGAGGAGTGGCTTCTATTAGGGGGGTGACCTGAAAGTGGTTGCATGGGTAACCTCTCGGAAGTTGGTATTTATGTGAAAACCTTAACTAAGGTACTGGGAGTTTGTCTTTGGCTGGTTTTGAGTTGTCATGTGAGTCGCCCATGTAAGTGTATTGTACTTTGTGATGCCAGTTTGACTTCAGGACTTGTACTATCTCCTAGCACAGGGGGGTGGACTTTCAAGCTCCACATAGTTAAGAGTGTTGGGTCTCAAAAACACAAGTTTGAACCATGAGAGGTTGCCAAGCTCTCACAATGCTTTTGGCCAATGTACAAGGCCAATAGATGCAATTGAACCTTCTTCTCTTTAGGTTCTGCTAGACCAAGATGGGTGTACCTAATGAATGATTCAAATTTAAATGTGTTTCCTGGTTGATCAATCTATCCACAATGAAAAAGGGTAATGGACAGATAAAATTACTACACCTAATCCTACTCCTACTACACAAATGAAAGGTTTTTGAGTAAATTTTTTTATATGAATTTTTATCTCTGGGTTGTGGCAGATCAGTGCCTTCTATCCATGTGGGCAATGAAGTCAAAAAATGATATGTGTTTCCTCTTATCGGCTTAACTCTAGTTGTTAGGCACTCTAAAAATTCTATGGCTGGCATAAAACATTACTAAGTCTATGACTTGTATAAACAGTGTTGGAATGCTTCTCTATCAGGTTCTACTTCAACAATCCAAAAGAAATCTTAAAACCACTGTGATTTATTAATAGAATTTAATCCTGGCTTGCAAACACTAGTTAATCAAATCACACAAAATGGAATATATTTTGATAAATCAGGGATATGCTTGATATGCTGATTTAAATGATTAAAAGATCCCAAGTTGGAGACAACCAAAAATAAAGAATATGTATTATTTTATCACAACAACTGAACACCAAAGAGAAAATCACCAATTTAAAACATTAGTCTTCATTTCTTCTACTTCAAGAAATTTTTGTACATGATTTCCATCCCAGTCCCTTCTAGGGAAAAATCTAACTCCTACTGTCTAACTCTTCTCTCTCCTTCTAATTTTTCAATACATTTTATATAGTAAATTCCAAGAGTCACGACTCTTCATTTTAGTGTTACAGCCATTTACATTCTTCAACAGATTTTAAAATATTTAATTTAATTTCCTTATCATAAAATTAAATATTTTAACTATAATCGCTTTTGATTTTACTTTATAACTTTATATCGCCTGTATTTTTCATCAGACTTTACCCGCGGCTTAATAAATCACTCTCTCATTTCTTTATTATCTCTCCTTACATGCTATGAGTTTTCCTTTATATTTACCACTATACCACTGTCAATCGTTTGACCGATCGCGGTGATTGGCCTTCACTGTCATCATTCACTATTATCACCTTACTGTGGTATGTTCGATGCCTTCTCATGGTACCGCAAGGTAAACGTTAGCCATCTCCTCTCCTCCTAATGCTCTAACATGGTTTTCATTCTAACCACATGTGGTACCGTGATGTCTTCTTCCCGGTTGCTCATTATTCACCTTGTTATCGTGGTCATTGGCTTGACTGCTAGTAGTACTGCGATAGGATATCTACAAACTGTCAGCAACTTCCACTGAGTGCCTACCTGTTCACCACAGTCACCGTAGTTTACTTTCAAACCTTCCACGGTGTAGCATTAGTCATTGGTTGGCCGCTACCTCCATCCACCGCCTTACCACGGTTAAATTTTTGACCATCCACGGTATCATGGTAACCACTTACCTAACCACCACCATCATTGTTGCTACTTTCCATTTGTTCACTGACTATTATCGCACCACCATGGTTAGTTGGAAGACCATGTGTGGTATAGCGGTGACAATTATCATGATTGTGCTCAACCGCTACTGTGATACCGTAGGCCACATTACAAAAGGCCATGGTATAGCGGTAAATGGTGGAAGCCTTTAGGGGTTTAAAACTAAGGAAGTGGTATAAGTCATTTTTTATCTTTATGAAAGGGGGGAAACAAATTATTTCATGAAAAGTATAGGAAAATGGATTTTAATTGGGGTAACATAGCCATTCTTAGCATTGTAAAAGGTAGTAAATAAGTATTTGTGAGAAATACAGTGAAACTATTAGGTTTAAAATGGGAAAATCATTTAGTTTCATGATGGAAATTTTGGGTTCTAACAGTGGATCCTATTGGGGATGAGTGATTTTGAAAATCACTACAAGAATCCAGAAACTACTGGGAGAGAAGACCAAGCAAAGACATGAAAAATGAAGTCAAATGGAGGGAATGAAATGTGAAGGACATGAAAGATGGAGAAAATGGAGAATGGAAAACCCTACACTACTATACATGGAAGGAAAACAAATTTTTCAAAAGGGGAACTTATAGGAATGTCCATGTACTAGCAAACCCAGGCCCTTCAAAAACTACTATGCATGGAAGAGAATGATTAAAGAGGCTTGTTAGGAATTCTCCATGCACTAGCAATCTCTAATCCTCTATACCTACTATGGTTTAAAAAATCAAACCACAAGAGATGGCCCCAGGCCACCCAAAAGAAAAAATCAGCACTTTCCTCTGTCATAGACTTTGTTCTGATTAAAGATCATTAGGTTTCTTTTGAAACTATCCATTCCACTCGCCCTGCAACATGCACTTCCATTGAAAACCTTAAGGAAATCATTGTTTTCAACTTGATTAATATTCATTTTACCACTCTGCATTTTATGATTATTATTATCATATGAAAAATATTTGTCGCCCTCAACATACAAAGTGTATCCACATTCAACAAAACATTCATTGACATGCTCACTATCATATGTTGTTGAATGATCAAGAAGTTGTACTGGGACCTGAAAATCTGAATGCTTCACATGGGAATCTACAAATTCTATCTCATTAGTGTTTTCTGAAATAATCAAATCAAAATTACTTTCCATTTCTTTTCTATCATCAGTTGGCATTGATACATACCTTTGATCCATACAGTCATCCTCATACATACTTGAATCAACAAATGTTGAAAACTTATCATCAATGATATGAAAACCAACATCTTTTTGTTGCAGGCAAAAATTATTCAAGTCACATACCTCTTCTTGGACAGACGTGGATCTTTGATCAACTTCAAATAATTCCTCATCACTGTGAAAGATACACATGGGGTCATATGAATTATTACTTTCACTATCAAAACAAATGTAGGATAGAGCCAAAACTTTGGAATCATCTTCATGTGCACATCTCTAGTATTCAAGAGTCAATAAAATTGAAACTTTCTCACTACTGAGTGAACATGTTTCATCCAAATCTCCTTATATTTCTCCAACTTCTTGATCTCTATATGAACTATAAAAATCATCCTATTGTAGATCAACCTCCACAATTTCATCTTCACAATATAGATCACAATATGTTATGCAAGAGAGACTCTCCATATGTTCATTGTTGGATGGAATGACATCCTCTCCTAATTCAGCTTCTAAAGCATTTTTGATGTACTCCCCAGATGATGTGTCCCCACCAATATCATTAATGCTACAATCATCTTCCAAATCTGAAAATCTTTTACTGATTGTTGTCTTCTTTCTACTTCTGACATCTTGAAAAAATGTTACTGCTCCACAACATCCATGCATTATATATCAAATTAAAATAGAGTCTCCACCTAATTTTCCAAAAGTAGGAAAATAAAATGGATTGATTTGGTTTGCCCCAACGAAATCTTCAAAAAAATGAAAAACTTTGCCAACTCTATAAATGGAAAGGCTAAAAAGTATTCTTGAGTAATTTCCCAACAAAGTTTCCAATTTGTTGTGTGTGTGACTCGGATGGGGAGTTGTAAGCTAAACAATTGTGATTCTCCAATTGAAGACCAAATTTAAAACCATGTTGACTCTGTAAATGGAAAGGCTAGAACCAAATTTTCTAATTTTTTTCCTATTGATTGTGAAAATGACACAAACAATGTTAAATAGAATATCTCTACTCTATTTCTCCTTAAAAATAAAGACAACATATAGTAGCCTAACTCCCAAGGTCTTGGTATTTGGTTCTCAACTGTTTGGTGTCACTCAAGTGCTCCATGCAACTGTAATATTCGAGGGGAATTTTCTGGTAATAAGGAATGAAAGCAATGACTTATTCATCAAGTTGTTTTTAAAGAAAAGGGCTTTTAAATAAATAAAAAAGATAGATCAGGGTGTACATTAGTGAAACATGAATAATTCTTTTCTAATATTCAAACATATATCTTCAACAACGAATGTTCTTCCCATAGATCAAGAAAACCATATCATGATGCAATTTACAGAATAGCCCATACTATTGCATGCATCTAAGGTACTTAATTTAACATGATAATCACACATCATAAATATTTTGAAGATTCCAAAAGAACAAACTATCATTCATTGCCAAAATCATAGATCAACAAACTTTCAATAAATTCAATGCATAGATAATCTAATGAAATAATCCTTAAATCTAGTTTCTTTTAATGATTTTTATCACATAAGAAACACTTATGCTTCAACATAATCACTAGCATGCAAATAGACTATAGCTCATCAACCTTATCCAATAAATTCAATTCCAACACCATATTGCATAGAAACCTGTATTTATATTCAACTGTAAATAAAATAACAAAGCATCTCTATAAAAACTACAAAAAATTCTATCTCCTACTATCATGTGGCTAATCTTATTCTCATTAGTCAACCTTTACAATATGGTACCCATCTAGTATATATATATGTACAAAAACATGAATTCCTCGCTATCTAAAGTCGATCCACCTTTTTAGGAATTTAAGTCTTCTTGGAAACTCAGATCAATTTGATCTCTAGTTCCCACATTGATTATCTCCTAAAATGGAGAGAAGAAATAAGAAAAGAAAATAAATCCACGCACCTCTAAGACTACCAATCCTACATGTGGAGGAGAAAAGAAAAGCATGCATGTATGAGATTATCAATTATGCATGTGAATTTTTCTCTGTAGTGTACTCATCATAACTAGAGAAGACTTGTTGAAGCATATCCAAATCTGGTCCATCAATCCAGTTGTCTTCAAACTTGATCCTCTCTAGTTCCACAGCAACAAATCCTCTCATGTCTTTTAACTTTGTCAACTCCCTTCTAACTACCCTTACCTCTCCTTTAATATCCATCAACTGATCCAACAATAGATCCTCTCCATAATCTCCCTTTTGCACGACCTCTATAAGCCTATCATCCCATTTCTCTTTTAATTGGCTCAAAGGTACGCGTTCCTTTACTGGTATATCAACATTTACTATAATAGAAATAACTGCTTCTAACTCCTCAAGCTATTCATTTAGATCCCTGCTAGAATCTTGAACTTCATTCTTATGTTTATACAAAAAGACATATCTAAACTGGATTATGCTAGAGGTCTTTTCCAAGAAATATGTGTTGTCCTCTTCAAGTATTGACTGCTCCAGAAGAGTGGACTTTGGAAATTTATTAACCTCTTTCAGCTTCTAGATATATCGTCTATACTCCTCCTCTTGTTCTCCCAATACATTGGAATACTGATTAATCTCTTCTATTAACTCCTTTGTCATCTTGTGAACCCAAAAACCTCTACCCAACACCTCACCTATCTCCTGATTAAGTCTGTCAGTCCACCTATCCAACATTTCAGCCTTACTCCTTATTTGCACCAAATCATCCACCTCTCTTTTGCTAAGAAAATCTAGTGTCTCAATGGTGGTGCATTGTTGTGACCTTGGAGCAGAAATATTCTTTAATAAAGTGTGTAGCTGATCCAATTGAGCCTTAAGCTCATCCTTTCTCTACTTATCCTTCATCATTCTTGATTTGGTGGATGATGCTACCACATCTATCAAGTTCATTTGTTGATCTCTTGTGGGTCTCCCCAAGTTAACCGTGCCCAACTGATAATCATTTAGCTACATATCCCCCATATCCTTGTCCGCCACTGGTATTGCACATTCAACAACAATCTCCCCTGCTTCTGTGAGTCTAGTGGAATGCAGGATTTTAGCCTTCTTTTTGGGTCTTTCCTTTTCAATCTCCTTCATCATATCATCCAAATTGAGAGGCTGTGAGGGTGTCACTAATCTCTTTTGAAGATCAAGTTTCAACCAAGTGGGATAACTTGGATTAGTTGTCATTATAGTTGAAGAATAAGTAGCAGTAGTAGAGGGCTATTGCACATTATCCTTAGGTTGAGAATCAACCTCTTGTACCTCTTGTTGTTCTTGCTCTACATTTGTCTTTGCAAGCTTTTCAACTTCCTCCCTATCCTTTTGTTCTTGTATCCTCTTGTCTTCTCCTTCCTTCTTCAAGTTTTCCTCTTCTAACCTCTTCTCCTCATGTACTCAGTTTTTGTCTTCTTCCAATTCCTTAAGTCTATCTGCATCTTCCTTTTCCTTTTGCAGCTGCTTGGCCAACTCTTCAGCATCTTTCTCTTTTTTCATAAGTTTTGCTTCCTCTTTATTTTTATAGGCCTCTTCAACAAGATTCAATTTAGCTACAAGGGATTCTCTCTCCCTTTGTTGCTTTGCCTTTTCCTCTAGATCATTAATTTTCTGCACCAATTCTACCTTATCATTCTCTTCCTTGGTCCTAGGCTCCTGCTCCTTTTCCCTTTAATGCTTCAGCTATACCATGAAGAGTTCTTTCAGGCATCTCTCCGCCTAGTTGCTCCATAAGAGGGACTTGAGCAGATGACTCACTTCTTTTTGGTGTTGAAACCACAGGTCCTATTTGGACATCCCTCTCTTACATCCCAGGTAAATCTTGAGTAGAGGCTTCAAGCTTAATTTCTTCAATATCAAGAGGGAAGAACTCCAAAGGATCCTTGGGAGGCAATTTCCTCTTGATTCTCTTATATCCCCTCCCTTTCTTAAGAGCTGGACCCCTAGGAGTTTTGGTTCTTAGAGCAACCTAGTGGATACTCCTATCCAAGACTGGTCTCCCTATTTTCTTGATGTCGATGGTCTCCTCACCATCCCAATCTACTGAATCCAAAATTTTGGTACCAATGTTCAATGCTTCATATGATCGATCCAACACAACTCCATCATATATTAATGTATCAAGAATATCATATTTGGTCCTAAATTATACCATGAGTGAAATAGGCAACCTCTCATAATTCCTCTTCCTGAGGTCATATTCATCTTGAAGATCACTCCAGAAGACCTCTAACAGATTGAAATGCTTATCAAAGACCAAAGCCAGCAAATCATTCATCTTATTTTTTGGATCAAAGTGCTTTCAAGTAGTATACAAACCCAACTTCAAATGTATCAATTCACTGCAAACCACCTTAGCTCTCACAAGGTGTGGTCAGCTATATTCACCCAATTTCATGGGGAACTTGTGACAACGTGGCTTGTGTTTTAACCCAAATCAGGCATTGACCTCCAGAGCTTGATAAAAAAACTCCATAAGAACCATCCTATTTCTACAACACCTTGGAAGTAAGTGATGATGACCCTCAAATATTGTCAACCTAAAATAAGTGAATGTGGGTTATTGGATATACCAACATCCCCATTCTGTGATAAAGGCCATGACTTCCTGGCTCAATCTGTATCCCGCATCTCCATTAAGTTGGTTAATGATTACATATAAGAATGCATCACTAACTCTTCTAAATTGTGTTTCAGAAACCTATAGGGATAGCCGGTCATAATGATCCCATACTCTCTTTTTTCCATCATCTTCTCCCAATATTCCCACTCTATTCAAACCTGGAAAGATGCCTCCTCTAGTAGTTGCATAGAAAACCTAAGAATTCATGAAAAAGCTCTTGGTTTCACTTATTTTGGTTAACTAATCATGAATGGTATCTAAGACAATCATAGGCAATCGAACTGTTGCTTGCCATTAAATATTGTCTAGATGAAAAGAAACATCCATTCCTTAAAATGAAATGCATCCCTCTTCCCAAAGGCTCTAGACAAGATCATTATTAGGTCTGATACCTCCTTGTAAAATTTTGTCCTCTTTGGTTGATCATGGAGCTTTGTCAGAGACTTCTTTGTTCTCAACCACTTCTTGTTCAATTGAGCCTTATTAGCCTCCTTCTGTTTGCCATATATCTCCAAAGCATTTGCCTCATTCAACTGTACCAAGTTTGTTGGATCAGGGACACTAAACATGTGCTAAGACATTTGAGGAGTTAGATCTATGATCACATTGTCCTGTGAATCCATACATTGTCTAGTGGTCGGATTGAAAGCTCCTACTAATGTAATAATCAATTTTGAGCATTGGATGGATAGAGGAAATATAGTGATGTGAGCCAAGCCAGACTCAGCTATTCATCCAGTTCTTCCTGTTACATCCTTAGTGAATGTTTTTGAATATAACTCCTCAAAATTGAATGGGCCTAGATTAGTGTCAATTACATCAAACCAATCATATTCAACTTCGTTGATAGTGATGGAAGGACCCCTATGGTTATACCTCAAGGTATAAGGCAACTGCTTCAGCATAATCTTCTTAGGCTTAGTTGATGCCTTTGAAGTTTTTACAGGATAATTCCTTTGGGAAGCTTCTCCAAATACTCCTCAGATATTTTGGCTTCCTACAATATAACCTCAAATTAGATCCTTGAGTAAACATAACAACATATTCTTTAAAATCTTACCCTTTATATATATACCAGAGGCGGAACCAGGCAAAAAACACTCTAAATAGTCTCTTTTTAACAACATTGTCGGGATCAGAGCCAAAATTTCTATTGAGATTATAGTTATAACAAGCGAGGCTGAAGTCAGAATTGGAATGATAACCAGAATTGGAATCAGAACAGAAAATGACTTGATTACATGAAGATTTTTTGATTTTACATTCAGTTCTAGTTCTGCTTCCGCCTGGGTCACCATTATTTTGAGAGCCTACTTCTAATTGTAATCAGAGTCGGAGACGGGATGGAAATGGAATCGATACCCATTAGAAAACATGGTTCAAAGTCTAAATCGATTCCGATCCCACTTCATGATGTAATAAGAGATTTTAAATGAACTTATAAATGACATCATCATCTAAGGACTAGGTCATATCAAAGAGAAAGGAGCTTAAAAATAACCTATACAAGACCACCCCCATATGACCGAGAGGCAACCAAAATAATTATGGCAAAACAAGAACGTGTCAAAAAACTAAACCACAAACCCTAGATTTCAAATATTTAGGGCACAAATCTAACCCCATTTAAACTAAACAGATTCGATGCACAACATGATTGTCAAGTAAAAGCCATAATTTACCAAACCCTACCAATGCAAAATAGTAACTAATCTATGCATTTAAAAACTAGGGCAGCATAATACGGTCAAGATTAAAACGTGAAAACGACCGTGTTAAAAACAAACAAACAAGAAACAAAACCAGAAAAGAAAATATGAAAACTAAACAAAAGAGAAAGAAAATGAAACACCTAAATTCACTAATGAATCGAGAATCATGAATTCGCATGAAACCAACGATCGAACAAAAAAAAAAAATGTGAAACAAAACAAAAGAGGAGAACAAAAAACCCTACCTCGAATGCAAATAAATGGTTTTATCTCTTGAAGCAATCCGTGCGTAATTGTCTCCCTTTCGATCGAATCACACACACAAATTCTCCACTGCAACTCTGGTTCACTCTTTTATCTTTTAACAAATAATGATAACTACCAATTAATCCTTATTTAAGGTAAAAAATCACAGTTTCATACGTGTAGAGCTCCTGTAATTAATTCCATAAATGTAGTAGAGTAGAATCGGAGCTGCAGAAGGAACTGGCACATTATTGTTGTGCGACTTCAGTAAAGTCAATGACCATGGTGGGAGTGAAATCGGAAAAAAAATTAAAAGAAAATTAGAAACTTGGGTAATTTTTCCAACTCGATTCCTGTTTTGGGTCTGGTTCCACTAACAAAGAAGAAAGAGAAATAAATAACGAAAATAAAAACAAAAACTGAACAAGAAAGACTAACACAACACCTAAGTCTAAACAAAATCCCCAAAATAAAAGGGAAGGCGGAGGCAGAATGGGATTTGATTTTGAAACTTGGATAAATCTAGACTTAACTTCCACTTTGGCTCTAGCTCCAACAAAGACAAAATAAAAAATTTCAAAAGAAGACTATCAAGACGAGGATCAAATCGATCTTTGAAACAAATTTCAAAACCCAATTCAATTCCGGCTCCAGTTCTGACAGAACTAACCAAAGAAAAACAAAGTGTTGGACAAGAAAGACTCCAAACTTTTTTTGAAAAAAACCCAAGGACAAAAGCATAAATGGGGACCCATTTTGACCAAGGAAAATAGATGGGGTGGTTATGCAAGGCATAACATGTCCCCAGCAGAGTCGCCAATTTTTTCAGTCTCAAAAATGCAGGTTTGAACCATGAGAGGTTGCCAAGCTCTCATAATACTTTTGGCCAATGTACAAGGCCAATCGATGCAATTGAACCTTCTTCTCTTTAGGTTCTGCTAGACCAAGGAGGGTTTACCTAATGAATGATGCAAATTTAAATGTGTTTCTTGCTTGATCAATCTATCCACAATGGAAAAGGGTAGTGGACAGATAAAATTACTACACCTACTCCTACTCGTACTACACAAATGAAAGGTTTTTGAATAAATTGTTTGATATGAATTTGTATCTTTTGGGTTGTGGCAGATCAGTGCCTTTTATCCACATGGGCAATGGAGTTAAAAAATTATATGTGTTTCCTCTTATTGGCTTAACTCTAGTTGTTAGGCACACTAAAAATTCTACGGCTGGTATAAAACTTTACTAAGTCTATGACTTGCATAAACAGTGCTGGAATGCTTCTCTATTAGGTTTTACTTCAACAATCCAAAATAAATCTTAAAACCACTGTGATTTATTAAGAAAATTTAATACTGGCTTGCAGACACCAATTAATCAAATCACACAAAATGGAATATATTTTGATAAATCAGGGATATGCTTGATATATTGATTTAAATGATTAAAATATCCCAAGTTGGAGACAACCAAAAATAAAGAATATGTATTATTTTATCACAAAAACTGAACACCAAAGAGAAAATCACCAGTTTAAAACATTAGTCTTCATTGCTTTTGCTTCAAGAAAAGTTTGTACATGATTTCCATCCCAATCGCTTCTCGGGAAAAATCTAATTCCTACCATCTAACTCCTCTCTCTCCTTCTGATTTTTCAATACATTTTATATAGTAAATTCCAAGAGTCACGACTCTTCATTTTAGCATTACAGTTGTTTACATTCTTCAACAGAGTTTAAAATATTTAATTGAATTGCCTTATCGATAAATTAAATATTTTAACTATAATCGCTTTTGATTTTACTTTATAACTTTATACCACCTATATTTTTCATCAGACTTTACCTATAGCTTAATACATCACTCTGTCGTGTCTTTATTATCTCTCCTTACATGTTGTGATTTTTCCTTTATATTTACCGCTATACCATGGTCAACCTTTTGACCGGTTGCGTTATCGTAGTGATAGGCCTTCACTGTCATCATTCACTGTTACTGCCTTATCGTGGTCTATTCGATGCCTGCTCATAGTATCGTGGGGTAACCATTAGCCATCTCCTCTCCTCCTACTACTCTACCATGGTTTGCATTCTAACTGCATGTGGTACCACGATGTCTTCTTCCCGATTGCTCATTATTCACCATGCTACCACGGTCACTGGCCTAACTGCCAGCGGTACTGTGGTAGGCTCTAAAAAAACCATCAACAACTTCCACTGATTGCCTACCTATCCACTGTAGTCACCACGGTTTACTTTCCAACCTTCCATAGTGTAGCAATAGCCATTGGTTGGTCACGACCTCCATCCACTACTTTACCATGGTTAACTTTCTGACCATCCACAGTATCATGGTAACCACTTACCTAACTGCCACCATCGTTGTCACTACTTGCCATTTGTTCACCGGCTATTACCATGCCATCACGGTTGGTTTGAAGACTGAGTGTGGTATAGTGGTGACATTTATCATGACAGTGCTCAACCGCTACCATGATACTGCAAGCCACTTTGCCAAAGGTCGTGGTATAGCGGTAAACGGTGGAAGCCTTTAGGGGTTTAAAACTAAGGAAGCGGTATAAGTCATTTTTTGGCTTTATGAAAGGGTGGAAACAAATTATTTCATGACAAAGATAGGAAAATGGATTTTAATAGGGGTAACAAGCCATTCTTAGCATTGTAAAAGGCAGTAAATGATTTTTTCTGAGAAAGACAATGAAACTGTTAGGTTCAAAATAGGAAAATAATTTAGTTTTATGATGGAAATTTTGGGTTCTAATAGGGAGGAATGTGCCACATTCTCCATTAGGTCCCCATCAAGTGAGTTGTTCATGACAGGTTTCCTTGGCTGGATCCGGATTGCACAGTGTTCGCAGAGCTTGGTTCCTCAAGTGATTTCAGGGTCGTGGTCATATTCCTTTCTTCATCTCATTCTTTATTGTATTAAACTCATGATGTATATGAGATTATTTGTATCGATACTTGTATTATTCTGAGATTTGTCACAATCTCAATTATTGTATATAACTCTTATTGTATATGTATATCTGGTCATGACTTCTCATGAGTTTATTTATATATGGCTATGGTAGAGTTTTGTTGTCATTACTTAGTAGCATAGTTGTGGAACCCTAAAACGATTATGGTTGTTGTTGTCATGTGTTATTTGTTTCAAAAAAATAATTAATTAGTTGTTTTATGAGAATGTCATAATGTTTTTTGGGTTCCACGGCAAGGCGTTACAACTTGGTATCAGAGCCAAGTTCATACACTGGGTAATTTGGGGTATGTTGAGTTCATTATGTTATCTTTGTGAGTTTGTTATTGGAATTGTTAAGTGATCACGTGTTCATGGATTTTACCTTAGCATATTTTACTTTGTGGAAAAAAGTAGAGTGATGGAACCTTATATAAGTTTATAGATGGAATTTATTATACATATTCCATGGTTATGGAAATTGATGCTCCTATGGAATTAGGTAGGTGGTTGTACCCCTGTAATTTAAGAAATTGGTAATTTTATTTTGTTTGAGTGTTGTGAAAACCCATACTTGCTTGTGTATCCATGTGATGGTGACACTTGGTACCCATCCATGGGGAGAAGTTACACTTTGGTGTGGGATTTACCATACCATTTTGTGTGTTTGCATGTGTGTTACCTGATTGAGAGCCAACCCATCCGTGGTTGAACTTATATATAAGAGTAACCAAAAGTAGTTCTTTCTCTTTTGGTTCTCTAGCCCCTCAATTCGTGAAGGGATAGTAGTAGCCACAAAGTTCCTTGGGTGGAGTGTGTAGCATATGTATATTGCGACACAGAGCATCTTAGCTCAACCAATCCTGAGGAAATGTACCCACTACTTTCCCTTATCATGGATTAGGATACTTGATCCATAAGTGTTAACCTAATCCCCATAGATTTGAGCACAACAACATTGGTATGTTAGTTATACCTGGACATCTATAGAGGTGTTGATTTGGCATTGTTGAGTTAACCTCGTTCATATGAGAGGTGAAGCTCGGTAGCCCCATATTGATATTATCATATTGCATTATATATTTAGTGTATCTACACATGCTATGACATGATGTGATAGATACGAGGCCATACCACATTGATGTTCTGACATACTGTTGGTGATGATGCTTTGATATACTATATTTGAACATATTCTGATATGATGCAGTACGATACCACACCCCACTCATGTTTCGACATAGTGATGGTGATGATTTTGTGTTACACGATGCCACATGCCTAGACACGTGAAGGCACATTATGAGATTATCTTTGTTAGCCTACTTGTGTGATGAGTGTTATGGGGCCTCAAACACTTGTAGAGGGATCCTCATGGTTGCTTCGACTGTGTTAGTCGAATAGCGTATGGGTAGATCCTAGTCATGTATACCTCTGGCTATAGAGAGTTCTTGCATGTGTTTTCTCCATGAGGTATCCCAATGTGGAGTGTGATATGCACATGCCTAGCTTTGCAGACCCACAGACACACTACCACATGGCATATGACTAGTACGTGCCTTCTTCGGATGGCGTATGACCAAGTAGAGTGATGATGTTTTGTTAGTCATTGATACACTCTAGGTCATGTGGATGGCATGCTCATTCCATATCACATGAGGGCTATTATTATTCTAGTTGGACTTTGTTTCCTCTTTCCTCATTGGTGGCTAGTATCTAGTCACATAGTGTTGTATAGTGCAATTTTAGATATTGTGAACTTTCATTTGGTTGTTGATAATTTTTCAGTTGATTTTGAGGGCTGAAACTTTATTATATTTGATTGTGAAGGTTTAGCCACAACTTGTGATTTTCTTTTCTTATAACCTTAATGGTTATATATTTTATTTAGTGTTGAAATTATGTGTATTTATTTCTTTATTGTTGAAATAAAAATTTAATTTTCTCTTCTTTATGAGATTTATGGCTAAGCTAGTTATCTTTGTTGTTTTCAATGTCGACTATGTGTCGTATTGTGATTCCTCTCCATGGATGTATGAGGCAGACTTGGTGAGTGTGTACGAGGAAGTAGACGTAGGAAACATAGAGGATGGGGGTATGTGAGGCTGTTATGCAGCTAGAACCCACTACTCACCTATGTGAGATGACTATCTCTTGGAGGCTAATAACCTTGTACAATAAGGGATAGGTCATTGTGGTCTTGTTTAGATGGTCTCACTTTATATACAACCTAACACCATCAAGCCACTGATTTGATGTTTGATCTATATGAGATGGTTATTTTCTCTTGGTTCATGGATACTTCTATCATGGATGTTATGCTATTTTTCGGTGTCCAAATAGACCCTTGTTTGGCCTTATGTTGTGATTTCCAGTGATGTGTATTGGCGCATATGTGTATTATGTATGTTGATCCATGGTTATGTATTTTTGGAGGCATGGTTGGTAGTTGATTCACCATGTTGTTTTGTACGGATTGACGGTGTACCTAGTTGGATTGACTATGGAATGGGTTGTTGTTGTTTTTATGTTGAGGTATGGAGTGGTTCATTCTTGGAACCTTTGATTATGTGTGACTGTATGGAGTTTGTACTAGGGATATTTAGAGGCTTCCAAGGGTAAGCCTCACCCTAGGGGGGGACGATGTAGTGACCCTCCTAATGACACATTTATTTTAGTTGTTTTGTGACATTGTTAGCTATTAGATCTTTGACATTATGTTGTTTCGATGTTTTATGTCATGGTTTACATGACTGGTTGTGAAACTTAGTTGATGATAAACTATATTTTATGATGTGATGTTTAATTTCATGAGATGAAATTTATGATGATTATCTATGTTGTTATGTTTTATACATGATGATATTATGTTAGTTATATGTTTATGTCAATTGGTGAAGGATATGATTTAGCAGTACTCGTCAGTGAGTGCCTTGCTACATCATGATTCTTCTTCATGGTGTTTTTTCATATTTATACATGTTGTTGGATTAATCGCACAATGTTATGCAACTTTCAGGTACAGGCATCGACTCCACCTGCTTGTCAGGTCTGAGCATGCCATGACCCAATGGAATTATCAATGGGAGATAGACTTGTCCTTTGTCCTTAGCCATCATTCTGAAAAGAATGAGTATCTGTCGTTACCCTCAAGTCATGCCACTTGTTCGTCATGTGCTTGTAGTCGTTTGTTAATGTTGAGTTTAAAATGCATTTAATATATTAATTTATATTATTTCAATGTTTTAATTAAAATAGTAATGTTGCTTTATTGATTTAATGAAATAATTAAATTAGAAAAACTATTTTAGTTTATTAAGTGATTAAATTGAAATGTTAAAATATCTTGTTTCGAAAATATCATTTATTTGCAAATTGATTTGATTATTCATTTTGACATCTTCGAAAATGGAACTTATAGTAGAGATCTAAAGTTGAAAATATCTTGTTTATCTTATTGTGTCCATTGAGTTTAATTGATGCATGTGTTGCATGCTAAAACTAAAAGTTAAAGTTTGTGACTTTGGAAAAATGGAAAAGGATATAATATTGAAAAAAGATCATTCTTGCACACACGGGTTTTGATTTTCGAAAAGTAGGAAGAGGAAAATTACTTTCACAGAAAGATATTTTATTGATTTTTGATTTTGGGTTGATAGGAAAATTTTGTAAATTTGTATGTTGAGATGGGGTACGCACGCTGAAAGTTGCAAGAGCTATATTCAGTGGTTTTCTCTTCATCGCATCTCGATTTCAAAGATTGTGCCAAGTTTACCTCTTTTAATATTTCTTGAGATTTGTTGAAAAGTTTGTCAAATCTTTTCTTGAAAATTAAATAAAAACTCTACCTGGATTCTGTGAAAATTTTGCTCTTTGTACCCTGCATGCACAATAAGAAATGGTTAGGTTAATAATCATTAATACTTTAATTAATCCAAAAATAGTGTTCATGATATCATTGAATAAATCAATTTTTGGTTATCCTTGCTCTTGAACCTTGTTTCGTATTTTTTAGTCGACCTTTCTTCTTTAGATTGTTGGTGAATAAATATTTGTATATATCTCCTTGTGATTTTCATGCATTACCTTTTTACTGAATTGGTGATGAACTTTAAGGAGTAGAGTTTGAATGCTTTAATTCTCTCACTATGATTACTGTACTTTCTTGTGAAGGCTTAACTGAATGCTTAAGTCTTATCATTTTCGTATACGAATGAGGCAGTTATGTTTGAGCATAGTTTTGTTGGTTTGATAGGCCAATTTTCCAGCTATTTCCTAGTTTGTACATTTAGTCTTCTTTTATATCACCTCTGTGATGTTAACATTCATGCCGGTGACCAAAGGACAGTAGATTCGGGCTTGCTTATATTTGCAGGATTTATCAAGCCATTGTCCTTTGCATCGTAATCACTTTTCCATCGAGTAGATATTATTTTCCTGTGTAGTCTATTGTCCATACCGTTTGGTATCACACCATCTACCTTCCTATACCATACAACCAATTTTCATATAGTGTTTGGTGATTATCGACTTTTGTTATATTGAGTATTTGTTTGTTTCCATTGTTGTTTCTTCGGTGAGATGGTAGTTGCATTATCTGGTTCTCTGTGTTATTAACATTAGTCGTCTAACCTTACCTTTCTTGCAGATCCAGGAATACACTAGTCATGGTTTATCAAGACCTCTCGCGTATCTTGTGATATGTTTCCGTTTGTTTTTCTTTTACCCTATAGAGTTTTTCATGTTTTCAATTTCCATGATTGCATGTTATTTTTCCTTCGTTGTACACTGTTGGTTTACACCTTGTGAGGTTGCGGCTGGGAGTAACTTCGTATGATTTTTATTTCATTTATTTCCTCTGGCATCTACAGAAAACATTAGCATTGTTCTTTAGTCGACATTACGTTAAGATCACTATCACCGTCCATTGTATTGTCTTTTACTTCTGTGCAAGCTTTAAAATTTTTAATCTCCATCAACAATTGGAGAGTTTCCATCTCTTCCTTCTACTGTAGTGATTATTACCTTTTGCATGCATTTAGTGATCTACAACTGGTGATCGAACTTACCATTTAGAGATTGGGAGGGTTCATCAATTTGTGTGTGCATGCATGATAGCCTAGTGTCGCTTGAGTCTGCCACTTGATCAGTGGTCAGTGAATTCCTAACACTGTTCGACACATTCTAGTTAACATAAGTTTATATTAGGTGATTAAGTTGGTAATAATAATGTTAGGCTAGTGAAAGCTAGGGTTTTGGTTGCAAATAAATCTTATTACTTTTATAAGTGAAATAAATAGAATAGTCTTTAGTGTCTATTATATTTTAAGAATAATTTAATTAGTATGATAAGTGAAAGTAAGAATGTTAATATTATTTGATTTTATTGTAATTTGAAAAGAGGTACTTTTCAATACTTAGAATTAAAACATTATTCTATTAGTAAAATTGTTTCTACGAATATCTTTAGTAATAGAGATTAGTTTAATTCAAAAGCAACAATTATAATGGCATGATAATTTTATATGGAAAAGAGTAATTATAGAATGTAATAAAATGGTGTTATGTTTATTATAATTGGTGTGTAAGAGTTTTGTAATTAAGCATTCAAATGCTTAATTTTAATGATTATTACTTTTGAGATTAAGGGTTATTAGGATAGGTACCTTCTTGATGAAATAGTTTATTGTTAAATTATATTTGTAGTGAGTTAGAATGGGATTGTAAATTGATAAGTGTTTGAACCTCGTGTTTCCTCTTTTGTTTATAATGTTTAGATATTGTATTGGATTATAAGATAGTATGGGAAGAAGTATTAGGATTTTAAGTAGGTGATTATGGCTTATTACTCTTTTAGTTTTATTATATGGGATGGTAATATACCATTGTTGTCTTTAAATAAGAATAGTGGAATATGCTTATGGAGATGTTCTTGATTGGTATTATTCCTGCTTTCTTTTGAGGTTCACGTTAGTATATTGTTTCCCTAGAGGCTTGGATATTGTCATTTATTGTGATGGAATATGTTTGTTATTGTGAGGGTAAAGGCCATGCATGTTGAGATCGACTTTGAGATATTTGATGTTTTGTTAGATCTAAGGACTTTGAGTCTTTGTGTTCATTTAACTTAAAGGATTAAGTTGGAAATGTTTTTTTTAAATTCTTGAGTAAGATTTGAGTAATACGTATAAAATATCCAACTTATGATTATTCCTTGTATTAGAGTTTAGTGTTCAAGTATATTGTTTTTTCAGAGGAGTTGAATTGTCATTTTTGAAATATGCTATGTCTAAATTAGTATGGAGACCTTATCTTGATCATTGAGTTGGAATGTGGACCACACATGTTGTGTCATTGTGTTACTATTTTGAGCATTTGTATTCCATGTTATGTGAGTACGCATTTTTTGATGTTTTTCCATGCATGTTATATCATTATGGTTATTTATTAGATCACTTGACTATAGGTCCTTGTGTAAGAAGTTCATGTTGCATGCATGTTTTCTTATTTTTAAATATTTTTGAGGAGTGGCTTCTGTTAGGGGCCCAACCTGAAATTTGTTGCATGGGTAACCTCTTGGAAGTTGGTATTTATGTGAAAACCTTAACTAAGGTACTAGGAGTTTGTCTTTGGCTAGTTTTGAGTTGTCATGTGAGTCGACCATGTAAGTGTATTGTACTTTGTGATGTCATTTTGACTTGAGGAATTTTACTATCTCCTAGCATGGGGGGGTGGGCTTTCGAGCTCCACACAATTGGGAAGAACGTGCCACATTCTCCATTGGGTCCCCTTCAGGTGAGTTGTTTGTGACAGGTTTCCTTGGCTGGATCTGAATTGGACAGTGTTCATAGAGCTTGGTTCCTTGAGCGAGTTCGTGGTCGTGGTCATCTTCCTTTCTTCATCTCATTCTTTATTGTATTACACTCATGATGTATATGAGATAATTTGTATTGATAATTGTACTATTCTAAGATTTACCACAATGTCAATTATTGTATGTAACTCTTATTGTATATGTATATATGGTCATGACTTCTCATGAGTTTATTTATATATGGCTAGGGTAGAGTTTTTTTTTATTACTTAAGAGTGTAGTTGTGGAACCCTAAAATGATTATGGTTGTTGTTGTCACATGTTATTTGTTTTATAAAAAAAGTAATCAGTTGTTTTATGAGAATGTCTTAATGTTTTTCGGGTTCCACGATGGGGCGTGACAAAAAATATACTACTCTTTCTTCCTTAGCAACTGGCAATGCCTTAACTTCTACCCATTTAGTGACATAATCAGTACACACAAGGATGTAATGATTCCTTTTTTATGGTGGATCTATGGGACCAATAAATTCAATTCCCCATTTCTCAAATGGTTCTAAGGAAACTTTTGTTTGCAGTGGAATTTCTATAGAACATGTGGGCCTCCCCATTCTTTGACATTGATCACAATGTTTGATGTAGTGAGTTGTACCCTTTGTCATTGTTGGCTAGAAATAGCCTGCTCCATGAATCTTATTCATTGTTCTCACTGTGGAATAATATCCCACACCTAGATTATCATGACATGCATTCAAGATATGATGAATATCTATTTCCTATACACATATTCTCATGACATGATCTGGGCACATTTTAAACAATAAACAATTAATCCTTTCCAACCTAGAACTTTCTCTAATTAATCTCTTTTACTGTTTAGATGAAAAATAAGGACATTTACCAATTACTAAATAATTAGTAATATCAACAAACCAAGGTGAGTGAATTGATATGGAAAATAGGTGTTCATTAGGAAATGCATCTTCCACTGGTTCATTATTCCCCTATAAAACCATTCTAGACAAAAAGTTAGCCACTACATTATCTTTACCTGGTTTATCGACTATTATTATATCAAATTCTTGTAATAATAATAACCATCTAATGATTTGTCTTCCCACCATAGCTTTATTTATTAGGTATTGAATAGTTGCATGATTTGTATGCCCAAAATATTTATAACCAGTAATATAATGTCTAAATTTATTAATGGCATAAACAACTACTAAAAATTCATTTTCAGTAGTGGTATAATTATGTTCATTTGGATTAAGAATTTTACAATGTAATAAATGGCATGCATCACTCTTGATTCATCCTTCTATCCAAGAACTGATTTGATTGCAAAATTAGATGCATCTACATTTATATGGAAATTTTCACCCTAGATTGGCCCAACTATGACAAGTGAGCTAGTTAAGGCATGTTTTAAAACATCAAAAGATTGTTGATAGATTGTAGTCTAAAGAAATTCTGATTTTCTTTAACAAACTAAATAAAGGACCTACAATCTTACTAAATCCTTCTATAAAACATTTTTAATAACCAACATGTCCTAAAAAAATTCTTATATCAGTTTGGTTTTGAGGTATTGGTATTTTTAGAATAATTTCAATCTTTTTAGGACCTACCTTGATTCCCTCTTTTGACACATGATGTCCTAACACAATTCCTTCAGTCATCATTAGTAGAATTTTCTCATGATTTAATGATAACCTATGCTCTTTGCACCTATTCAAAACTTTATTCAGATTATTCAAAGATTCTTCACAAGTTTTACCATGGACTATAAAATCATCCATGTATACTTCTACACATGTTAAATCTACAAAAATGGCAAGAACAACATGTTGAAATTTTTTAGGTGCATTACATAGTCCAAAAGGAAAGAATCTATAAGCATAGGTACCCCATGGGCAAGTAAACACTATTTTATCTTGATCTTTCAGAGCCACCTGGATCTGATTATACCCACTAAAATCATCAAGAAAAGAAAAGTAACTATTGCCTTATAGGTTATCCAATACTTGGTCTACAAAAGGTAGTGGAAAATAATCTCTCTTAGTAGCCTTTCTCAATTATTTATAATCCACACATACTCTCCATTTACCATTTTTATTAGGTACTATGAAAAATGGAGAAACCCATTTACTATCCGAAATAGGATAAATAAATCCCACCTGGAGTAGTTTCTCTATTTCCAACTTCACAAAATCTCTTAGTGCGGGATTAATCCTTCTTTGATCTTTTCTTACAGGTTTGACATCCTTAGTTTAAATGTGGCATGTACAGATATTCAGATGGATCCCTCTCATATCCTTATAATCCCAATGAAACACTTCAATATTCTTTTCTAAAATCACTTTTAGATCATCTTCTTGCTTAGTTGATAAGGATCCATTAATGAGTAAAGGTTTATCTGTTTGCACTAAGATTCTCTTAGTCTTTTCTTGAAGAGTGGATGGTTCCCTATTAAAAGTATTTAAAGGACATGGATGTGGCAAAATTTGATGGCATAGTTGGTTATTATTTGAATCCGAATTCATAATATTAGTTAAAGGGAAATGATCTTTATCATCAATAACATCATGAAAAACAAGGTTTTCTTCTCACTCATCCATACATTCTTGATATTCTAATTCCACATGTTTTTTCAACATTACCATTGCAAGATCTTTGACCTCATCATCTTCTAAATCAAAACCATCAATCTAGCTTTAGTTTTCAGATGACAAAGAGGGTTTTGTTAGCAAGTAAATGAATAGTTCCTTCTATATGAATCCATTAGAAATGATCATACTCCCAGACCTACAATCAATAAGGGCAGTAGTTGTTGCCAACCAGGGTCTCCCAAAAATTATTGGATAGATTGTCTTCCTTTGCTTACTTTTCAAAACAAGGAAATCAACTGGATATTCCCATGTATCGATGGTAACAATTATATCCTCTAGAATCCCCTTTCATTTTGCAATGGATTGATCTGCTAGTTGTAAAATTATGGTTGTTGGTTGTACATTTGTGATTCCCAATTTTTCATCTATTTCAGTTGTAATAACATTAATGGCAAAACCTAAGTCAATGAGGAAATTTTGAATCTCAATTCCATTAATCATAAGGGTAATTAATGGACTTCTAAGATTAGTATACTTCTAAGGGATCAATTTCCTTGGCAAAACATCAGAAATATTTCCTCCAGTTTTAATTGTAGGAGGTAACTTCTTTTTCCTGCCAGGTGTTTTACCATAGATATTTAACAACCTAGTTAATTTTTGGTATAACATGACTACCTCTCAAGAGTGGAATTTCAATGTTAATATTCCTAAGCTCTCTGATAATTTGGGAATCTTCTAAATCATTTTTTTTATCTTCACTATGTTTCTCAACCACTGTTTCCTTTTGAATTCATTCAGGGAATGGTTCTTGTTTATCAGAAGAAATGTTTTCATTCCTTTGTAGTGTATCTTTCATCAAATTTGGTTGTTGTTTATCTTTATTCAAATCAGGTTGTGATAGTATTAGTTGAGTCCTCAACTGTATATCTTTAAAATCAATATTATTTAAGCCAATTGTATTAGGATCAACATTGTAAGTTGGCTTTTGAGGTTTAAAATTTTATGATTGGGAACTAGTTGAGCTAGAATTTGAGGTTCCTTCACTGCTTCAGAATGTGAAGGTTGGGTGGGACCAGGAAAAAGTGTTTTATTTTGATTCTAAGGTCTTCTTGCTCCGTGATTCTTCCATTGATTACCTTGATTAGGTTGCCATTGAGGTTGATTAGGCTACCACTTATATTGATTAGACTGCCACTATGGCTGGTTCCATTGAGTATTAGCCCATTTGGGTTGTCCCCAAGGTGGTTCCCAAGATGTTACCATAGAAGGAGGTGGAATTTTCATTTTCTAAGAATTCAAATGAGACTATGGATTCCATTGACCAGGAGGATTCCAATGATTCAAACCCCATTATAATTATTTCTAGGCTTAGATTATCCTCCAAAAGTAGGGTTAAACTGCCTCTTTCCTACATAATTGAGTTCTTCTACAGGTGTAGATTGAGGAGATTTCCTCAAATGGTTTTTAATATCTAGAAGGACATTGCATTTACCAGTGGAATGTTTCTTCTAAAAAATATCACACAAATATACCTAATTAAGAGGTCGTTCCCTTAATGGATGTTTGTCTCTACATTCAAGACAATTTATAGCCAATGATTCTATTGTTATTTTGTCAGGTTGTGAATTGAGGTGGATAAGGAGGTCAATTTTTAAAATTTTTATTTCCTCCATGACCTTGGAAACATCAGAAGAGGAACCCTTGTTGTTCTTCCTAGAAATTGGTCTTGTCCTTGAATAGATCGTGCAAATTTCAACTATAGCTTAAAAAGTGAATTTATTAATGTCTCCTTTTCCTATCAAGTTCAAGGCATCTCTTGAATCATCATCAATGCCTTTTAGTAAAATAGACTTATTGATTTCTTCATCCAACCCATTCCCACACCTTTTCAAAACAAATTGGTATCTATCCACATAATCCTCTAAACTCTCTTCTTCTAACTATTTCATTTTAAATAGTTCCTCTTTCTTGTCCCTAACTCGATAGTAATCCTAGTATGTATCCAAAAAAATTGTTTCCATTTCTTCCCAAGTGTTAATGGAATTAGCATTTAAGCCCATGAACCAGCACAAGGTTGATTCATTTAGAGTGGATGGAAATAGTTTCAACTTTTTATTATCAAATGTATAATCATAAGTTTGACACAATACTTTGAATTCAAACACAAATTGGTCAACGTCCTCCAAATTTTTCCCACGAAATGTAGGTAAAATAAAGGGTGAAATAGTTTTTGATAGGCAGTTCATTAGCTTGCCTATTAATGGAAATAAGGAAATAGATGATAATGAACTTGTAGTGTGTGGGGGAGATCCTTTTAGAGAAAGTATTAGATCTCTTCTAATGAATCTTCCAAAATTATCTCTTTGGTTGTTCATCAACTGACAAAAGAATTCTTACCAACACTTTAGGCTTCAATTTTATTCCAAGTCCAAATCATTCCTGGACAATGACGCCAAAAAAAATAGGTAGGGGTCGTTGTTGTCACAATTCCCTAATCACTTAATCTTTAATTGTCAACCTGAGAGTGTCTAAAGCTATCACTTAATCTTTAGTTGGGCTAGTTTTGGGGTTTTTTTTTGTTGTTCCACTTTGTCAAGAGTTGTTTGGTTTTGTTCCTTCTTTATCGGAAGTGTCCCTACTCTATTTTTCTAACTGTGTCCTTACTTAACTTATTGTAAGACTAATTATTCTAGACATAAAATGTGCAGAGACAAGATGTGTTTCGAGCTAGATCAAATCATTAGGAATGGATTTTAAACTTGATATGTTTGCATAAAAAAATGAATTTATTTTAACTTGAAGTCAAAATATAATTAAGCAACAAAATTGAAATCTAACTAATTTAGAAGTAGACTATTCCATTCCATATCTATCTGATCTATCAAGTAATAACTCCTTCTCTATGCATAATCCATTAAGAACATTTAGAACATTACTACTTATCATGATTAATAAACTATTCTATCTTCAATCCAATAAACTAAAATTTAATACTAAGCTTAAACAAAAAAGACTCTATTTTATCAATCATAGTGATGCAATGAAGATCATAACAATGTAATTCCAAAATTAAGATCTATTCTAGCATCGTAATCATGAAAGAATTCTAATTGAAAAAAAAATAAAGATGAACTAATAACTAATAGGATCACTTTGATTTAGTAGAGTAGGCCCTGCTCTACCTCTGGAGAAATCTAACACATAATTGATCAACTTCTTTTATTTATTCCATTGAATTGGCCCAAAGAGAGGCGAAGTACAAAATGTTTCAACCAGGAATTGAAAAATGAAATCTACTTGGAACAAAAAACTAATATAATCTACTCATTAGCTAATCTTGAGACTAGATACATATATTCTTCTCTTATTTGAAAACAGGGAAAAGTGGGAAATCTAATCAACTCCATATTACTAAATATATTTTGGAGTGCTTGAATAACAATCATGGGGATCTTTGTAATCATCTTTAGTTAAGTTGAACATAACTGTAGAGGTGGATTTTATGCTTGGTAGAACAATTGTTTGGCTGACAAGTAAGCTGATTGAGGTTGCTAAGTCATGAAAGGTAGGTCACCAATTTCATTTTGAATTAAAAAATGGTTAGCACTTCTTCTTATCCATAAATATTCTTCCATTCATGAGTTAAACATTCATAACAACAAAGTAATCACACATTAAATGTCATTTAATTACGCATTCAAAGAGAATACACATTTATATAAAAGTATCCATATTCTAAGTCTTCATGCATAATTAAGTCCATAAATGAAGCATATAAAAGATAATATCATAAGTTTTTAAGCCAAACATAAAGTATCAAGTTTTAAACTTGGAAAATATATGAGATCTTTGTAAGGCCTCATCATCTGAGTGAATTGATTTATTCAATTCTATGGGTAAAAGCACAAAGTTATGTCACACTTTATAAAGGAAACAACCAACACTGATCCAACTTTTAATTTTGAATTACTAAAAAGTGGCATATATTTTTTGAATTTTGAAATGATGTAAACTAGTAAAATGTGTATTTTTTAGTATTTTTATGTTTGTATTTTAAAAATAAAATAAAAATTATTTTAAACTAGTTTTTTAATAAATTAAAACTAGAATTTAGTTGCTAATGAAATGCTAAAAATTGATGTAACATGAGATGTCAAACTTTTTATAGCAATTTTTTTTTTTCTCTTTCAAATTTTTTGTATGTATTTATAACTTGAAACTTTAGTGCATGGATACATTTTTTTCCAATTTTGATAAATATATGTTTTCAAATAAATATTAAAATGTGTGTGTATTAAATAGTCGTTTCCATTTGACGTCAAATTTCGTATTAAATATTTATCTAAACTAGAAAAAAATATATACCATCTTGATATATATTCTTTTATCTAGTGCATCATATTTAAAAAAAATAAATTAATAAGTCTATCTATTTTTCCTTCACATGGTAATCAACCTAATATTTTGTGTTGATAACCTACTTTTAGTCAAAATAATAATTAAAATATTAAAAATAAATATATTTTTGAAATCTATACGTATGGATCTAAAAAAGCGTATTTTTTATATTTTAAAAAAAAAAAAAAATTACATGAGTAGGAGTCATTGACACATCAAGTTTTTCAAATAATTTCTTTTTTTTTGGTAAATTGGTCTCAAAGTGGTGCTCTATATATTTTTAGCCAACAATTTTAGTTAAAAAAATTATGGAAGTATCTAACTTAACTAGAATGAATCTTACTAGATCATATATTTGACCAAAATTGATTTTTAGTTAGAAATACTTAAATTCAATTGTGTTGATAATTTGCCTAAAAGTGTGACACAACTTTGTACTCTTACCCCTATACAAACTCCATTTACCATCTTGAAGAGTCAATTATCTACCATATATTTAGGGACACTTCCTTACTACAAGTGTGCTCCATCTTTGGATTCATGAATACTACTATCATGGCTATATTAAGGATTTTTTCATGTCCCTATATAAGCTTTTGTAATAGTTGTAGGGATTATATGAAGAAATATTGGGGCTCATCACATATTATCATTTATTAGGATTCATTGTAAATGACACAAATAAATCAATCAATATATGTCGAATACATAATGCATGTAATATTAAAGTGGCAAGGAACACAAAGTTGATTCTAAATACACAAGGTTTCCTTCCACCTTCCAAGACTCTAGTTATAGGATACTCTTTTATCCACTAATGTGGTAATATAAATTTAGTTTTTAATTATTTTTTACATGAAGAAAGAATGAGGAGCCTCTATTATAGAACATAAAACCTTCAAAGTACACCAACAAGATAGAAGATAACAAGTTTTAATGAGCTAAATTTATATCTCATATCAATAACTATATTATATATTTCTTGTGATAGGGAAATCAATGGAAGCCTTTAATGTAAATGATATTCAAACAATAACACAAACATAAAGAAATATTATGCCTTCCTCTCCATGGATCGAGCTTCACCAATGTGTACCCAAACTCTTAATAGATTTTCTCAAGTGTTTCGAAGTGGATTTCTCACTCAAAATACCAACATAATATAGTTAAGTCAACTCAAGATGTGAAAATGAGGGGAGGAGACTTGAATTTATAGATGTGAGGTAAGAGTAATGGAGGGCTAGGATTGATTGAATTAATCAAGGGTGGAGATTGAGTGGTGGTGAGGATCAAGAGTATTATGACAAGTGTCATAATGGGGAAAGAGAGAAGGGATGAGGTGTGCTCACACATGTGTGAGCACACTTTGGGATGGAGGGTATTAAATTTTAGTTGCTTG
The DNA here is from genome assembly GCA_007115665.2 of Sequoiadendron giganteum. Taxonomy (NCBI): domain Eukaryota; kingdom Viridiplantae; phylum Streptophyta; class Pinopsida; order Cupressales; family Cupressaceae; genus Sequoiadendron; species Sequoiadendron giganteum. The sequence goes on from CM021103.1 coordinate 603,149,031, forward strand.
TCTAGGAAGGTGTAAGAGATAGTGGGGGTGGGTGAGATCTCACATATGTGTGAAAAGAGGGTAGAGGATAGGCTAGGAAACTTGTCACCATGTGGAAATTATAGGGAGAGGTGGGGAAATTTTTAATTAGAGGAAAATGTTAATGATAATTAGTGGGAAGGGTTAAATCAATTAATCAATGCTTAATTAATTTAATAGGCTAGGTTGAGTTAATAAACCAAGATTTTATTTAAATTAGGTGGAGTTAAATGTTGGAGGATGGGCTAATGGTTATTAAAGGAGGGATAAAGCTACTTAATCAAAGACTAATTAACTTGAATGGGATTAGAAGAAATGGGATGTTGCAATTATGAGTATTTGGTGTTGTCATTAATGACAAAAAGATTGGGGAATATTGTTGCAAGCTTATGTTTTTGTTGTCATTGATGACTGGTTGTGTTGATGCTTTGATTAGCTACATTATGTTGTCATTAGTAAGTGCTACCTATGTCAACCTCTAATGTTTCTTTGATAAGATTATATGGATGTATAGTTGAAGAGTGGTGGTGATCAGGAAGTGTTGAAGATGATGAGCATGTCTCTTGTGCTTGGTTTCTAAGTATTTTTGAGGAAATTTGAATAAAAGAGGAAAATAGTTTGTTATAGAGGTGTTATGATATATAGTGTGGCATTTTGGTTTTGATCCAAATTTCTTCTATCTTCAAGATCTACTTGCCCAATTCAAATATGTTAATTAGAATCTTTCAAAGGTTTTATATCTATAATTTCTTGGTTTGGTTCATTGTGTAGAGAGAGTTGTGTTCACCAATGTGTGAATTGTAGGTTGTAGTGGTGTTTGGGAGCAATGTTTTTTGCTCCACATTTATCTATAATTTGGTTTTTGGTTGTGTAGTTATGGAAGTGTGTTGATAATGACCATATCTACCTCCAATCAAATTTTTTCATGGTTTGGTGCTTCGAAAGTTGGTTTCTTGAGTTATAGTGTGTTTATGGAAGGTTGTATGAGTGTACTGGGTGTGTACATTCTTTAGATGATTTTTTTTGTGAATGAATTTGTTGGATTTCAGGGTGTTTGTGGAATATTCTAGATTGTACTCAAGTTCTGTGTGTGGTCCATGAATCATCTTTGGATTTGAGGAATCCTTTTCTTAAATTTTATTGGTATTTGCATTGACTGACCATAGGTGTTTACACTAATTGTGATTTTTTTTTGGTAATTTTGGAAGTGTGGTATGACATGTATGTTTGATTTGGGTCTGAGTTAAGATGTGTTGTGGTCCTCTTTCATTCCTTTTCACCACCAGAATTCTTAGTGCTAACCTAGTTTTAATTTGCATGGTTGAGGTGCATAGATGATTTTGGAGAATGTTTTCAAGGTTGAAGAAGGTATAAATAAGTGATGGGTTGATGGAGAATTATGTTGTGAAGTGTGTGATGTGAATTACAGAGTTGTTTAGTGCAATACAAGCTTAATGAGTTAGACTACTAGAAGCATTGAGCAGAAGGTGTCTAGCCTCCAGAGAGTCTGTGAATGTGTTGGTGATGTTGTGGTGCATCTTTCTTGTTTCATTGAGATGGATTTCTCACTATAATGCTCTTCTTTCTTCTTTTTTTGTAGTTTGACAGTGAGCCCTTCTTTATTTTGGGTAGTGAGGCCTTTATATTTAATGTTGCAATTACTTTATATTGTGAGATAATCCTCACCATGGTTTTTCCTTTCTTGGTTTTTCCATGTAAATTTGGTGTTCTATTGTGTATTGTGTTGATGTGTTTTAGTTTCTATTATTTTCTTTCATACTTATTCATTCTAAAAGATTAATATTTAATTAAGTTGATGTGGATCTAAATATTTATGAGGGTTTTTAGATGTTTTAATGTACAATTGATTCACCCCCCTCTCAATTGTCTCGAGTGCATTCAAAAATTTGTATCAGAGAAAGGTTCCTTTGGAAGAATACTTAACAACTTGAGGTAGATCTAGGATGGAAGACAAGTGTGATACTCCTTTGTTTGATGGATCAGCCTATAGTTTCTAGAATACAAGGATGGAAGGTTTCCTAATATCTCTTTGATTTGGATTTTTGAAGTTTTTTGAGACTATATATAATATGCCTGTTGGTGGTCTGAAGATTGATGATGAGATCAATTTTTATGAAAAAATGATAAAGAAAGGTATTCTTTTTTAAGTGGTCTTTTTAATAATGAACTTGTGAAAGTTATCAGTTTGAAATCTACTAGAGAGATCTATACAAATTTGGAAAGTATTTATGAAGGATGTGATAAGTTCAAGCAAGCTAAGATGTAGAATCTAAAGATCACATTTGAGAACCTATGGATTTCTAAAGATGAAAACATTAAAAGCTGCATGTAGAAGGTGGATGAATTTGTCAATTCCATCAAAGGTATTGGTGGAAATATTGAAGAAGATGAAGTGGTAGAGAAGGTACTAAGAACTCTTCCTAAATCTTATAGTCAAAAATTTTATGCTATTGAAGAAGTTTAAGATTTGAGAAAATATTCTAGAGATCAGTTGTATGGTGCTTTATCTACATTTGAAATGAGAAAATTTGGTCCAAGTAGTGCAAAATTTGAGACTGATTTTAAGGTTGGAAAATAAGAAAGGACTAAGGAATTAGATCAAGTAGATCTTGATGATGTAGAAGCAATATTTTTTGTGAGGAAAATGAATAAAGGGAAATGGTAAATACATAGGTAGGTTACCTTTCAAAATTTTCAATTGTGGTAAGATAGGTCATTATGCCACAAGATTTCCAAACAAAGTCTTACATGACTAGAACAAGGGAAAGAAAGGTAAAGCTATTAAGAAAAGCTATTATGTTACAAAAGATTCCAATATATCTAATGATGAATTTGATTATGGGGATGATGAGGATAGTGAATTCTTGTTCATGGCTATGAAATTTGAATCTAATTATTCTAACTCTAAGAGATGTATGAAGGAAAGTGCTCTAAAAGTAGGTCACAATGCTATGGTGACTTCTCTTCATGATAGAAAGGAGAACTACTAGATTATTAGCAGTGGATACTCAAATCATATGATCAGTGACAAAATTTAGTTTGTTAAACTTGAGAAATATGAATTTTGTCTAGCTAAGTTTGGCTTTGATACATCTACTAAGATATTTGGAAAATGTTTTATCGATTTTGATGGAAATCATAATACAAATGATGTTATTTATGTTAAGGGTTTGAGACATAATCTCTTGAGTCTTGGAAAAATGTGTAGCAAAGGATATAGTCTTATGTTTTAGGATGATTGATGTGAGATCATATAAAGATCTAGAACTGTGGTTGTTGTTGGAAGGACATGTGGAAATGTTTATCATCTTAAAGGTGCTAATGGTCATTTCTTTATGAATCATATTAATAAAAGTTGGCTATGCCATGAAGGATGTGTCACATTAATTTTGGTTGCCTAGTGAGGATAAGTTCAGTTCAAGATGTGAGAGATCTACCAGGGATTACAAAGCCCATTAATGTTATCTGTAAGGAATGTCAAATTATAAAGCAAGAAATGTGAAGTTTCAAGTTCAAAGACCAATCTACTAGACTATTGGAACTAGTGCATATAGAACTTTGTGGTCCTACCAGAGTAAGAAGTTTTCAAGGTGACAACTATTTCATGTTATTGATTGATGATTATTCTAGAATGACATGGGCTACTTTTCTCAAAAAAAAATTAAAAGCTCTAGATAAGTTCAAAGAACTCAAAGTTATGGTTGAGAATGAAATGGACATGAAAATAAAGTGTTTGAGGTTTGACAAAGGTGGAAAATTCATCTCCAATTATTTTAGCAATTTTTGTGAGAACCATGGAATAAAGAGGCATTTATCTACCCTTAGGATTCCCCTGTAGAATGGAGTGGTTGAAAGAAAGAATAGGACTATTCAAGAAACTGCAAGTATAATGATGAAAGAGGTGAACCTACCAGAAGTATACTAGAGAGAAGGGATTCATACTTCTATCTACATTCTTAATAGAGTTCAAGCAAGAGTAAATATTGCAAAGACTCCCTACGAGTTGTGGTATAGAAGGATTCCTACTGTCAAATATTTTAGAGTGTTAGGAAGCAAGTGCTATATCTGAAGAGATGAAGAAAACTTAGGAAAGTTTGATACAAGATCTGATGAAGGTATCTTCCTTGGATATCCTACAAAAAGAAAATCTTATTAGTGCTACAACAAGAGATTGAAGAAGAATATTGAAAGTGAAAATATTAAAGTGGATAAAGACTTATAGAATAATTCTATGGTGATAGATGGATATGAATTAGATGATTTCTCTTGTAGAGAAAATGACATAAATAAAGACAAGGAAAAATAAGTTCAGATTGAAGAGGAAGAAGCTCTAGAAAGGATCCCTAAGACCCCTAAATATGTGTAGAAGAATCATTCTAAATATTAGATCATTGGTGACAAAAGAAAGGGTGCATTGACAAGAAGAAAAACTTCTATGGCTGAAGAACAGGTAAATCTATTTTTACTCTCTAAAATTGAACCTACAATAGTGATTGAAGCATGCAATAATGAATATTAGATCAAGGCTATGGAAGAAAAACTAATGCAAATTGAGAAGAATCAGACTTGGTAACTTATCCTAAGACTAGTAAACAAAAATGTGATTGGAACTAAGTGGGTATTTTGGAAAAAACTAAATGCGAATGGAGAAGTGTTAAGAAACAAGACAAGGCTTGTGTGTAAGGGCTAATCACAAGTAGAAATAATATATTTTGAGGAGACTTTTACTCTAGTGGAAAGAATGTAATATATTAGGATGTTTTTAGTTTTTGCATCACACAAATATTTCAAAGTATATCAGATGGATGTGAAGTCTGCTTTCTTGAATGGTGAGTTGGAAGAAGAAGTATACAAACTGAACTATCGTAAGGATTTATGTTATCAAAAAAATTGGATATATTTTTCAAATTGAAAAGGGAAATATATGAATTGAATCACTCTCCCAAATCTTGGTATGTAAGGTTATATTGATACTTGATACAACAAGGATTCAATAAAGTTACCACAAATAGTACTTTATTTCAAATTTGAAAAAGATCAAATCTTGATTGTGGTTGTGTATGTTGATGATATAATTTTTGGCAAAAATGAAGCTATGTGCAAGAGGTTTTTAGAATATATGTAGAAATAATTTGAGATTTCTATGCTTGGGGAGATGAATTTATTCCTTGGGCTACAAATTAATCAGATAGAGAAAGGTATATTCATTTAACAATCAAAATATGTCAAGAAAATGTTGATTTTTTTTGGAATGGAAGATTCTAGACTAGTATGTACTCCTATGGTTATTGGTTGTAAGCTAAGTAAGAATGATGAATGTCCTAAGTCTAATCAAAACAAATATAGATCAATGATTGGAGGACTGTTATATCTAAATGTTACTAGACTGAATATCATGCATGAAGTTTGTCTTGTGACTAAATTTCAAGAAGATCCTAAAGTCACATGTTACAACAATGAAGAGGATATTCAAATACTTGAAAGGCACTCTGGAACATGGCTTGTGGTATCTAAAGGATATAGAATTTTCTCTAAGTTCTTATATAGGTTCATATTGGGTAGGATGTGTTGATGAAAGGAAAATTACAAGTATTAGTACATTATTTCTTGGATATAGATTGGTGTCTTGGTTAAGAAAGAAGTAAGTTTCAGTATCTTTATCTATTTCAGATGTAGAATATATTGCAACAACATTTTACTACACACAATTTTTATGGATGAAGAAAATATTGAAGGATATTAGAGTTGTATATGATGAAACAATCTCTATCTTTTGTGATAATACAAGTTCTATTAACATTTCAAAGAATCTGATGATGCACTCAAGGAAAAAAATATCTCAATCCAATATCACTTTTTGAGAGAAAAGGTTACAGAGAATGAAGTGAAGCTTGAGTATGTGCCTACAAAGGGTCAAGTTGCTAATATATTCACTAAGGCTCTTCCTGAGGATACTTTTGAGAATCTCAAGGATAAGTTAGGGGTTATTACCCCTCCTTCTTCGAAATAGATGCATAAGGATATGCATCAGTCTAATGGATTGCAAGATTCATTATTTATTTTGGACTGATGTTTGAGGTTGCCTCTTAGGGGGAGTAGGTAGTGTTTTTTGGCTATTGTAGTGAGGAGGAGTTAGTATTAGTATATGTTCATTTTTTATTTTGTTAGCCATGTAAAAATAATATATGCAGTGGTTCCTAGTTGGTACAGTTTGTTGTGTCCTCCTAAGGGGGAGTATGTAGAGTAGTAAAGAGGGAAAGTGTGTATGTTCGATGTCAAAGGGAGAAAGAGCTAAAAAATGTGTTGTAATTTTCTAATGATTTAAAAGGGGGAGAGAAAAATAATGTGATAAAAAAAGTTGTGAAAAGAGACAGTAATGTGAAAAATAAGAGTATTGTGTAAGGGGAGAAAGAAAGAGAGAGTTGATATGAAGTAGTGTGTTGGTGATTAGACTTGTCTTGTTTTTTGTTGATGATTTTTAACATCATATGTTTTCATCAATGATAAAAGGGGAGATTGTTGCAATTATGAGTAATTGTTGTTGTCATTGATGCCAACATTCTTGGGGAAGATTATTGGAGGCTTATGTTTGTGTTGATACTTTGATTAATTGAATTATATTATCATTAGAAAGTTCTACTTGTGTCAACCTACAGTGTTCCTTTAATAAGATTATATGGATGTATAGTTGAACTAAAGTGGTGATGAGGAACTGTTGAAGATGATGAGTATGTCTCTAGAGCTTAGTTTCTAATTTCTTCTAAGAAAATTTTTATAAAAGAGGAAAATAGTGTGTTGCAAAGGTGTTCTGATATATAGTGTGGTGTTCTAGTTTTGGTCTACATTTCTTCTATCTTGAAGATCTACTTGTGCAGTTCAGATATGTTGATCAGAGGTGTTCAAATGTTCTATATCCATAATTTCTTGGTTTGGTTCATTGTGCAAAGAGAGTTGTGAGAAATGGTTTTTTCTCTATATTTCTCTATAGTTTGGTTTCTAGTCTTGAAATTCTAAAAGTGTTCTAATAATGATCATATCTATCTACAATCAAAGTTGTTTCTTGTTTGGTGCTTTGAAAGTTGGTTTATTGAGTTATAGTGTATAGAAGGTTGTTTGAGTGTACTGGGTGTGTACATTCTTTAGGTGAAAAAAGTTGTGAAGGAATTTGTTGGATTTTAGGGAATTTGTGGAATATTCCAGATTGCATTCAAGTTTTGTGTGTGGTCCACATGTCATATTTTGGATTTGAGGAAGAATGCACTTAAATATTAATGGTGTTTACATCGGTTTGGCCAACCTTGGGGTTTTACACTAATTATGGATTTTCTTCAATAATTTTGGAAGCATGGTATGGCATATATGTTTGATTTAGGTCTAAGTTAAGATGTGGTGTGGTCCTCTTTCATTCCTTTCCATTGTGGAAATGCTTAGTGAAACATAGAATAAAATCTGGATTAGGTATCTGCAAACTAGAATAAACGATGTTAATCTTAATCTAACCAATATTAGTCTAAATCAAACAACAAAGAACGAGGAAATAAACATAATGAATAAATAACAAATGAATTGAAAAGGTCTCACCAAATATGCATTCACTTCTTTGAATTATCTTGATTGCTCTTCTCCATTTTTTTGTTTCAGTATTCTTGCCCTCAGATTTTTGTGTTGATGCAAGCATAACTTTCTCGAGTGTCTAAAAAAATATCGAAGATAAGTTTCTTCTCAAAGGTATATGATTTTGGGAGGAGGAATAATGATAATGACAGGCCATTTTATAGATTTTGGGTTTTCGAACGATCGGCTCAGATTGAAAGAGAGATCGACGAATGAGATTGATGAATGCCATGCGATGTGAGTTCTATGTCAGATAGAAAGTGAGTTAGAACATGAGTAAGAAAAGACTAGAGGATAAAGACTAAATTTGAACATGAGTTAGAACACGAGTTCAATATTTTAATCTTCAGTTAAGAGTCTTCGAAAATACAAGAACAAGACTTTGAATGTCAAAGACAAAGTTAGAAGTTGAAGAATAATGTATTCGAATGAAAAAATGAGTTAATTAATTATTTAATTAATAAAAACATCATGCATATGAGTTAGAACTAGTTAACTGACTAGTTGTGATAGAGAGTCCTCTCACAGAGATAGCCAGATGTTGAATTCAGAGATAACTAGAGAACTAAAAATACATCTTGAGTCAGAAGGTGAGTGAATGATTAGTCAATTGATTGACAGAAGAATGAATGTGACATAAATAAATAAATATGAATTAAATTTTAATTTAATTCAACATTTGAAAATGAGAGATTTAATTAAATAAATAAAGATCATTTATTTAATTTGACTGTTGTAAAGGATAATATGAATAATTAAATAATAAATATATAATTATAGATAAAGGGGGTTAAATTGAATAATTAAATAATAAATATTTAATTATAGTTGAAATATGACAAAGGGGTAATTAAATAATAAATTATTTAATTAAGAAGGAAGAATTAATTAGTTAGCGACATAAGTAAACAAATAAGATTTATTTAATCAATCAAGGTTGAATAAATAAATTAATGAATTAGTGAATTAATTAAAAGGGGTATTTAATTAATAGAGGAAATATGTATTAGAAAGGGTAATTAAATAATAAATATTATTTAATCATGACCATGGATAATAGAAAATTATGTCAAAAGTGGTGTTCGTAGGCCTAGACCAATTTTCGGTGTCTACAGTTTGCCCCTCTTTGATACAATGTTGTTTCAGCATTGTGTCTTAGAAAATATGCCCCGATTGTGCCCCAGCATGAAATAGGTTAGGCTATGCCCCCTCGGGAAAATTGAGAATTTTTGAAAATTTTCAAAAGAAATTAGGAAATGTTCTTGATAAGTCAATTTGATAGTTAGAAATGCTATGGAGTCGACAAAATTAAAATTGGAGGTGATACAGACGTGTACAGGTCATTTAAAGTTGAAAGGTTAAGTAGCCAATAGACAAGGGCAGAAGAAATGCCACCCAAACCCTATCTATAAATAGGAATTAGGTTGAAAACTAATTCATTTTCACCCGGAAGAGTTTGGAAAACTAAGAATTTGCTCTGACTAGCGGACGAAAATGGAACCTATTCCCTATGCTACGCATCGAGGATATCGGATCCAGACCTTCAGGCGGCCAGCTGATGCAGGACCACCGGTATGTACCCAAAAATGAACTCTTGAAATTTATTTTTGCACGTATTTCTAGGTCTTTAAAAGTTAATTAGCATATGCAGTCCTTCGTGAACGACACATATATCGTCGTATTCGCTGCATTTGACTGTGAAACGATGCATTTGCAAAAACACATCTAGGCTAGGTTAGGCATATGAGGGATTCAACGCATTTGCCTTATAATTCCCTGCATATGTAGTTATGGAACACATCTACATTAGGGATAAACACATGTGGGGTAGTGAACCGCATGTGCATTAGTGAAACAAATATGTAGCAGATAGATAGGTTGTAGAAAATGCACCGCATAAGGTTTTTTTGCACCGCATTTACATTTGGTAGAAATGGGTGTGAGAAATGTGCAATGCTTATGTAATATGCGACACAAATAAGTTTTCATGCAACACATTTGTAAGAGTGCACCGCATATGTTACAATGAGCCGCATTTGGCTGGTAAAATTTTCTAAGGAAAAAGTTTGAAAATATTGACATCGTGATTGAAATGCAGGTTGTATTGGATCCTATATATACATGGGAGACTCATTTGGACACATTCGATCTGAGAGATCATTTGAGTAGTGCAAGAATACAGATTCTGTGGAGACTTGGTCTATGTCACTGTCTATTGATGCCAACCATTCAGGCGAACAGGGGGATGCTTACTGCGTTGTGTGAGCGATGGCACTCTGAGACATCGTCATTTCATTTTTCGACTGGGGAGGCGACTGTCACATTAGAGGATGTGTACAAGATACTAAGACTACCTATTAGAGGAGAGCAGGTGATGTATGATACCCAGCATGGATTGACCGAGCTAGCGATATTTTATCAGGTGGATGATATTAGTAGGCTCGGTATCGAGCATTCTGAGATCAGATGGTCGATGTTGCCGGATAGATATGAGAGGATTCACTTCATATTATGTACATTAATAGGGGCGATAGTTTTACCAGATCGACGGGGTCATGGTTTTCCTATTGGATGGGGAGAGATTTTGGTTGGTATGCTTGGGGTCCATGCCTATTGGGATGTTATATTTTCATTTACATGATATTGCATATAGAGATGCCGAGTCACTGAGTTGTGGGACCACTCTGCTGATGGTGTGCGCTTGGGAGAGGATAGTTGTGTTTCATCCTCTGATTACAGTAGATTGTTAGGAGAGAGCTCCATATGTTTTCCAATACATGGGGCACATCACTCAGAGCCATGTGGGAGACACTAGATATTGGAGACATGCGCTCGACATTCTAGATCAGTTCACTTGGAGACCATACATGTTCTATGAGGATATACATTTTTTGTTTTATAGACAGACATAGTACCTGATTGGGAGGACTATTTCGAGTGTGCATATCATAGAGAGACACCTACCAGATAGGGTTTTGAGACAGTTTGGCGAGGTTCAAGATGAGCCTCGGAGTAGAGAAAAGTTTTCTCATTTATCTAGAGAGGTTCCATATTGGAGGCCCATGATTCCAGTAGCTATTGTAGAGGCAGAGATATAGGATTTACAACCAATACAGTGGGGATGGAGAGATGGATTAGCAGACCCAGGGATGACAACTGTGTATGACACATGGTGGGTGGAGCATCATCCTATTCTATACATCGATCTAGATTTTCTAGCACTAGTGGAGAGATGAGGCATAGGACCGAGAGGATGGTGGAGAGGTAGAGGTGCCAGAGTTGGTAGAGTTGGAGGGAGAGGTGATGATGGAAAAGGCAGTAGGTGAGGATGGAGAGGATGGAGAGGGTTTTGGGTAGGTGTAATTTTACCTATTTGAGAGGTAGTGGTAGAGGATGTACCGATGTTAGACATCAGAGGTGGAGTGGATGTACAGGGCGAAGATGAGCATGTTGCTGAGGAGGCAGTTGTAGAGGAGTGAGTCGATGTAGATATTGGAGGAGAGGATGCCATAGATGATGTTGATATGGATATGGATATAAACCCTCTAGGTATTCTGGCAGGATATGGGGAGGATGATGTTGAGGAGCAAGCACCAATGGAGGAGCAGGAGAGAGAGCTCATGGATTGGATTATGGAGGGGAGATGGGAGGTTGATGCCCCTAGGGATGGAGATAGGTAGGCCCTGGAGGAGAGATTGAGACTCATGATAGTAGAGATTGATGCTATGAGGATAGAGAGAGACAATTCTCATACAAAGAGAGACAGTGCTTGTGTAGAGAGAGACAGTGTCTGGGCAGAGAGAGACAATGCACTCATGGAGAGGGATTAGGCAATAGCCCAATGACAGGAGATAGAGTAGCAGTTCACAGAGTTCAAATGCCTTTTCAGTGGGTCTTCATTTGATGGAATAGTATGAGAGTTAGTCAGATTAGTTGAGAGAGCTACCTATTATAGGGATTTATATGAGGCAGTAGTGCCAGCAAAGAGACAAGCTCCTAGCTTTTCAAAGGTTCGCAGTCAGAGATCATAAGGCAGGAGTCACACCAGGACACAAATTACAAAGGGTGTGGTAGGACCGCCGAGGGCAAGTCCGTATGAGAGGCCTTCCATCTCACACAGAGAAACTTCGAGGATTTTTCCACCACCTTCACCACGTGACAGTAGTGGCAGTGGGACACATTGATAGTGTTACATATGTAGACATTGTATTTTGTTCAGAGAACCTGCGAGCTCGTTTTTTTAATTTATGGAGATATTATGACATTGTACTATGACACATTATTTTGAGTGATCTATATATGATTTTGGTGGCTTCTATATGATATGTAGTTCTATTTTATGGTGATACATTGCTTCTATATGATTATGTTTCCTAGATGATGTATGTATGTGTTATGAATAAATGTTTCTACATGTGAGTTTATGCAGTTTATGATGTTATGGATGATTTATTTACTTATGATAATTGATGTAATGAATGGATATGATGTTATTTATATGTGATGGTGAGATGTACATGTGTAATGTTTACATTATGTATGATGATGAAATGCCTATTATGTCATGATTTTGAAAATATGTAATCAAGATGTTTAATGCAATGTAAATATATGAAATGTTTACAGAATGTATGCAAATGTAGATTATCTAATGTTTTTTGTGTCATAGAACTTTATCATCATGTCGGAGAAGAAGTGTTAGCATGAATGATTTTAGAATTAGTAAGAAATAATGAAGGTTGATTGATTGAAAAACACATGATCTTCGATATTTTGCCAAATATGCTATGCTTTGCTTGTTATCATCATTGGGTGAGACATGACACAAATCAATAGTACACACTATGATATGAGATAGACCATAGTATACAAAGTCATCCATTTGTGAAAAATAGATAGTCGTAGACAAGGAGTGTCTTAACTCAGACTAAGGACAAGATGCCCCAGTCATTTTTTCTTAACAAACCATAGACAACAAACAAATAAAAGATGGGTCATGAGATGTCATTGCTCCTCTAAATCCTTGATAGGAAATCCTTGAGGAAAATAGTAACATGACTCAAAAACCAATGTTAAAAAGACAGTTGACAGACAATAGCCAAATAAAAAGAGTCTTGAAACATCCTTGCTTCTCTAAATCCTTCAAGGGACATCCTTGAGAAAGCTCGTAACCAGACTAAATTCACAAATCGATAAAAGGATAAGAAAAAATAAGATATAAAGTCATAAATCCAAATAAAAGTATTCACCAAAACATGATCTTGTGGGATTGTTTGATTGTTTCATGTTTGACATAGCGTAATGTGAGGGATGACACATATCGTAATAAGACGTTGAGTCTGGTTTTGACTTGGTGACTATCTGTATAAGGCATGACAAAGCCTAGTTTCAAAAATGACATGGCCATATAAGATGTTGGAGCCTAATGACATGGATGCAACAAGCTACATGAGGCTATGACAATTTGATGATGTCCATTGATAAAAAAGACATATCTTGCTAAGACATAAGTTGATCGCTTGGACAATGTGTTTGATATTGACTTAATGACTATTTGAGATGTTTCCTTTTTGTTGCATGACTTGCTTTGATTCGCTGACTGATTACCAATGTGTGTGTGTATTCACAGTGTATGACATGAGATGATATCCTAAAGGACTGACCTAATGCAGATAAAGACATGCATCTAAGTGAATGATATGCAATGTGTGTGATAGTGAATTGAATAGGAATGAACCCTATTGGACTGACCTAGTGTGGTTTCAGGAGCTCATCAATTGATTAGCCTTGCCTACGTTGTACATGCAGAGACCTCATAGTTCGACATGACCAATGAATTTGAATGTACAAAGAGTCATGATTTAATGTGTGTGAGACATGAGAAACCTAGATAGATAGACCTAATGCCTCGGGGGCACATCGATTGATGGCCTTGCCTACATCCCAGTCGCAGAGGCAACGTAGTTCGACTATGTCTACAAGTGACTTAACTTGACAGACTTGACATGACTAACAAGACTCTATTTTTGGGATTTTTTGATATGTTTTGATTTTTTTGTGTTTTTTTGAAGTTTTCTAATGTTTTTGGGATTTTTCAGGAAATTTTCAATGGGTGGTGCTATGTACAAGGTCTTTATGGAACAGAACAAGGATTTTCCCCCATTCGGGAATAAGACTTGTGAGATGGAGTGGGGAGTGACGGAATGGACGTTAGATGTCAATCATTCCAAGAAATGGATAGGACAACCATTTATTATGAGGGATGGTGCAAAGTCTAATTGGAATGATGGTAGACGAAAGAGCGGGTCTGACTACACATGGTGCTTTTTTTTCTAGGTTTTCACCATGGTACTTATCCATAGCACCATCGAAGTGGCTTTCACTATTGGACAAATTATTTCTCTTTATGTTTTTGTCATTTTCTTTTGGGGGGGGTTACAAAGATGCCTGTTTGCCAGGTTTTCATCAAGGTAACCATTTTTTTGTTTTTGTTTTTGTTTTGTATTTTCTAGATTAAGACACAGATTCTCAGAAGCTAAGCATAGAACCTCTTTAGATGAAGAATTTTGATAAGTGAAAAAAGTGGCTCTCCTTTAGGAGTAGAGAGTTGGTATGCTCTTGATCCAAAGGCTTCTATGACAATATAAGGCCCGAACGAGTTAGGTTCAAACTTTCTTGGATTTTCACATTCAACTTGATTCTTGGGATTCTCCATTAAAACTAGGTCACCAATGTCAAAGTGTCTATTTAGAAATTTCCTATTATAGCTTCGACGAAGACAATTCTGATACGCTTGCAAATGGTCTAATGCTTTTTGTCTTCGTTCATCTAGTAATTCTAGCTCTTGTAATCTGGATACACGGTATTTTTCATCGTCAATGTGAACTTTCAAGGATACCCTCAGGGAAGGAATTTCAACCTCAATAGGTAAGATAACTTCAGATCAGAATAATAGGGAATATGGAGTGGTGCCAGTGGAAGTACGAATGCTTGTATGATAAGCCCATAAGGCAAGATTTAGTTGTAGGTGCCAGTCATGACTAGTGTCATTGATAGTCTTCTTCAGGATTCTAACAATCGTTTAATTAGATGCCTCGGCTTGGCCATTAACTTGTGGGTAATATGGGGTGGAAAAATGATGCTTGATATGGAACTCTTCACGTAGATGGCATACTTCTTGGTTTTTGAATGGGCGGCCATTATCTGTGATTATGAATTGGGGTACACCATACCAAAAAATGATATAGTTTCAGATAAACTTGGATATTTGTGTGTCGGTGATGTAGGTCATGGGAATAGCTTCAATCCATTTGGTGAAGTATTCGGTGGTAGTTATAATGAATTTATGGCCATTGGATGATGGAGGGTGTATCTTACCTATGAGGTCAAGTCCCCATTGGGAAAAAATCCATGGTGATGTAATTGGATGAAGCTCCTATGCTGGTGCTCTTATCAAATCTCCATGTATCTGACACTCTCTACATTTCTTTACAAAGATATATGATTCTTTCTCCATTGTAGGCCAATAATAACCTAATCTCATAATCTTATGGGATAAAGTAGGACCACTCAAATGGGATCCACATATACCCTCGTGCACCACTTGCAAAGTTGTTTGTGCTTCTTTAGCATTGAGACATCTCATTAGGGTGTTATCTAAGGTACGTCTATATAGGGTATCTCCGATGATGGTGTACTTAGCTGACTTACAGATAAAGGTTCGGTGTTGGTTATTTGACAGGTCTAGAGGTAAGGTTTGGTCAGTTAGGTAGTCGAATATGTCTTTATACCAAGGGGAAGTAGGACAAAAAATTGTACACACCATAATAGAATCGGGGACATCATAGGTGGGGACCAACAGTTGTTCAACCAGAAACTCAAACTTAGGCATGTTACTCGAAATATCCAACAAGGAACCCATGGTTGCCATAGCATCTGCAACCCTGTTTTGAATATGTGGTATTTGTTGAAAGGAAATATGATCAAAGTACTACTTGAAACTGTCAGCCATGCGCTTGTAGGGTACAAGTTTCTCATCCTTTGTCTGATAATCATCATTTACTTTTTAGACTACTAGCTGAGAATTGCCAAAAACATGTAGACTCTTATTCTTCCATTGTGCTGCCATTTTTAATCCTGTCACTAAGGCTTCATACTCTGCTATGTTGTTGGTGCAAGGGAAAGCAATTCTGAATGATTTAGGAATGGTGTCACCTTGAGGTGTAACAAATAGAATATCTACTCCTGAACCACATTGTGTATGTGACCCGTCAAAGTATAATTTCTAGTATGTTTTAGTGTCAATGTTAAAGATAAATTCGTGAGGAAAATCCACCACTAAAGGATGGTCTACCTTCATGGGTGCATATGCTAGCTGATCTTCAATCACTTATCCTTTTATAGCCTTCCTCTCCACATATTGGATGTCATACTCGCTAAGTATCATAACCCATTTAGCTAATCAGCCTGTTAATGCTACCTTACTTAGGAGATATTTGAGGGGATCTGATGCAGACCCAGGAGGCTCAATTATGTTGATTAGGCCTATTTTACAAAGAAAAATTACTTTAAACCTATCATAGGACCATGAAACCATGGGGCAGCAATTAATATGCCTTCAAACCTCCAAAATAACAAAAGGATTCCATTGGTACGGATAGACACTGGCCAAACCTGAAAAACCTTGTTTTAGGCACAATTCATGAGGGTTTATTGAAAATAACACTTCCAAAGCCTCCCAGACCATGCCACCCACTCAAAAACTCATATTTTATCCCCAATATGCTTAAAAGTTCATAAAACAGCCATCCCTAACTTCCCATTGTCAAATTCAAGACTGTACCCATCAAACCATGCACCTTTCCAATGGAATCCACCCCAGAAACTCTCACAAAGTTATGAAAATCACTTATCCTGCACAAAAAAAAGTATTAAAATTTTTCTTAGGCCTATCTAAGCTTATCCACTGAGTTACAGGTCTTCACATTGGGTGGAAGGATTAGAATGGCATTTTGACTCCTCTCAAAATCCCAAAAATAGGTAAACAGGCAGTTTCAAAAAAACAATGATTTCTCCCTCAATATGAATTTTCAAACCCTCAAATCAAATGAATTTGAAATATAACTCATATATCTACACATTAAAAATTATTTTAGAGCCAAAACATACCGTACGGATCTGTACCAAGCCTACAAAGTTAAGGAAAACAGGAAAAACATGGGGTTTGAGACCACCCTATAGTAAAATGGGGATATCTCACTCAATTCTCAATGAAATAACACCATTCCAATGCCAAAATAAATATTATTCCATTATATTTCCAACCATTATAGTCTTGGAGTATGGAGAAACATGTAAAAGCCGTACAATGCACAAGATGAGCAATTTCTTAATGAAAACACAAAAAATGGAAAACTTCTTATTAGAAACTCATTCCAAACTTGTTCAACATCCTTCTCATGAGGAATTACATTGTTTTTTAAGTTTTAAACATAAAAATATCTCCTAGAACTGAAAAAATACTTTAACCAACTTTATTTAGAATCTAAAATGGCAATTTTGCCAATCTTATTCCTAATCACCACCCCTTTACAATTTGTTTTTAAAGATCCCTCTTAACTGACCTATCAAACTTTTAAATACAATTGAAAATGGTCATTGAGACCTTATTATAAGGAAAAAAATAAGACCCAAACCTACACTATATCCTATGCACCTAGATCATATTACCAACATGGCATAGAAAATGGACAACTTGTGACATTATATCTCATTTTAGCATAGTTTGCAACTTCCTCGTTGCATACAATTTAAAAGACCTTCAAATAATTTGAATAAACCTTAGAGACCTTCAAACCACTTTAATGAAACTTCAAGGCCCATTGCCTAGTCATTTCAAGGTATAGGTGCTCCTGCACCATACACCTCCCCATAGAGGAACTCTTGTCCCAAGAGTGAAAACCCTGTTCTTTGCTGCCACAGTGTTGCTTCATGCATATCCAGACCTGCAACTTGCCTTTATCTCACTCTTGGATCAAAGGTTGACATCCTCCTATCCTTTACACCTACAAACAAACAATGGTTAGTAACACATTGTTCCAACTCCTTCATTGCTTCATCTCCACACTTGCATCCATCCAACGGTTCTTGTATACCCTGTCCTCTCTTAACTATCATCAGACCTTTACACTTTTGTTCCACCTGCTCTTCCCTCACTGTAATCAGACCTTGTTCACTATCATTTCCTTGTATCATTGTTGTAGTAGACTTACCATCCCTTATACTTGAAAATTTCACCTGCTCTTTACCATTACTTTTGCTAATAGGACACACAATGGTCCCCACAGTGATCTTAGTCTCCTTTGAAAACATTCCACCTTGTTTTCCATGCTTATACCCTATCCTACCATCCTTCTCTTTGACTTTATTAGACCTAGATATGAAACCATCACTCACTCCTTCTAAGACCAAACTCCCTACTTTATTCTCACTATTCACCTTGACTAGATCAGACCTAAGCATGAGTGCCTTCTCTGCCTCTTGCAAAAACACACTTCCTATTGTCTTAACACCATTTGTAGGTGTTCTCCTCACTGTCATAACTCCACCAACCTGATCTATACCTGCAATCACAAAGAACGAGGAAATAAACATAATGAATAAATAACAAATGAATTGAAAAGGTCTCACCGAATATGCATTCACTTCTTCAAATTATCTTGATTGCTCTTCTCCATTTTTTTGTTTCAGTATTCTTGCCCTTAGATTTTTGTGTTGATGCAAGCATAACTTCATCGAGTGTCTAAGAAAAATATTGAAGATGAGTTTCCTGTCAAAAGTGTATGATTTCGGGAGGAGGAATAATGATAATGACAGGCCATTTTATAGATTTTGGGTTTTTGAACGATCGGCTCAGATTGAAAGAGAGATCGATGGATGAGATTGATAAATTCCATGTGATGTGAGTTATGTGTCAGATAGAACATGAGTTAGAACATGAGTCAGAAAATACTACAGGATAAAGAATAAGTTTGAACGTGAGTTAGAACACAAGTTCAAGATTTTAATCTTCAGTTAAGAGTCTTCGAAAATAGAAGAACAAGACTTTGAATGTCAAAGACAGTTAGAAGTTGAAGAATAATTCATTCAAATGCAAACATGAGTTAATTAATTAAATAAATATATTTAATTAATAAACACATCATGCATATGAGTTAGAACTAGTTAACTGACTAGTTGTGACAGAGAGTCCTCTCACAGAGATAATTAGATGTTGAATCCGAAGGTAATTGGAGAACTAAAAATAGATCTTGAGTCAGAAGGTGAGTGAATGATTAGTCAACTGATTGACAGAAGAATGAATGTGACATAAATAAATAAATATGAATTAAATGTTAATTTAATTCAACATTCAAAAATGAGAGATTTAATTAAATAAATAAAGATCATTTATTTAATTTGACTATTGTAAAGGATAATATGAATAATTAAATAATAAATATTTAATTATAGTTGAAATATGACAAAGGGGTAATTAAATAATAAATTATTTAATTAAGAAGGAAGAATTAATTAGTTAGCAACATAATTAAACAAATATGATTTATTTAATTAATCAAGGTTGAATAAATGAATTAATGAATTAGTGAATTAATTAAAAGGGGTATGTAATTAATAGAGGAAATATGAATTAGAAAGGGTAATTAAATAATAAGCATTATTTAATCATGACCATGGATAATATAAAATTATGTCGAAAGTGGTGTTTGCAGGCCTAGACCAATTTTCGGTGTCTACACTTAGTTCTAACCTAATTTGAATTCGAATGGTTGAGGTGCATAGCTAACCTTGGATAATTTTTTCAAGGTTAAAAAATGTATAAATTAGTGATGGGTTGATGGAGAATTATGTTGTGAAGTGTGTGATGTGACTTCCAAAGTTATGAAGTGAAAATTTGTGAAGTGCAGTGTGAGATTAATGAGTTAGACTACTGGAAGCATTGAGTAGAAGGCGTCTACAATCTTTAGAGAGGCTGTGAATGTGTTGGTGATTTTTTGGTGGATATTTCCTATTACATTGAGATGGATTTCTTATAGTAACACTATTTTTCCTTCTTTTTTGTAATTTGGTAGTGAGCCCTTTGTATTCAGTGTTGCAATTACTCTATATTGTGAGCTAATCCTCACTGTTTTTTTTTTCCTTCTTGGGTTTTCCACGTAAATCTAGTGTTCTATTATGCATGGTGTTGATGTGTTTCATTTTTTGTTATTTTTTTTTATGCTAAATCATTCTAATAGATTAAGAATTAATTAAGTTGATATCGATCTAAATGTTTATGAGGATTTTTGGATATTTTAATGTACAACTGATTCACCCCCCTCTCAATTTTCTTGTGTGCATTCAACATGGGAATAATGGTGGGATTAATTAAATAACTCAAATATTTAATTGATTGGAAGAACCTTAGGATGAGAAGTGATTTAATTAATTAAATAATAAATATTTAATTAATTACAAGAAGAACATAGAATAATTAATTTAATAATAAATATTTAATTAATTAGGGGGTTAAGAGAGTTGAATTAATTAAATAATAGAATATTTAATTAATTTAGAAAAAAAATAGGATAATTAATTAAAATTCAAAATTTTAATTAATTAGGAGAAATATGTCAGAATTAGGGTGACAACATGTTGGCCCTCTTTGATGTACCATCTAAAGTGTTGTTGTGTCAAAAAAGTTTACAACTTTCCCTAGTGGGTTAGGGAATGTATTGGGTGATGCTTCCCTCAAGAGGTTGACTGATTTTTTTTTGAAAAAATATTTTCAGTCAACATCTCCAAAAATGTGGGCTAGAATGGTGTAGGATGGTGTAGAAGAGGAAAATGGTGAAAAGTAGGAGAAGAAATAGAAGAATAGGCTTAAAAATGAAGAAAATATGAGACGTTTAATGTGTCTAGTATTACAAATCAGGGCTGGGGAAGGGAAAATTAGGTTTAAAGCCTATAAATAAGCTTTGGAGGGGCCTAAAAAGTCATTTTCAACCCTGCAATTGGAGGAGAGAAGCTAGGAGCCCACAAAAAGTTATGGTGCAAGTTCCTCGTCATTTACATTGTTAGGAGAGGGTTCAAAAGTATTAGTGGTCGAAAGACATAGGTGACCTAGTATGTGATCTAGCCTTTAGGTTTTAGGCTAGTTTAAGGGTCATTAGGTAGGAAAAATTAGGGTTTTAAGGGTAGAAAAGTGGAGGTGTAGATTCATAAAGCTATGCCTAATGGTGAGATCGTGACACCTACATAGAGTTGTGCTTGTATATCATTTTGGCACCCATGGTTAGAAGAAATGGAACCTTTGATTGATGCACCTACAAAGTATGCACTTGTGAAATTAATGTTTCTATTCAAGAAGGTGGATGAGGTGGGAGGCTTTCGTTGTGCCTGTGTAAAGTGGTGCCTCCACACCACAAAAGGAAATAGTGGTGCTTGTGAAAAGTAGTACCTGGGGTAAAACATGGAAACAACTATGCTAGAAAGAATGGAACCTACACAAAAAGCAGAAGCATAGCTTTGCACTAAATGCAAGTGTGAAGGTTTTAGAAGTAAAATTGAAAGGAATTTGTTTATTTGATGGATAATGTTAGTGTGTGGATGATGTAGGAGGAGTTGGGGATTCTTGAGTCACAAGATAGATGGATGGACATTATACTAACCTTGTGGGGATAGCTTAAAAACATGGATGAAGACTTGTAACACCTAGTGGGCCTATATTAGATTTTGAGTATGCCCTAGATACGGGCACATCGAGCATTGACGAATACACTAGTAGAGTGGTTGCATAGTAATACAAGTAGCTTTCACTTACTGATAGGGGAGGCTATGATCACGTTGGAGGATGTATGGTGGATCTTGCAATTTCTGATCCAATAATATAGTTTATGGGGTGCTAGAGCAACTTTATGATGGGTTTTATGACTATAAATTTTCCCACATGGGGTGTGGAGTTAGATCTAGATGCAGGGATGGGGGAGTGGGCAAAGCTCTCATTATTTGTAGGTTCATTGGTTATAGGAGCCTTGATGCATGATAGGAGCTCATGGGGGTTATTCATAGGTTGGGTAGGTGTGTTGGATAGTATGTTGTTAGATGAGATAGTGTTTGTATGAGGTGCTTATGCCTTGGTAGATTTATATCAAGAGATGCATGTTATTTTGTACAAGGGTAAGAAAAGTTTGGGGTTTTGGGTGAATCAAATACATGTGTGGAACTATGATAATTGTGCAATATTATGGCTAGTCTATAATAGGAGGAGGGGTTTTGGGTAGCCATATATGTTTATGTATGTAGGATTTCAATTAAGATGAGATGGATACATTTACCTAGCACCCGTACATTAATTATGAGGTATGGGGTGATGACCATCTCTATATTCCATATATATAGAGGATTCACTACCTAATTAGGATGACCTCCACTACTATTGAGATGAATCTTCTTGTATGAGTATTGAGATAGTTTGAGAAGCGAAAAGTGGCTCCACAAGTGGAGGCAATATTTGCATGAGTGACATGGGAGAGAGTGATGTGGAGAAGTCATGTGGAGTTTGATACTACATTCTAGAGTTGGTGAGATACTCCCATGGTTGTATGGAATCCATAGCTAGGGGTGGCAAATGTAGGGACTACTACTAAGTATGACACATGGTGGGAGAGACATAGTTTGATTTGACTTACTATCCTACCTGATTATTTGGCCATTGTAGAGGAGAGAAACGATAGTGATGAGAGTAGAAGTAGTGGTAGGAGTGATAGAGGTGACAAGAGTAGCAGTAGTGGATATGGGGACAATGATGATGTGAGTGGTGGAGATGCACAGGGTCATCAAGTGTGACAAAGGTGGAAAGATATATGCAAGCATGATTGTAGGCACTAAATATAGAGAGGGACTACCTTACACAAGAGTGGGTGAAAGCGTGACAAGATCATGTTCAGGTGACTGGAGAGAGGAATATGGTTTGAGAAGAGGTGGCTAGGTTATAGGTTCAACTAAATGGTGTAGAATAGCTAGCATCCATGACAAAAAATATGGATCAGCTCTAGGGAGAGAGGGATGTAGTGAAGGTAGAGGCTACCTATTTATAGGCATCATTGGATGGAGGTGGAGGAGGAGATGAGGGACAGATGGTAGCATTTATAGTGGAGCGGGATCTGCTTTGGGTAGTTGTGGCTAGATTGAGGTAGGAGTGGGACACCTCTTAATAGTTCCTTGGTGGGGATGGATTGGCATATGCATTCTCTAAGGTTGGAAAGGACACTAAAGAGGAAGACTGTTGGAGGAGGCTATATGAGGAGGCCATCTTGGTAGATGAGAGGGTGGCTAGTGCTACGATTAGTAGCAAGACTCATAGGTCAGCTAGATTAGGATCATCAATTAGTGTGGGGACCCCATAATACCCATAGTGAGGTCTACATCCACCTCCAAGTTCACCACAAAGGCCTACTTAGTTATATGTGAGAAACACAAGACAACTCCATATGTAGGATGATTGTGATTTTTTGGATTTTCGTCCCAAAGGGGTTCACCTTTTTGTACACATAACAAACTTTTGTACATGTTGTATTTGATTTTTTTTTTTGATATATATATATGATATGATGGGTTTGACTTATATGTATTATGTATATGTTGATGTGATGTATGTATATGTAACGTAGAATAAAATCTAGATTACGATCTGCAATTAGAATAAATGATGTTAATCTTAATCTAACCAATATTAATCTAAATCAAACAACAAAGAACAAATAAGTAAACATAATGAATAACTAACAAATTAATTGAAAAGGTCTCATCGAATATGCATTCACTCCTTCAAATTATCTTGATTGCTCTTCTCCATTTTGTTGTTTCAATATTCTTGCCCTCAGATTTTTAGTATTGATGCAAGCATAACTTTGTCGAGTGTCTAAGAAAAATATCGAAGATAAGTTTCTTCTCAAAAGTGTATGATTTTGGGAGGATGAATAATGATAATGACATGCCATTTTATAGATTTTGGATTTTCGAACGATCGACAGATGATATTGATGAATTCCATGTGATATGAGTTTTGTGTCAAATAGAACGTGAGTTAGAACATGAGTTCAAGATTTTAATCTTCAGTTAAGAGCCTTTGAAAATAGAAGAAATAGACTTTGAATGTCAAAGAAAAAGTTAGAAGTTGAAGAATAATGCATTCGAATGAAAACATGAGTTAATTAATTAAATAAATATATTTAATTAATAAACTCATCATGCATATGAGTTGGAACTAGTTAACTGACTAGTTGTGTCAGAGAGTCCTCTCGCAGAGATAATCAGATGTTGAATCCAGAGATAACTGGAGAACTAAAAATAGATCTTCAGTCAAAAGGTGAGTGAATTTTTAGTCTACTGATTGATAGAAGAATGTGACATAAATAAATAAATATGAATTAAATGTTAAATTTAATTCAACATTTGAAAGTGAGAGATCTAATTAAATTAAATAAAGATATTTATTTAATTTGACTGTTGAAAAGGTGGAATTGAATAAATTAAATAATAAATATTTAATTATAGATAAAGGGGCTTAAATGAATAATTAAATAATAAATATTTAATTATAGTTGAAATATGACAAATAGATAATTAAATAATAAATTATTTAATTAAGAAGGAAGAATTAATTAGTTAGCGACAATTAAATAAATATGATTTATTTAATTAATATTTATGAATTAATGAAAAAGGGGTATTTAATTAATAGAGCAAATATGTGCTAGAAAGGGTAATTAAACAATTAACATTATTTAATTATGACCATGGATAATAGAAAATTATGTCGAAAGTGGTGTTTGTAGGCCTAGACCAATTTTCAGTGTCTATAGTTTGCCCCTCTTTGATACAATGTTGTTTCAGCATTGTGTTAAAGAAAATATGCCCCAATCGTGCCCCAGCATGAAACAGGTTAGGGTATGCCCCCTCGAGAAAATTGACATTTTTTGAATTTTTTTAAAAAAGATTAGGAAATATTCCCGATAAGTCAATTTGATAGTTAGAAATGCTATGGAGTTGATGAAATTGAGATTGGAGGTGATACGGATGTGTACGAGTCATTTGAAGTTGAAAGGTTAAGCGACCAATAGAGAAGGGTAGAAGAAATGCCACCCAAACCCTATCTATAAATAGGAATTAGGTTGAAAACTAATTCATTTGCACCCGGAAGAGTTTGGAAAACTAATAATTTGCTCTGACTAGCGGACGAAAATGGAACCTATTCCCTATGTTGTGCATCAAGGATATTGGATTCAGACCTTCAGGCGGCCAGCCGACGTAGGACCACCGGTATGTACCCAAAAAAAAACCCTTGAAATTTATTTTTGCATGTAGTTTGAGGTATTTAAAAGTTAATTAGCATATGTGGTCTTTCAGGATCAACTCATATGTCGTCGTATTCGCCACAATTGACTACGAAACAACGCATGTGCAAAAATATGTCTAGGCTAGGTTCGGCATTTTAGGGATTAAACGCATTTTCATTATAATGCACCGCATATGTAGTTATGGAATGCATCTGCATTAGCAATAAATTCATGTGGGGTAGTGAACCACATGTGCATTAGTGAAACACATTTGCATGAAATAGACAGACCGAGAGAAAATGCACCGCATTTGCAATGCGTAGAAATGGGTGTGAGAAATGTACAACACATATCTAATATGCGATGTAAATGAGTTGTCTTGCAATGCATTTGTAATAATGCACTGCATCTGTTAAAGTGAGCCACATCTGGCTGGTAAAATTTTTGAAAAAAAATTCTAAGGAAAATGTTTGAAAATCTTGACATCGTGGTTGAAATGCAGGTTGTATTGGATCCTATATATACACGGGAGACTCATCTGGACACATTCGATCTAAGAGATCGTTTGAGTAGTGTAGAGATACGACTTCTATGGAGACTTGGTCTACGTCACTATCTGTTGATGCCCACCATTCAGGTGAACAAGGGGATGCTTACTGCGTTGTGCGAGCGATGACACTCTGAGACATCATTGTTTTATTTGTTGACTGGGGATGTGTCTATCACATTGGGGGATGTGCATAGGATACTTAGACTGCCTATTAGAGGAGAGTGGCTGATGTATGATACCCAACGTAGATTGACCGAGGTACTGAGATTTTATCAAGTGGATGATATCAGTAGGCTCGGTATCGAGCATTATGAGATTAGATGGCTGGTGTTGGTGGATAAAAATGAGAGGATTGACTGCATATTATGTGCACTGATAGGTGGGATAGTGTTACCAGACCGATGGGGTCATGGTTTTCCGGTCGGATGGGGTGAGATGTTGGTGGGGATGTTGGAGAGAAAGACCATGTATGTTTGGGTTCCATGTCTATTGGGGATGTTGGAGAGAAAGACCATGTATGCGTGGGTTCCATGTCTATTGGGGATGTTGTATTTCCATTTACATGATATTGCATACAGAGAGGCACACTCGCTGAGTTGTGGGACCACTTTGCTGATGGTGTGGGCTTGGGAGAGGATAGTTGTTTTTCATCGTCTGGTTACTGTAGACTAACGGGAGAGAGCTCTATATGTTTTTCGATACACGAGGCACATCACTCAAAGCCATGTAGGAGACACTAGATATTGGAGAAATGTGCTCAAAATTCTAGATTAGTTCACTTGGAGACCATACATGGACTATGAGGAGTGGTTAGATGAGGATATACATTTTCCATTTTGCAGAAAGACATAGTACCTGATTGGGAGGATAGTTTTGAGTGTGCATATCATAGAAAGATACTTACTAGATAGGGTTTTGGGACAGTTCAGCAAGGTTCAGGATGAGCCTTGAAGTAGAGCAGAGTTTGCTCGTTCTTCAAGAGAGGTTCCATATTGGGGGCCCATGATTCCAGTTGCTACTGTAGAGGTAGAGATATAGGCTTTACAGCCAGTATAGTGGGGATGGAGAGATGGAGCAAAAAACCTAGGGACAACAACTACATATGATGCATGGTGGGCGGAGCATTGTCCTATTCCATACACTGATCCGGATCAGTCGGCACTAGTGGAAAGACGGGGCACAGGACTGAGAGGACGACGGAGAGGTGGAGGTGCCATGGTTGGTAGAGTTAGAGGGAGAGGTGATGATGGCAGAGGTGGTAGGTGAGGATGGAGAGGACAGAGAAGGGGTAGGGGGCAAGTTTCTCATCCTTTGTCTCATAATCATCATTTAATTGTCGGACTACTAGCTGAGAATCGCCAAAAACATGTAGACTCTTAATCTTCCATTGTCCTGTCATTTTTAATCCTATCACTAAGGCTTCATACTCTACTATGTTGTTGGTGCAAGGGAAAGAAATCCTCAATGATTTAGGAATGGTGTCGCCTTGAGGTGTAAAAAATAGAATACCTTCTCCTGAACCACATTGTGCATGTTACCCATCAAAGTATAATTTCCAATCTGTTCTAGTGTCAGTGTTAAAGATAAATTCATCAGGAAAATCCACCACTAAAGGATAGTCTACCTTCATGGGTGCATATTCTAACTAATCTTCAATCACTTGTCCTTTTATAGACTTCCTCTCCACATATTGGATGTCCTACTTGCTAATCATCATAACCCATTTATCCAATCAACTTGTTAATGTTGCCTTAGCAGATATTGGAGGGGATCAATATTTTCAACCAACATTGTTTGTCGATTGAGCATATAGTGTCTTAGCTTTTGAGTAGCAAAGACTACCACAATACATGCATGTTCTATATTGCTATAGTTTAATTCATATCCTACCAAAGTATGACTAATGTAGTAGACTGATCTCTCATGACCTTGATCATCGTGTTGTGCGAGAAGAGCTCCTAATGCTGACTGAGTTGCTGAAATGTATAGTATCAATGGTTTTCCATCTGTAGGTGGCATGGGAACAGCTGGAGTGAGCAAGTAATCCTTGATTTTTTGGAAAGCTTCCTAAAATTTAGGTGTCCACACAAATGGTACTCCTTTCTTGAGAAAATGTTGAAATGGGTGTATTTTGTCTGCCAGTTGTACAATGAAATGCCTAATGGATAGGAGGAGGAATTTCTATGATAGCTCTTACCTTCTTTGGATCTACTTCAATGCCTCTTCTGGAAATGATATACCCTAACAGTTTCCCTGATTTCACTCCAAAGACATACT
The DNA here is from genome assembly GCA_007115665.2 of Sequoiadendron giganteum. Lineage (NCBI taxonomy): Eukaryota > Viridiplantae > Streptophyta > Pinopsida > Cupressales > Cupressaceae > Sequoiadendron > Sequoiadendron giganteum. The sequence continues at coordinate 603,176,889 of CM021103.1, forward strand.
TCTTCAGATTTAGCCTGACGTTGTAATTCTCTAGCCTCCAAAATATTTTGTCTAGAACCTTCAAATGATCTGCCCTTGTTTATGATTTAGCTATAATTTCATCTACATAATCTTCCATGAGAGTGTGTACAAAGTCATGGAAAATCATAGTCATTTCCCATTGATAGGTAGCTCCTGCGTTCTTAAGCCCAAATGGTATAACATTTTAATAGTACGTGCCCCATGGACACGTGAAAGTTTTCTTGTGTTGGTTTTCAGGTGCGATTTTGATTTGGTGATATCCAGAGAAACCATCCATGAGGGATATCATATCGTATTCTACTATAAGATCTACTATCATGTCTATGTTTGGAAAAGGGAAGTCATCCTTAGGACATGCCTTATTGATGTCCCTAAAGTATGTGCAAATGCGGATGCCCCTAGTTGGTTTAGTCAGTGGCACAATATATGAAATCTTGTTTGCATAGTCTATAGTTCTTATAAATCCAACATCCAAGAGTTTCTTAAGTTCTTCCTTGACCAATAGAGCAATCTGTGGATGCATTTTCCTTAGCTTTTGTTTGACTGGCTTAATACCTAGCTGTAATGGTAGATGGTGCAATATAAGGTCTAAATCTTGCCCACACATGTCAGCATATGACCATGCAAAGTTTATGTCTTTTCGAAGAAGTCCTTAAAGTCAATTTTTTCTATCTTTGTTAAAGAAGCTGCAAAATATACCATCCGTGGATTCTCTTTTGTACCTCTGTTGACTTCAACAGACTCTTCTACTAGCATCGATGACTTTTCTTGTTCAACGGGGAGAATATTTAAACCTCTATCCTTGGGTGCCTCAGAGAGGTTTTCGCCCTCAGATACGTCCTTTATTTTGGTTGTTTCTTTGTCCAAAGGTGTCATTCTGTTTTCACCTAGGGACTCATCATTTTTTTCTTTTTCATCTTTTTTTCTTTTTTATTTTTATTTTTACAACTAGAGTTGTAAACAGACTCTCCAAAATATGCTTTGTCATCCAAGTTTATGGTAAAACCAGCTTTATGATCCCCTCTTGGTATGCCTTCTCAAAGTCCCATGAACTCAACAATTGCTTCATCATTCTCGAATGTATCTATGATGGGTGTACGTTGTTGATCCCAATCGATATGTTTAGGATATATGAGAGGCATGTCATCATTGGCGTTTTTAAAGGTAGTAGCTGACAAGGTGAATAGAGAGTGGTTGACATGATCACAAAATTTTTGGACTAACTCCTTCTTGTTCTTCTTCCTATAGCTAGGTATATTCTATTGTGGGACTATAGTAAGGGTTTCCAAATAATAGTATTTATGCCATTCTTTTTTAGAAAAGTGCTTCCTATGACAGGGACTAGCTGGTTTTGGTACATGTTTTATCTTGAGGTCCAATTCTCCAAAGAGATCATCTATGTTCATGGTGCTGGTAGAGGAAAAATAATCCCATTCCCAATCGCTTGTGTTGGGAGATTCATCGTAAACCAGGGGAAGTGATTCGTGAGACTCATCGTAGACTAGGGGAAGTGGTTCGTAAGACTCGTCGTAGACTGGGGGAAGTGGTTCGTGAGATGTCTCGATTCCTGCATAAGCACAATCTTCCTCTTGAAATGGTGACGAAGTACTAGGAAACCCAATTCTAAGTGGTTGAAACCATAGCCCTGGGTATTTCAGTCATGGTGAGATGGTGATTGGATCTGTCCTTCCATTTTGATGTAGTCCTAACCCACTATGCTCGTCATAGCCTTCATTTTGCATAATCTTAAAGCCTTTTCCATATTGGTCCTTAGCTATTTGAATAGATGGTGGGGGGTATTCATTGTCTTCTTGATACAACCAAGAGGTAATATCACCGTGGTCCACAATTTCTTCACTTAACTCTCCCCATTTGGTCAATATCATTGTAGGGGAACATGGAATGTGACTACTGACTTCCTTCTATATACCATGGGTAAGCCATATGCCTTAGGTGGAATTAGTTGACTGACAGAGTATGATTCCTTTATGTAATATTCGCCACAACCCTTGTCTTGGATCTCGATCTTAGGTGTGTTTGATGGTGGTTTGAATGAAGTGGACTTGGTAAGATGTGATGGGTCAACATATAGGGATAAAGTGGATGATGAAGCTTCTTGGTTAACTAGTACTTGTCGTTGTGGAATTTCCCTTAGGCTCGTACAATATTGAAAAGGATCTAGATCACCATCAATTGTGATCTCGGTGCCATTATAAGGGAATTTAAGACATTGGTGATGTGTTGAAGGTATGGCTTTCATTGTGTGTATCCAAGGTCTACCTAACAACAAGTTGTATGGAAGGGTGAGATCCAAAACTTGGAAGCTAGTGTTCATAATTGTTGGGCCAATTCTGATAGGGAGTGTGACAACATCTTTGGATGATCTTTCCTCATCATCGTAAGCCTTGATGACTATACTCTTAGGGGTGTCTATGTAGTCTTCTGAGAATCCTAATGCCTTAACCAATTTTAGGGTACACAGGTTCAAACCTACTCCTCTGTCTACCAAGACTCATCTCACTTTGGTTTGATGGACTAAGACTTCAAGATGTAATGGGTCATTATGATCAGACTTTTCGATTGAGTAATATTGTTGGAAAAATGTGGCATGATGCAAGTTGGTCAAATATCCCACCATTTCTTTGAAATGATTGACATCTAAGTCTGTCAAAACAGTCATGTTTTGCAAAGCTTTGTCAAGAATGGCTTGATGTTCTGGTGACAAAGTCAATAGCTCCAAGATAGATATTTGTGCAGGGTTTTTTCTCAATTGATCAAGGAGATTGTATCCAGACTTGGACCTCTGTGTAGGTGGTTCAGAAGAATGACCTCAAATAGTTATTTTAGTTTTGTGTGTGTTCACAGCACATTCCAAGTGCTTCTTAATGATGATGGTGTTAACATTTTCAGTGATGGCTCAGAGGTGATTTATGATTGATCCTTTACCATAGTCATACTTGGTATTGGTGTAATTGGTAGATGGATTGTTCTTGGTTCCTGAACTGGAGGCTTTCCCTTTTGTGTGGTCATGTAATGGGTTTGTGAAGACCTTATGATCACTTTTCTTAGTATTTTTCTGCCCGTTTACCTCTATGGTTCCGTTTTCAACAAAGTCTTGTCTGATATTCTTTAACTATCGCCATTTCTATAGGTTGTGTCCTTTTGTGCGATAATAGTCACAATAAGCATTGTCATCCCACCATGAAGGTTTGAACTATCTAGGATCATATTCTCACAGTTCCAAAGGTTTAATGAGATTATGTTTGATTAATTCTTTGAAAACCATCTTGATTGGTTGTCCTAAAGGTGTAAATTCACATGTAGGAAATCTCCTTTGTGGTCTTTGTTGTTCTGAATTTTGGACATAATTAGCTGTTTGATCTAGATTGTTCATCATGTATACATTTTGATTGTATCCTCTAAGTGTGACAACTGGTCCCGTATGTATGTTTTTAGCATCAACTATGTCTTTATTCGTGACATTATTTTTTCTAGACCAGAATTTGTTTCTATCATTTGGTGTGTTTTGATGTTGGACAACTAGGCTTCTGCTTGGTACTTTTATTCTGCCTTTGTCAATAAGGCCCTTTTCAAGGATGATTCCCTTGTGTACAAAGTCTAGGAATGAATTGCAATAATGTACCCGTAAGTCACCTCTCAGTTTCAGATTGATGTTTTTGAGGAATATCGTGACCTTCTATTTTTCGGGTATTTCGACTAGACATCGGCTAGCTAGAATTTTCCATCTCTAGAAGAAAGTGGTGAAAGTTTCGTCATCTTCTTGTGTCATGTGGCACAAGGTTTCTATTGTTACTTCATTGTCTATGTTAAAGGAAAAATGTTCGACAAACTTCTCAGCTAATTCAACCCAAGATCGTATACCATATGGTAATTTAGAAAACCATTCCAATGCTATCCCTATGAGGGTTCATGGAAATAGTCGCATCAAGTATGTGGGGTCATATGATATGTCCATGAATTCCATTGAGAATTCTCTAATTTGTTCCGAATGATTATTCCTCACATTATACTTTGGCAAATTCGGTATAATGTATCCATGGGGGAAAGGTTTCATATAGAGCGCTTTGTCGAATGGACATGGACATAGATCTTGTGCTGAGATAGTTCATTTTCCAGACACATACATGTTGTCCATCTATTGTTGAAGAGTTTTCATTTGGTTTTAGAGGACATCTACTTGTGTCAAGGACATGTTGTTGGTGTTGTTTGGATCAATGTAGATATTTTTAAATGCCATGTTCTATGACAAGTTGTGATTTGGCGAGGGGATATATCCCGTTAGAATGTTCTGATTTAGATTAGGGATATTTCCTATTTGAATATTTTGATTTGGTATAGGAATATATCTTGCCTGTGTGTTTTGATTTGGTATAGGAATATATCCTATCTGCGTGTTCTGATTTGGTATAGGAATATATCTTGTCTGCGTGTTCTAATTTCGTATAGGAATATTTCCCGTTTGCGTGTTCTAATTTGGTATAGGAATATATCATGTCTACATGTTCTGATTTGCTAAAGGGATATTTCTAGTTTGCGTGTTCTGATTTGGTATAGGTATATTCATGCCAAATTTGGATCTCTTACTAGTCGTGTTGGTGCCAAATGGGTTTGATGACGTTGCTCCCGCAGTAAATTGTAAACCTTGTGCTATGTTGAAAGGGGTTGTTTTTACAATTGATGATAATTGAGTTGGTATGTCTGTTGGTATTGTTGTGGTTATTTGGGGAATTGAAACACTTGATGACGCAGTTTACATTGGTTGAGTAGACTGTGTTTTCAAAGTATGAATATCAAATCCTGGTGGTAGTGTGGCACCTTCTACTAGCAACTTTTCTAGATAGCGTTGGGGATCATTTTCCAAACACTCATCCATGAAGGTTGCAAATTCAGGATCTTATACTGCTGCATCTATGTCTTCAATGTAAATTTGTCCATGTGTGTCCCTAGTGACGTGCTTCTCAAGCAAAGGTCCATGTGGTCTTTCTTTCCTTGATGGTTGATTTCCGAATGGATTGACAAGTTCGCTAGGATATTAAATTTCTTTTTGTTTCTTTTGAGACCTTGTTTTGACCATGAAAAGTTGCTCAAAATGGGGTAATGCAGACTATGTCTAAAAAGTGATATTTCCTATGTCTATGTTTTTTTTTTGGATTTTTTGACAATAAAGGATGTTGCTAAAAATGATTTCTAAAATGATGTATACTAAGATGACGTATGGTAGGATGGAAAATATGCAAAGTTTCAAGTAGACTATGACAGTAAATGATTCTAAAATGGGTACAATCTACCACCTATGGAATAAATGCATGCAAGGATTTGATTTTGACCAAGGAACCTGATTGTAGGACAAAGACAGTTGACAAGATGAATTTTCCAAACTAGACTGTTGAGCTGGAAAGATTCACAAATAGGAATAAAGTGACTAGGTTCGATGACTTGTGACAAATCAAAACATGAACTTACCCAATGATGAGGAAAGTTACCTATTTCTAAGATATGTAATTTCCTAGGAAGCTTCTATATGCATGCAACTTAGGATGACTATGACTAAGACATTGACTATGACTAAGATGTATATGACACCTAATGATGCAAGGTTTTTGAGAAAAAAATTTCTAGTTTTTGTCCAAGGTTGATCTTTAGAAACAAAATAAAAAATGACAGTGATGTTTTAGACTCAGTTTGTGGTTTTTGAAGTTTTCTGTTGACAGTCAAATGTGGTTCACCTAATAGTTGCGGTTAGAATTTTGACAAATGCATTTTACCAATGTGCATGCGATGATTTGACTAAAACCTTTTTTGGATACTAACAAAGTTTGGAATTTTTGACAAATGCGGTTTACCAAAGTGCATGCGGTGAATTGACAAATGCGGTTTGGTAATACGCATGCAGTGATATATATGGACTCTGTGAACCTAAAAATTCTGATAGACACTTGCAGATTGAAAATTGATAGATGCGGCTTGCATGCATACATGCGACTCAAAATTTTATAGTTGTGACTCGTAATATCTAGACTGTGAAAATGAACTTTTTTGACAGACACATGTGGCTTTTCCCTAACAGATGCGACTAGCTAGGAAAAATATGGTGTTTAACATGACAATTGCGACTCACTTTTTTTGCAGTTGCATTTTTCTGAAAGTTGTTTTGATTGACTCCGTTTGTTGATCAATATTTTTGACGAATATAGAAAAAACAAGCACATAAATCAATGTATTTTTAGTTTGTGATGAGAGGACTGTTAAGACCAAAAAAATTTACAACCTAGGCTTTGTGGACAATACTTGTTGAGTTCTTACTTGGATTTCTCTAGCTATGCATATTTATGGCGGATGACTAGTAGCTTGACCCCACTGGCTCCCCTTTACGACACTCACTTATATGGGGTAGCCAAGCTACTGTACCCATGAAACTCGCATGGCATACATCTCATCTCCACACATAAACTGTAAAAATGTAAGACGTCTTCACAGGGCCGACCCTGTTGCGCCAACAAATAGATGCGATTTTGGAAAATCTACAACAAGGTGTTTAGTAAGGGCATTCCATTCGTGGGCCACTATCCAATGTCGATGAGAGTCCATTTCTATCCATCTCATCATAATAGTGTCTGTGATTCTTGGGATTTCCCGAAGAATCCACTTTTATATACCGATTGGAAGTCGCTTGGCGTCTAGTGTGCTACCGGTCTGAGTCATCTTGGGGTGAGTACTTTTTCCCACCAAGACAGGCCCAAGTTCTAGAGTCAGTAACCATTTCTCTTACACCTAGGATTGCATGACTATGAAAGGGGGGAGGATACTTCGATATACTGAATCGTAAAGGGTGACAAATATGTGCAACACACCAGACAAAGAAGACAGTGCTTCTTTTTATTCTAAATGATAGTTATCTATCTACCAAACATAAAGCTTGCTAAAATAAAAACAAAGGAATTAGGTCTTGCATGCAAATTGATTAGTAGTTCGTGTTTTGGTGTCTTCGACTTTCTTCCTATAGAAAACAATAATTTGTGTTTTTATATTCTTCTATGCTTCGTCTTGAAAACACTAGGTTAATCCACCTTAAAAAAATTGTAAACAAACATGAGCAAAAATCAAAATAACCTAACCAATGAAATGAAAATACGAATGTATGAAAAATGACCAAATATTGAAAAAAAATGATTACCAACAGATGCGGCATTTCGAGCCACATATACGGCTTAATGTCGACAGGAAGATGTGGTTTGCAAATTTGTTGATAGGTAGATGCAGTTCAGGACTTCGTGGTTGCGGTTTGGGATGGTAGATGCGGTGTGCGAGGACAAATGCGTCATTTTTCTGAACAGATGTGGTGCACCATACGATAACCTACAAAAAAAAGAAAAATGGAAAAATGGAAAGATGAAAATATGTGCGAATTTGAGGTGTACTCATGTCAAGTTCACCAAATGTAACGTAGAATAAAATCTGGATTAGGATCTCCAATTAGAATAAATGATGTTAATCTTAACCTAACCAATATTAATCTAAATCAAACAATAAAGAATGAATAAGTAAACATAATGAATAACTAACAAATTAATTGAAAAGGTCTCACCAAATATGCATTCACTCCTTCAAATTATCTCGATTTCTCTTCTCTATTTTGTTGTTTTAGTATTCTTGCCCTTAGATTTTCAATATTGATGCATACATAACTTTGTCGAGTGTCTAAGAAAAATATCGAAGGTAATTTTCTTCTCAAAAGTGTATGATTTTGGGAGGATGAATAATGATAATGACATGCCATTTTATAGATTTTGGGTTTTCAAAGGATTGACTCAGATTGAAAGAGAGATTGATGGATGAGATTGATGAATTCAATGCAATGTGAGTTATATGTCAGATAGAACGTTAGTTAGAACATGAGTCAGAAAAGACTATAGGATAAATACTAAGTTAGAACATGAGTCAGAAAAGACTGCAAGATAAATACTAAGTTTGAACGTGAGTTAGAACACGAGTTCAAGATTTTAATCTTTAGTTAAGAGCCTTCGAAAATAGAAGAAATAGACTTTGAATGTCAAAGAAAAAGTTAGAAGTTGAAGAATAATGCATTCGAATGAAAAAATGAGTTAATTAATTAAATAAAGATATTTAATTAATAAACTCATCATGCATATGAGTTGGAGCTTGTTAACTGACTAGTTGTGTCGGAGAGTCCTCTTGTAGAGATAATCAGATGTTGAATCCGAAGATAACTGGAGAACTAAAAATAGATCTTGAGTCAGAAGGTGAGTGAATGTTTATTCAACTGATTGATAGAAGAATGTGACATAAATAAATAAATATGAATTAAATGTTAATTTAATTCAAATTCGAAAGTGAGAGAATTAATTAAATTAAATAAAAATATTTATTTAATTTGACTGTTGAAAAGGTGGAATTGAATAAATTAAATAATAAATATTTAATTATAGTTGAAATATTACAAATAGATAATTAAATAATAAATTATTTAATTAAGAAGGAAGAATTAATTAGTTAGTGACAATTAAATAAATATGATTTATTTAATTAATATTTATGAATTAATGAAAAAGGTGTATTTAATTAATAGAGGAAATATGTGTTAAAAAGGGTAATTAAATAATTAAAATTATTTAATCATGACCATGGATAATAGAAAATTATGTCGAAAGTGGTGTTTGTAGGCCTAGACCAATTTTCGGTGTCTACAGTATATATGTGAATTCAATATGATGATGCATATGGTGTTGACATTTTTTTATGCAAGATGATTATGCTATATGATTATGGCTATGCATGATTATGGTTTAATATGTTTTTATGATTGTATTTTTTGATGGATATGGCTATGATGTTTATTATATGCATGATGGGATAATGTATTTATGATCTATTTACTGAATGTGTGCATAATGAATGAATTTATAGTGTAGTAATGGTTTGCATGTAAAATGGGTGTATACATATGATGGATAAATAGATTAATGGATGTGTAATGAATATATGTGTAAGGAACTAATGGTTAATTATTTAATGGAAAAATGGGTTAATAGATATATGTATGATGCATTAATGGATATAATGCATAATGGATAAATTATGGATGAATTAATGGATGTATTTATGATAAATGATAATGGTTTATATGATACTTATTTGTATGCTTATATATAGATTATTATGGATGTGGATTTACATTATGGTTATGATATGTATGTTAATGATGTGTATAGTGTCTGCATAATGGTTGATGTGTGAAAGATTAATGGTAATAAAAGTGAATGCATAAATGATATTAAATTAATGTAAAATATAATGTGAGTGGTAATGGAAATGTATTGTTATGGATGACACAATATTTTTAGAAAAGGAACTAAGATCCAAAAATAGCCCCTAGTTTAGGATATGAGATATTTCTTAACCTAGGTTGTTTGTACAATTAGAGGTTCCAAGATAGTTTTTCCTCTTTTAGTCATTATTCTATCATGATGTATGATAGTTATGTAAATAGTGATGTGGACTAAAATAAATAAATTTTTATTATTTTTTTGTGTCATGACATAAAATTGGTGCAAGAGCACCAAGTTGCTTTCAAGCCTTCATGAGGCCATTTGTAAATAGTTGCTCTATTTTATGTATTGGGTCTTATAATAAGGTTTATAAAACCATTTTATAGGTTTTTGAGTCTTAGGAAGTTATATTTGACATCATTTGTCAAATAATGTTTAAAGTTGTTCCATATTATAGAAATTGTAAAAGTTGCTCAAGAAAATTGTCAAGCAACTTGTCAAAAGTGTCATTAAGGTGTTTTGTCAACAAATTAATTAAAAGGTGGTTGAAAATAGTTGGTTTTGGTTGTAAATTTATAAGTACAACCTAAAAAACTCGAATTTGTGGGTTGGAGACATTATTTTTGAAGTTTGATGAATGCCAACCTCAAGTTTGGTGTGCATTTTCTGATTTTTACATTGTTTTCAGGCTGAAGTTGTGCTTTTTACGGCCCAATATGGACTCAAATAATGGATTATGATATATGGATGGGAAGATATATGTTTCTAGTTTCCAATTATTTTTTTCTCATTAAATTTTATTGAGTTTTGTGGAAGATATGATTGTTTTTGTGAGACTGCCTATTCTAACAATATTTTGCAGAATTTACAGTCTAAAAAACGTGATGGTATGGATTGTAAAGTCTATATTTTGGATCTGAAACCAATTGTATTTTGTTTATATGTGAATAAAATTTCATTTTATTCAATTCTCATCAAAATTCATTAATTTTTGAATAAGTTATGACCATTTCTGTGAGGGCAGGTTTGAACACTACCTAGGGTTTGCAGTTTTGGGAAAAATGCAATAAAATTTACTTTCCACCATTGGATCTTCATAAAAATTGGAAGGGAAGTATTTAATTATGTTATCTTCTATCCAACTGAAGCGATTGGAATTAATATTATTTTGGTGGAAGTTATAAATGGTAGTTTAGTGCATTGAATTGTGGGATACCATGAGAATGTTTCCAATGTGATCTAGAATGCACTTAATCATTGTTTGAGATGAATAATTTTATGAAATGTTTCAAGTGAATGGAATTTTGAGTTGTGAATCCATTTATTTGCATCAAAAAATTACTCTAGTCTAGGTATGTGGGGGAATTTTGGGACATAGGTTAGGCGGGAGGGATAAATTTAGAAGTCATGGGGGCAAAAGAGTGTATGGATAGATAGATGGATGAGAAAATTATGGGGGGAATTGATTATGCTCGTAAAATGTGGTGATAAATCCTAAAATTTGATATAACAAAGGAAATTATGTTGTAATGGTATAAATGACAAAAGGTGTGAGGATGTTATTTGCATGGACTTGGACTCACAAAACATGCAAAAAAAAATTTATTCCTTATCACATAATGATCACTAATAACCTTAGTCGAGTGTATAGGGGATTATATGATGGACTTGAATGTTTTGTCCACCTATATCTAAGGTACTAGATATCAGTAGTTACTTAGGGTAATCACAAACATTCCATACAAAAATAACAAATTCCCACTTCCCACTTTGTCCATGACACACAAAGATATGAAGAGATCTAGGTGGCCTAGACTCGATGACTCTGTAGGTTTGAAAATTATAAAATATAAATTTGAAAAAGAAAACCAAATCTCTTGCTAAGGTTAGGATTGATAAATTTTGATTTTTCCAGACCAAGGAAGGATTCATCCTATTGGGAAAAGATGGATGGAATTGCAATGATTTTCAAGTGAAGTGGATATAATTAGGGACCCCATTGATGATTTTTCATTAGTGTTCATATGAAGGTATGCTTTTTTTTCCCTTTAATTTGCTTTGTCTAAGGGTGACATGGATGACCATGTGGGATGTTGAAATTTTATTATGGGTGGGATTTTATAATGGGTATGGTAGAAGAGGAATGAACCCTTCAGCTCATGGATTCAAATTTCTCATCTATTTTATACTAGTCTCTAATGGTGATATGGTTTAGGGTGCCATGGCTTTTAATGGTACCTATAATTATCTTGTTTGTAATATAAATTTCCTATACTGAGATTTGAGATCACCTCTTTGTGATTCCTTTTTTTGGGGTAAATGAAAGATGGTGAAAGTAGTGTAAACCCTAATTGTGAAAGATATTACCAGAAACATATGGTTCCAAGTGGCCCACCTCCTTTCTTTAAAAATATATGAATATTTTAGCAATACATAAGGCAAAATTTGTCACCATAGATATCAGAGGACATAGAATTGAGCTAAATATCAAAAGTGGGATGAATTAGGGTGCACAAAAGTGGTGAAATGGAGGGTGGATGTGCGATGCTTTTATTATGAGCAACTAGGCAAGATGATTATTGATCCAAACTACATATGAAGGGGTGGAGTGGAAATGGTACATAAGTATTATTGTGTAGGTCTGTGTGAGAGGTGATAATCATGTAAGTTGTATAATCTATAATGACATAGTGATAACAAGGGGGATGCATGGCAGCTTATGTGTTGAGTTTGTACCATGATTTATGGAAAAATCATGAGTGTATAATGTCAAGTGGGAACATGGTGGGTTGGGAATATGGTAGAGAAATCTCTACTATTATAAAATTAAGGGAAGCATCATGTGTACCAAGCCATAATTGGTGTTGTCTATGGATGGATGGTAAGCATGTAAATGGAAAGAAGTGACCTAATAGATGGTGTATGTGACCCTACACATGGTGCCTATTTTCTAGGTTTTCACCATGGTACTTTACCAAGATGCCACAAAGTGGCTTTCACCATTGAACGGATTATTTATTTTTTCTATTTTTATACTTTTTTATTTTTTTGTATTAATCTGATTTTTTAATTATTTTTATTTTTGAGTTTTTGTTGTTTTTTTACTTTTCTCAAGTGAAGAATTTTTTGAGATAGATTATGTTCATGGGCTCTTCAAGAATTTCTCATTCAATGGTAGCCAACTGATATGCCCCTGACCCATATTTCGTAGTAACAATGTAGGGACCTAGCCAATTAGGATCAAATTTTCCCTTCTTTTCATGCTCCTACATATTATTCTAGTTTTCTTCAAGGAATACGTCATCGATGGAAAAATATCTAGGCTTCATCTTCTTGTTGTAATTTTTCTAGAGTCTATTCTGATACACTCTAAGATGATTAGGGGGATTTAAGAGTTTTGCATCCAAGAGCTCCAAATATTGAAGGTTTTCTACTCGATATTTTTCAACATAAATGAGGTGTTGTAGATAAATTCTCAACAATGGAAGCTCAACCTCAATTGGAAATGGAATTTATTTTAATTTTTAGATAGGTCAAAGGTATAATGTCTTCAACCCAATTAGTGAAATATTTAGTGGTAGTTATTATGAGTTTATGACCAATTGATGGAGGGTGTATCTTGCCAACAAGGTTTAATCCTCATCATGAGAAAGGACATGTGGTAAAAATAGGCTACAGTTCTTGTGATGGTGCATGAATCAAATCACCATGTTGTTGACAAGGCTTACAAACTTTCACTAAGTTATTTGTGTCCTGCTCCATTATGGGAAAGTAGTATCCTATTGTTACAAGATTTTCACTTATAGCTCAATTAGGTAGAGCTTATAGGTTTGAATTAAAAGAAGAAAGGGTACATTTTAATATTTCCTATATTGTATTCAAGGGCATAAATGAAAGAATAAAAAAGATTAAATTTTATAAATTATTGCATTCATACAAGTGCATGTAACATAAGAAGGATTTACAAATATCTTTTTTGAATAGATTAGTAATCTTTATTGAATGTAAAAATGTCAATTGTCTCACACAAGCCATGAGACTGAATTTCTTATTCAATGCAATTGAAGAAAATTATATACATGAATAATTAAATTAAAGTAAATGTGCATATAAGGAGGGAAACTAGTCATTGCCTTAAAATGACTTGTTCATGGTGTGTTGGCTTGTTGTTGCTGCCCTGAGCTACTTGTGTCCCTCCTAGCTTCATATTTCTCCTAGTTCCTGCATCTGTAAATAGCAATGATGTTAGAGAAATTCTCTAAGAAATGAAAGATCTCAAACATTATATGAACAAAAACCTATGTATGTCTAAACTGATCTCAATGAGCACTAAATAAGCAATGCATACTTTAGATGTCTAAGAAAACCATCAAAGTCATCAAAAACTCCTAAAACATGCACATGTTTTTTCTAACTTGTTTAGTTTATGTGCAGATATAGGAAAAATTATGTTACTTCTTAATTCATCTAATTGAAACATGTGGTATAAATGTGGCTCCCACATGGGTTGAGCCTAGCGTGCTTCTTTGTTATGTTTTATAGAAGTATTGAAAGAGGGTTCATCTTTTTATAGTTTTATTGAACAAGCACACATCAATTATGGTAGTGAGTGTTTATCACTATCAAAAGCGATACATACTTGCCCAATGTAAATCACAAAGAATGAGTTTATACCATGGACAATAGTGGTGATTTGTTACGACATGGTTCTTTTGCATCAATTGAAATGATAAGAAAGGATTCTTCATCACTACATACGTCAATGTCATGTATTGTCAACTTGTCAAGAGATGGCAATGACCTTTATGTCACTAGGTTTTGATGACTGCCTTGAAAAGGGAGTGAAGGATATGGTAGTCTTAGGGATGTTTTTTAGTGGACAAAGCACATAAGGATGGAGGATTTCCAATAGATGTGCAATTTATTGGGCAAAGATAGTGGCTATCTATCTATGGGGTTAGTCAATTAGCCAAGTATGGAGGGTGATGTTTTAGTCTTATCAAAAGGTAAGGGACAAAGTTAATGAAAAATTATTCATGACAGAGCTTCCATGAGTCCTCACCACTACAATCACAAAGGGGAAATGGTTACTTGATTTCTTGGACTCTATATGTGGTCAATTTTTTTTGAACCATGCATTAGTGGTAGGGTTTGAGAGCAGTAGAGGAAGTTTAGAGAAAGTGATAATACTCATGACATTCAAGTGAACATCTCATTGAAGCCATGAATAATAGTGATGGATGCAAGGTTAATTATCCAAGAAATCTGCCAAGACATATCTTTGATGCTATTTGAAAATGGTGATCCTTGTGCAAGAGAGAAGTGCAAAAGAAGAGATAGATTCCAAGATATCAATGAAATTTTTTATGAAGGTAAGCAACAAAATTACATGAGCAATAGATTTAGAATGATACATAAGTAATGGCAATCAATGAGTCTTAAAGGACTCTAACCTATTATACAAGATTAAGAATCTTAAAGGACAAATGATGTCAATAAATGCAAAGTAAAAAAAAGTGGAGAAATACATGCAAATTTCTTAGTCTTGGAGTCAACATAAAATTATCACTAATAGCTAGCTAGCTATTGTTGTGGGTTGAGATGGATAATCACCATATAAGTTAGTGTGAAATAAGGATCTCTTGTCTAGTCACCAATCAAATGATTTTGACAATTCAAACACTTACAATGATAGTTTCCATTTGTCAACTAAGGTATGGTTTTCACCTTGGATCTAAGAAGTGAGCTAAGAAAATCAAGATAGAGTAAGCAATACTTCTAAAGAAAATACCTTGTTATTAATGCATGAGAATAATAGAGACATGTATCTATGTATACAAAAGTTTAATCATGGATGTATGGCTATAATAATGTGAAGAGATATGATGCAGAAAATGATCTCCCTTTTTCTTAAATGATACTTTAAAATGAAATATGGAATTTATTTTAGGGCATGATACAATGAAGGTTCAAATTTCAAATAAGTCTATGAGAATGATAATTCACCAAGTAATCTCACAAGGGGCAGAAAAACTTTCAGATCTCTCCATAAGTTTTGAGAAATTACAAGCCATGAAGTCTCTAATAGTAATTGGGTGGATGAAAATGAATACTAGTAGTTGGTCATGTGGATAAATTCCTTGAGTTCTTCTCATTCAAATAATAAGGCCACTTAAATAATGAAGTGAAAAGATATATTTACAATGTCAAGATGTGAATGATGCATTGGATGAGGAAATTGAGTCAGATCATTTGGTAGTCTATCAAAACAACATAGACAAGACCTATTTGCAAGATAATTCCTGTGGAAAATTGTTGTATGCAAGACTAGATAGGATATTTCCCTTCCAAGAGGGGCATGTCGTACAATAGGCATCCGTGCTTGGAAATAGGATACAATAAAATATTCTAAAAAGGGAGAAGAACAAATACAAAAATAAGAAAGGGTTTTTTCAAATCATTTCAATTTCATGGAGAATAAAAATTCAAAATCCTGTAAAGAGAAGTTGTGGTAGTATGGAGTTTTTATTTTATACTTCCTATAGGAATACATAGCCATAGCATAGGGATTGTTGAAATTTCATTAAATATATGCTCAATAATCTTAAAGGAAATAGGGCTCGAAGCTTAAAAACCTAACAAAAATAATGCTACAGAAAAGAGAAAAATGCTTGAAATTTGCATTTGGAATACACAGCTGTGACCATTCTTTTGTTCTTTCTATTGAGGAAATTATTCAAAATGCATGAGGCATTACAAAGATATCAAAGATGCCCACATTTTTTTTTAAATCATTAGGAAATTTAACACAACAGACAAGAGAAATGAACTTAGGAATTTTTTATTTTTATTTTAAGCTTTGGAAATGAACTAATACCCCATCCTATGCCTTAGTAAGTTTGGCATTAAATTTTTGTATATGAATGTCTAGAATTCCTTTTGGACTTAATGTTTTATTTTTAATTTTCCACAATGGTCGTGTCTTATGTATTTTTACATATGGAACAAATGTAAAGCCTTTATTTTTAGTGATATTCCTATAAATCACTTTCATCAAGGTACTATTTTTAATGCAAAATAAGATGGTACAGTGGCAAACAAGGATATGGTCAAAAGGGAGCTGGTTATTTATGGAATTTATGTTTTTGCAAGAATATTGGAGGAGTTTTAAGTAGTTACCAACATGTGGAGGGTATCTAGGAGGCTTTAATTTCTTTTGGAAGCTTTTGGAGGGTTGTTTCATGAGTCTTCATGTTTGAATTTTTCACACATTTGGAGCTCTTTTGAGGAGGATCTAGTCCCTATATTTTTTTCTTTATTGAGGCATCTAATCCAAGAATTTTCTAGGAGCTTTTTTCTTGGAGTTTAGTTTGGTGGTGTTTACTTATACTCACTTATAAATCATTTTTGAGTTAGTTCTTGATATGCAGATTAGAGACATAGTGACTTTTATAGTGATTTGGCACAGATTTATGCATCTTTTGTAATCTTGGAGATATTGGATAAATGTTTACCTTGCTCATTTTTGGTAATGGATTTCTCACCATCTTTTTCTTGTAGTTTAGTGTATTCTTTATGATTGTTCAAACTGTCTTATAATTTTGCTTAGTTTATTGGAAGTTTTATATCATGCCTTATACCTATTTAGGAATTAACATGTTCATTCAGGTTGTTGATTGTGTTTGTTAAATACATCCAGTTGCTTATTGTGAGGTTTTCCTTCCTTCTGAAAGTCAAGGTATTTGTCCTTTCAGTAAAATATTTATGCATGAAAATTGTTGTAAAAATTTATGTAAACTGAATTTATGATAGATTAGAACCAAGTGTAGAGCTCTAAGTTTCATTGTCTCCCTTTAGGTTTTGTGTATCACTTCATTTTATGCTTTCAATTTTATTCATTTTCAATTTATCCTTCTCCCTTTTCCTTAAAAAATTAATAGTTTAGGTGATATACAAGCTAGGAATTTGGCCTTCTCTGGAGGTTCTTTTCCATTGCAGGTGACCCACAACCTAGAAAAGTCCCCATGTTTCTCTAGTTAACTGAGTTTCACAACTCAATTTGGGTGCACGTTTAAGAGATAACAATTTTTGGCACGCCCGGTGGGATAGAGAACTGACAATGTCAGTCCCTTCTGTATTATGCATTAATGTTGTTTGGTTTGTACATCAGTACTTTTTTCCTTTAGAGGCAAGTTTTTAACATACATGTTGAGTCTAAGCTCAAAGTAACTAGTTTCAACAGTCTCAGTGTTGGTTTCATTGTAACATGTCTTACCATTCACCATTTCACAAAAGTGTTGTCTGTAAACCTTCTAACCTATGTGTTGGTTTCATTATAGGTTTGAATTGAAAGAAGAAAGGGTACATATTACCATTCACCATTTCACAGAAGTGTTGTCTTAGCCAGGATGTTTAGTAGGAAAACATATCATAGATGTCACCAAAAATGTTACCATATTTTCACTTATAGCTCAATCAGGTAGAGCTTATAGGTTTGAATTGAAAGAAGAAAGGGTACATTTTAATATTTCCTATATTGAATTCAAGTGCATAATTGAAATAATAAAAAATATTACATTTTATAAATTAGTGCGTTCATATAAGTGCATGTAACATAAGTAGGATTTACAAAAATATTTTCTAAATAGAGTAGTAATCTTTATTGAATGTAAAAATATACATTGTCTACACAAGTAGTGAGAATGAATTTCTTATTCAATGCAATTGAAGAAAATTATATACATGAATAAGTAAATTAAAGTAAATGTGCATATAAGGAGGGAAAATAGTCACTGCCTCAGAATGACTCATTCATGGTGTTTTGTCTTGTTTTTGCTGGCTTAAGCTACTTGTGTCCCTCCTAGCTTCATTTTTCTCCTAGTTCCTGTATTTGGAAATAGAAATGATGTTAGAGAAATGCTCTAAGCAATGAAAGATATCAAACATTATATGAACAAACACCTATGCATGTATAAAATGATCTCAATGTGTATTAAATAAGCAATGCATAATTTAGATGTCTATGAAAACCATCAAATTCATCAAACACACTAAAACATGCACATGTTTTTTCTAGCTTTTTTTCTTCATGTGCATATATAGGAAAAATTATGTTGTTGTTTAATTCATCTGATTGCAGCACGTGGGATAAATGTGGCTCCTAGAAGGGTTGAGCCCAACATGCTTTTGTGTTATGTTTTACAAAAGCATTGAAAGAGGGTTCATCTCTTTATGGTTTTATTGAAAAAGTACACATCAATTATGGTATTGAGTGTTTATCACTATCAAAACTGATATATACTTTCCCAATGTAAATCACAAATGATGAGTTTATATCATGGAGAACAAGGGTGACTCATTACGACATGGTTATTTTGCATCAATTGGAAATGATAAGAAAGGATTATTCATCACTACGCAGGTCAATGTCATGCATTGTCAAGTTGTCAAGAGATGATAATGACCTTTATGTCACTAGGTTTTGATAACTACCTTGAAAAGGGAGTGAAGGATATCATAGTCTTAGGACATTTTGTAAGTGGACAAAGCATATAAGGAAGGATGAGTTCCAATAGAGGCACAATTTATTTGGCAAAGATAGTGTCTATGAATCTATGGGGTCAATCAATTAGCCAAGTATGGAGGGTGATTTTATATATAGTATTATCAAAAGGTAAGGGATAGAGTTAATGCCAAATTATTCATGACAGAGCTTCTATGAGTTCTCACCAATAAAATCACAAAGGGGAAATGGTTACTTGATTCCTTAGACTCTATATGTGGTCAAAAAAATTTTGAACCATCCATTAGTGGTAGGGTTTCAGAGTAGTAGAGGAATTTTAGAGAAAGTGAAAATACTCATGAAATTCAAGTGAACATCTCATGGAAGCCATGAATAATGGTGATGGATGCAAGTTTAATTCTCCAAGGAAGCTACCAAGACATATCCTAGATGCTATTTGACAATCGCAATCCTTGTGCAAGAGGGAAGTGCAAAAGTAGAGATAGGTTCCAAGATGTTAATAGAAATTTTTATGAAGGTAAGAAACAATAATACACGAGCAACAAATTTACTATGATAAATAAATAATGGAATTCAATGAGACTTAAAGGATAGATACCTTTTCTACAAAATTAAGATCTTAAAGGACAGATGATGTCAATAAATGAAAAGTAAAACAAAAGTGGAGAGATAGTTGTAGATTTCATAATCTTGGAGTCAACATAAAATGATCACTAATAGCCAGGTAGTTGTTGTTGTGGGTTGGGATTGATAATCACCATATAAGTTGGTGTGAAATAAGGATCTCTTCTGTAGTCACCAAGCAAATTAATTTGACAATTCAAACACTTACAATGATAGTTTCCATTTATCAACCAAGGTATGGTTTTCACCTTGGATTTTAGCAGTGAGGTAAGAAAATCAAGACAGAGTAAGTAATACTTCTATAGAAAATACCTTGTTATTAATGCACGATAATAATAGAGACACATGTATATGTGTATGCAAAATTTTAATCATGGATGTATGGCTATAACAATGTGAGGAGATATGATGCAAAAAAAGATCTCCCTTTTTTCTTAAATGATACTTTTAAAGGTAGTATGGCAGTTATTTTAGGGCATGGTACAATGAAGGTTCAAATTGCAAATAATTCTATGAGTATGATACTTCACCAAGTAATCTCACAAGGGGCTGAATTTGTTTTAGATCTCTCCATAAGTTTTGAGAAATGACAGCCATGAAGTCTCTAACAGTAATAGGGTGGATGAAGATGAATAGCAATAGTTGGTCATGTGCATAAATTCCTTAAGTTCTTCTCATTCAGATAAAAAGGCCACTTAAAGCATGAAGCACAAAGTTATATTTACAATGTGAGGACATGAATTATGCATTGGTTGAGGAAATTGAGTCAGCTCATTTGGTAGTCTATCAAAAAATCATAGACAAGTCCTATTTGCAACATAATGCTTGTGGCAATTAGTTGAATGCAGGACTAGATAGGAGATTACCCTTCCAAGAGGGGCTTGACATACAATAGGAATCCGTGCTTGGAAATAGGATACAATAAAATACTCTGAAAATGGAGAAGAACATATACATAAATAAGAAAGGGTTTTTTATAATCATTTCAATTTAATGGAGAATAAAACTTCCAAAGCCTATAAAGAGAAGTTATGGTAGAGTAGATTTTTTTCTATTATACTTCCTATAGGAATACACAACCATGGCGCAAGGATTTCTGAAATTTCATTAAATTTATGCTCTATAATTTTGAAGGAAATAGGGCTCGAGGCTTAAAAACCCAACAAACATAATGCTACAGAAAAGAGAAAAATGCTTGAAATTTGCATTTGGAACACACAACCGTGACCATTCTTCTATTCTTTCTACTGAGGAAATGCTTCAAAATACACAAGGCATCACAAAGATATCAGAGATGCCCATGTTTTTAAAAAAATCAATAGGAAATGAAGCACAAGAGACAAGGAAATCAACATAAATCATTTGATATTGGAGAAAATGGTGTGGATTTCACAGTAGAAGGCTGACTTGAGCTTGCATGTTGTATTTTGCACAAAAATCTATTAGAGATACCATTGTTCTAGTCTAGGATCCGTAATGAAATCTATCTTACAAAGATACATAAAACCCTCGACCAAGAGTTTTCTAGAAACATGATGTAAAAAATAAATGCATTTTCTTTTTTTTTAATCGGTTTTTTTATTAGGGTTTTTTCCCTAAGAAATGCTGACATAAACTTAGGCATTTTTTATTTTTATTTTAAGATTTTCAAATGAACTAATACCCCATCCTATGCCTTAGTAAGTGTGGCATTAAATTTTTACATATGAATTCTTAGAAGTCCTTGTGGACTTAATGTTTTATTTTTGATTTTCCACAATGTCCAAGTCTTATGTATTTTTGCATATGGAACAAATGTAAATCCTTTTTTTTTAGTGATATTGTTATAAATCACTTTAATCAAGGTGTTATTATTAATGAAAAATAAGATGCTACAGTGGAAAACAAGGATATGGTGAAAAGGGAGTTATTTATTTATGGAAGTTATGTTTGTGGAAGCAAATTGGAGGAGTTTTAAGTAGTTACCAACATGTGGAGGGTATCTAGTAGGCTTTAATTTCTTTTGGAAGATTTTGGAGGGTTGTTTCATGAGTGTTCATGTTTGACTAAGTCATGTTTTAATTTTTCACACATTTGGAGCTCTTTTGAGGAGGATCTAATCCTTATATTTTTGGCTTTAATTCAGGCATCTGACCCAAGAAGTTAATAGGAGCTTTTTTCTTGGAGTTTAGTTTGGAGGTGTTTGCTTATACTCACTTGTAACTAATTTTTTAGTTAGTTCTTGATATATAGATTGGAGACAGTGAATTTTATAGTTATTTGACACAAATTTATGCATCTTTTTTAACTCTTCTTTTTTAACTCTTGGAGATATTGAACAAAATTCTACCTTGGTCATTTCTAGTAATAGATTTATCACCATATTGTTCTTGTGGTTCAGTGTATGCTTTATGATTGATCAAACTGTCTTGTAAAATTTCTTAGTTTATTTATAGTTTTGTCTCATGCCTTATACCTATTCTCTAATTAACATGTTCATTTAAGTTGTTGATTTTGTTTGCTAAATACAAACACTTGCTTATTTTGAGAGTTTCTTTCCTTCTACAAGTCAAGGTATTTGATCTTTCAGTAAAACATTTTTGCATGAACATTAGTGTAAAAAGTTGTGTAAACTAAATTTCTGCTAGATTAGAACCAAGTGTAGAGCTTTAAGTTTCACTGTCTCCCTTTAGGTTTGGTGTATCAATTCATTTTATGCTTTTAGTTTTATTCATTTTCAATTTATCTTTCTCCCTTTTCCTTAGAAATTCAGCAGTTTTGGTGATATACAATTTAGAAAGCTGGCCTTCTTCAGAGGTTCTTTTCCATTGTAGGTAACCCACAACCTAGAAAATTCCCCATGTTTCTCTAGCTAATTGAGTTTCACAACTCAATTCAGGTGCAAGTTTAAGAGATAACAGTTTTTGGCATTCCCTCTAGGACAAAGAACTAACAGTGTCAGTCCCTTTTGTATTATGTGTTATTGTTGTTTGATGTGTACATTAGTACTTTATGTGCTTAGAGGAATTTTTTTAGCATACCCGATGACTCCAAGTTCAAAGTAATTGGTTTCAATAGTCTCAGTGTTGGTTTAATGGTAATTTGTCTTACCATTCACCATTTCACAAAAGTGTTGTCTATAAACCTTCTTATCTGCCATTTCAAAGCATTCATGTTGCTTATTGCACATAATATCACCAGCAAAGAAAATTTTCTAGTGAGTCTCAAGGTTTTGATAATGTGAACATGGAGGATATTTCCTTGTATTTCCAAAAACAATTTGATGAAATCAATAGGTAGCGGGAAGATCTTTCTTATCAAGCTTGTATTCATTAGGAGGAGGTGGAGGCACAAAGAGGGTCCTATTCAGTGCAAGATAATGTAGTTTTTGAACAAAGTCAACCCAACTCTCTTGAAGAATAGTTCTCTCAAGTGCCCCAGTCAGTTGCTACCTTTCCAAATCCTTTCTTTGAGGAAGGGCTTCATTTTCCAAGGTTCAATGTATTATGCTTCAAATAGAATAATATTCTATTGAAAATAAAATGAAGGAAGAGAAACCCATTGATCTGGACAACTTACTCCTCTGGGAAAAGATCAAAAAGGTAAATATTTTCCATTTAGCTATAAGGTGTTATCAATTACAACAACAAAGGATTGAACAATAAGAAAACACCAGATAGTGTGGTGAGTTTCATATTGATGATCATCAACAAGAAAATCGAGAATTGGACCATGTAAAAGAGCATAAAACTAAACCTGATACCCTCTTCTAGGATATGAGTTTTGATATATTTTAACATGTTTTTGATGAGGAGGCTGATATGTAGCTTTATGAAGTGGTGTGTACAGATATAATTGAACATTTTTGTTCAATGTTGGATGACAAAGAGCCTGACCTGTTAGAGTTTGACAAGCATGTTGATCTATAGCAACAAGTTTTGTTGGATGATTTGGCTGTGTTGCTAATATGTGGTTGTATATGTCGAAGATATTGAGAAAATTATAATAAATATGTTGCAAATAGTCTATGAAGTTGTGAAGTTCAATGTTGTTGATAGTTCAATACGTTGATATTAAGAAGTCATGCATTAAAGGGTTTGTTTCTGATCCTATCTAGTATATTCTCTAGAATTTTTAGAGGTGCACATCAATATTGGAGCAAGTTATGAGTTTATGTGTTCCTATAGTTATTCTATTACTGTAGTAGGTGTTTCTGGAAAAAGAGAATAAAATTCTTGCAATTTGAATTTTTGTGTATGCTCCTGTGATTTTCTTTTATTTTTCTAGATCATTCTCTATCATTGTTGCACATCTACGTTGATCGATGTGTTCGTGATCAAATATTTTTTCTTTGCATGTTCGAGTTTTCATGTTCTTGGCCGACATGATGGTTGTAGCATGTTGTGGATCCTTGTGGATTAATTTTTGAATGCTTGGAATGTTCAAGGATGTTGATTTGGGTCTTCATTATGTTGTGACTGACCTAGGTTGGTGCACATTGATATTTGTTCATGAATTGGGCCGACAATTTGTATTCAACTATTATTTATTTTTTGGCCAACAAAGTTGTTGATGTAATTTCATGAAGCGGATATGTAAGAGCAATTGTTTTATTCATTTGAAAAGTGTGCATGTGAAGTGTGTTCAAGATATGTGTGAATAAAGATCAGATCATTTGATTGCAGAGAAAAGTGTGAAGAATTTTGAGTGAAGTATGAAGAAGTATTTTTGTGCCTAACCGGAACTATCATCAAGCTTTTGAAGAAGCTAATTTCTCAGTTCAACCTCTTCAAATGGATTTAATCTGAAAGTAATATGTAAGAAAGTGAGCCTTCCCTTTTGAGTAGTGAGCTTTAGGTAGTGTTCCTGAATGCATGTGCATTCCTTATTCATTTTATCTTATACTTTTAATAGGGTATAAATTGTGGATTAACCTCCACCATAGTTTTTCCCCTAATAGGGTTTTCACAGAAAAATATTTGTTTTATGTGTTTTTTTGATGTGTTGTTGATTTATGCTTTCATTTTTAATTATAATATATGAGATTAAAGGTTGATAAGGTTAAATAAGTTTTAAATTTTGTAACAATTGAGCCCCCCTCTCAGTTATCTATCCTTGTTTTTCCAAAAATTGGTATCATAACAGGTTCCTCTGAAGAAGTTTAATAGCTTGAGGCGATTGAGATGTCATCATACAAGAAGGACAATCCTAGACTTGATGGTACAAATTACTCTCTGTGGAAGGTTAGAATAGAGTTTCATTTGAAGTGCATTGGTGAACCCTTCTGGAAGATTACAAAGAACACATATGTTATTCCTCAGAATGGTCCCTCTACTACTAATCAGATCAAAGAAGATGAAACTAATATCAGGGCTATAGAATTATTATTGATTGCTTTGACAAATTCAAAGATGACAAATGTGATAGGTCTGAAAATAACACATGAGATTTGGAATAAGTTGGAAACATTGTATGAAGGATATGCGCCAGTGAAAGTTGCTAAGCTACAAATTCTAAAAGGCAAGTGGGAAAACATGAAGATGAATGAAGATGAAAACATTATTTCTTTCATTGAGAAATTAAATGAGCTAGTAATGGGTATTAGATGTGCTAGTGGAATTTTGGAAGAAGATGAGATTGTGACAAAAGTGCTCAGATCAATGCCGACTTCTTACAAAACAAAATTTCATGCTATTAAAGAGCTCAGGATAGTAACAAATGTGACAAGAGACGTGCTGATTGGTAAGCATGCTTCCTTTGAGCTCAATTAATTTGATGAATCTACTCCTAAAAAAAAAAATGCATTTAAAGCTATTGTATCTGGAAAAATCCAACATAGATATGATTCAGGAGAAAGCTCCAGAAAGACATTCAAGTATGAAGATGAGATGAAACAGATTGAAGATGAAGAAAGAGAGCTAGAAGATCTGAAAGCATTGATTGTGAAAAGAGAAGCCAAAGGACAAGGTAAGTATAAAGGAAAGTTTCCTATTAAATGTTTCTCTTGTAGTAATATAGGTCATTTTGCATCAAGGTGTCCTAAAAGAGTTTCTAAGTACAAACCTGACAAATCTAGATTTCAAAAGAAATGTTATTATGTTGAAGAATGTGTTATTGATGATGAATCTGATAAAGAAAATGGAAATGGAAATGAATATGGATGGGTATTCATTGCTATTAAGGAAAATGGTTTGGTGTCCACTAAATCTTCTAGTAATCAAAATAATGGGAAATATCTTGTAGCCAAAATTGATGAAAAGGATGAGTGGGTGATTAACAAAGGATGCTCACATCATATGACTGGTGGAAAAAGAAAAATTGTAAGATTTGTGGCAAAGGCACTAATTCTCTTGGTGGTAAATTTAATTCTGATGATGTCCTATATGTTGAAAGATTGAAGCATAACTTGTTGAGTCTTGGACAGATGGTCGACAAGGGATACAATCTTCAGTTCAAAGATGGAAAATACAAGATATTGGGAAGCTTTGGAAATGTAATTGCTTCAGGAACAAAGAAAAGAGGTAACATTTTTTACCTGAGTTTTTCTAGTGAAGTTTGATTAATTGCTCAAGTTGATGTAAGTTGGTTATTGCATAGGAGGTTGTGTCATGTAAATTTTGATAACATTGTCAAAGTAAACTCCACACAAGCAGTCAAAGATGTACCTAAGTTAGTAAATCCTACTAACACCATATGCAAGGAATGTCAGATGGGAAAACATACTAGAATTTGTTTTTGGAGCAAACAACATTATTCTAATGGAGTACTAGAGTTGGTACATACTGATCTATGTGGTCCATAAAGAATCATAAGTATACAAGGAGAAAGGTACTTTATGTTACTTATTGATGATTACTCTAGGATGATATTGGTTTCTTTCTTGAGAGAAAAACATGAAGCACTAGAAAATTTCAAATATTTCAAATCTGTGACATAGAATGAGACAGGTTTGAAGATCAAATACTTAAGATCAAAAAAAGGTGGTGAGTTAACTTCTTGGGAGTTCAATTCATTCTATGAAGAGCATGGAATCAAAAGACAATTATCTACTCCTCAGACTCCTCAATAGAATGGAGTTGTTGAGAGAAAGAACATAACAATTCTAGATGTTCCCAGAACTATGATGATGGAAGGTAATGTTCCTCATACCTACTCGAGAGAAGGTATAAGAATTGTTGTAAATACTATCAACCAGGTAAATGCCAATGGTAATCCTGGTAAGACTCCTTTTGAGCTATGGTTTGGTCATAAGCCTACTATTAAATATTTCAAATTTTTTGAAAGTAGATGTTATATCAAAAGAGATCAAGATATAGGCAATTTTGATGCTAGGAGTGATCAAGGGATATTTATATGTTACTCTAGTAAGAGCAAAGCCTATCGATGCTACAATAGAAGATTGAAGAAAATGGTTGAAAGTGAGAATGTTAGAGTTGATGAGGATACTATTAGATCATCTAGATACTATGGATATGATTCAGATGACCAACATGATAGTACCGACAAAGGTAAGACTACTCAGACATAGAATCAAGTTCACATTGTTCTAGTGTTTCAAGAGAATCATGAAGGAGAATCGAGTGGAAGTGCAAAAGATATAACAAAAGAACCAGAAGTTTGAGAGAATACCAAAGTCCCAAGGTATGTAAATCTAAATCATTATAAAGATTAGATTATAGGAGACAACAACAAAGGTGTGCAAACTAGAAGAAGAATTGCAGAAGATATTGTCTTATTTCCAAAACTGAGCCCAACAATGTAAATGAAGCATGTAAAGATGAATATTGGATGGAAGAAATGAAGGAAGAACTGATGCAAATAGAGAAAAATGATACATGGATTTTTGTTCCCAGACCTCGGGATAAAAATGTTATTCAAAACAAATGGGTCTCTCAGAATAAGGTGAATGAACAAGGTGAAGTGGTCAGAAACAAAGCAAGACTGGTATGTAGAGGGTACTCATAGATGGAAGGTATTGATTTTGAAGAAACCTTTTCCCTTATTACTAGAATTGAAGCTGTAAGGTTGTTTCTTGCTTATGCTATCAAATGAATGTGAAGTAAGCATTTCTAAATGGTGAGTTAGAAGAAGAAGTATATGTTGAAAAACTAGATGGATTTCAATTGACTGATGAAGAAGATATGGTTTTCCAATTGAAGAAAGAAATGTATGAAAGTAAGAAATTCCCCAGTGCTTGGTATGCTAGATTGGATAAATACTTGTTGAATAATGCATTCAACAAAGGTACTGCTGACAGTAATCTATATTTCAAGGTGGATCAAGATAAAGAGTTGATTATTGAAGTCTTTGTTTATTTTTTTGAAGGTGATGATGGCTTATGTATGAAGTTTGCTGATAAAATGAAAAGTGAATTTGAGATTTAAATGATTGGAGAGATGAAATTCTTTTTAAGATTGAAATTTACTTAGTTAGATGATGGAATCTTTATATCTCAGTCCAAGTATGTAAGAGAGTTACTGAAAAAGTTTGGCATGGAAGAATCAAAGCCAGTAGGTACACCCATGATAACCGGATGCAATTTAACACAAAATGATGATTCTCCTAAGGCTAATAAAACAAGGTACATTTCAATGACTAGTGGATTTCTCTATTTGACTCAGACTAGACCAGGCATCACGAATTTTGTATGCATGGTTGCTAGATATCAAGCTGATCTGAAGGAATCACATGTGACCGTAGTAAAGATAATTTTTAGATACTTGAAAGGGACAATTGATTTTTCCCAATGGTATCCTAAATATGATGATCTTAATTTGAATGAATTTGTAGATGCAGATTGGGTAGGAGATGTGGATGACAAGAAAAGTACAAGTGGTGGTGCATTCTTCTTGGGGAAGAAGTTGGTGTATTGGCTAAGTAAAAAGCAGAATTATATTTCCTTATCTACTATTGAGGTAAAATATATTGTTGCTGCAAAAAATTGTACTCAAGTAATATGAATGAAACAAATGTTGAGAGATATCATAATTGAGTATGATGAGCCTATTGCTATATTTTGTGATAACTCAAGTGCCATAAAATTTTCCAAGAATTTGGTGCTATTTTTGTATGTTTGCATTGATTGGTGTCTTCGTGATCAAATATGTTTTCTTTGCATGTTTGGGTTTTCATGTTCTTGGATGACATGGTGGTTGTAGCGTGTTGAAGATACTTGTGGATTAATTTTTGAATGCTTGGCATGTTTGATGATGTTGATTTAGGTCTTCATTATGTTTTGACTGACTTAGGTTGGTGTGCATTGAGATTTGTTCATGAATCAAGGGATGACAATTTTTATTCATATATTATTTATTTTTGGCTGACAGAGTTGTTGATGTAATTTCATAAAGCGGATATATAAGAGTGATTTTTTTCTTCATTTGAAAATCATTTATGCAAAGTGTGTGGGAGATATGTACGAATAATGATTAGATCATTTGATTGTAGAGTAGAGTGTGAAGAAGTTTGAGTGAAGTATGAAGAAGTATTTATGTGCCTAACTAAAACTGTCATCGGGATTTTGAAGAAGATAATTTCTCAGTTTGACCTCTTCAAATGGATTTAATCTAAAAGTTTTATGTAAGGCAGTGAGCCTTCGCTTTTGAGAAGTGAGGTCTAGGAATTTTTCTTGTATGCATGTGCATTCCTTATTCATTTTCTCTTATACTTTTAATAGTGTATAAAGTGTGGATTAACCTCTACCATGGTTTCTCCCCTAACCGGGTTTCCACGCAAAAATCTTGGTGTTATGTGTTTCTAATGTGTTTTTGATTCATGCTTTCACTGTTAATTATCAAATCTAAGATTAAAGGTTAATAAGGTTAAATAAATTTTAAATTCTATAACAAGTGACTCACTCCCCCTATCAGTTGTCTATCCTTGTTTTTCTAATAGGTTCATAAGCTTGAGCAATTGCTAAAGCGAAAACATGAGTATGGTCCTAATATAGAGGAGTTCATTCTCCCTAATCACAAAAATTCTCATGAACTTGATATGCAAGGCCTTGGCTGGTGGGAGGAGCTTCCTTTATGCTATAAAACAAAACTTGAAGCTGATTTATTAGATGAATTTTTTTTTCATGAATTTTCATCATTGTTTGAGTTTTTGCCTTCCTTCATTGAAGAGGAAAATCCTAAGTTGATGTATACTTTCTTGGATGACAATGCAGAGTTTTATTTTGAGTTAGTTGTTCTTAAGAGTCTTCCAAGAGCTGATAGCTTTGATGAGTTATTAGCTACCCTGGTGGACGAGGATTGTCCATTGAAAATTGAGGAAGAATCAACATGGAAATTTTTTATGCAAGGTGAAGGTAATGCTATAGTTTCTAATCATTGATATTGTCTTCTCTCTAGTTCAAAAATGGCCACAAAGTAGGATGACCATGAAAATCTTGAAGAAAGAGAGGCATCTGGAATTGAAAGTTCAAATTTCGCTCATTCAAGAGGTTATCTTGTCAGATATTTGGCCAGAATGGAGTCCACTGAGGTACCAAAGGTCATGCTTGCACCCAAGCATGAGGATGCAATTGAGGAAGAAGTTGATTTTGGAGTTCCAGCTGAAAATGATCAAGTTCAACTCACTTGTCCAAACTAAGACAACAATAAGCGTGATCAAAATCAAGGTGTAAGTGAGGTTATTTGCATTTTTCATGAAATACTGCAACAATCTATTGAATATCTACTTGTGTTTTGTATATTTTTAGCAATATATAATCATCTAATTCATCAGTTGTTGATTAGAAAGGGTTGTTATTTTAGAAATCTATTCAGTGGTTTTGTTTGACCAGTTTCATTTCCAATTAGTTTAGGTTAGCATAAGTTTAATGTTTTAGCCTTCAATTCCTTAAGTGTTGTTTTAGCATAGTTAGGTAGTTCCTTTTCTAAATTTTTTCTTTTTAAAAGTTTCATGGTGTCATTCATATCGATCTATTGAGTTATAGAAGTTCTGAGTCAGTTTCCTATTTCATAAGCCTAGTTTCTGAGTGACTTCATGCCCAAGGATAGGTCTAGGAAACTAGTTAATATGTTTAGCAAGCAAACATATCATAGATTTCATGAAAAATATTACCATATTTTCACTTATGAATCAATCAGGTAGAGCTTATAGGTTTGAATTGAAATAAGAAAGGGTACATTTTAATCTTTCCTATATTACATTCAAGTAAATAAATGAAATAATCCAAAAGACTACATTTTACAAATTACTGCATTCATACAAGTGCATGTAACATAAGAATGATTTAAACAAATATTTTATAAATGGAGTATTAATCTTTATTGAATGTAAAAATGTACTTTCTCACACAATTCATGAGACTGGTTTTCTTATTCAATGCAATTGAAGAAAATTATATACATCAATAAGTAAATAAAAGTAAATGTGCATATAAGGAGGGAAACCATTCATTGCTTGAGAATGATTGGTTCATGGTGTGTTGTCTTGTTGTTGCTACCTTGAGCTTCTTGTGTCTCTCCTAGTGTCATATTGCTCCTAGTTCCTCCATTTGGAAATAGTAATGATGTTAGAGCAATGCTCTAAGCAATGAAAGATCTCAAAAATTGTATGAACAAACACCTATGCATGTATAAACTTATCTCAATGTGCATTCAATAAGAAATGCATACTTTATATGTCTAAGAAAACCATCAAAGTCATCAAACACACCTAAAAAATGCACATATTTTTTCTAACTTGTTTGCTTCATGTGAAGATATAGGAAAAATTATGTTGTTGTTTAATACATTTGATTGCAGCATGTGAGATAAATGTTTCTCCCATAAGGGTTGATCCTAGTGTGCTTGTTTGTTATGTTTTATAGAAGCTTTGAAAGAGGGTTCATCTCTTTATGGTTTTATTGAACAAGAACACATAAATTATGGTAGTGAGTGTTTATCACTATAAAAAGTGATAAATACTTGCCCAATGTAAATCACAAAGGATGAGTTTATACCATGGACAACAGGGGTGATTCATTATGACATGTTTCTTTTATATCAATTGGAAATGAAAGGAAAAGATTCTTCATCACTACACAGGTCAATGGCATGCATTGTCAAGTTGTCTAGAGATGACAAAGACGTTTATGTGACTAGGTTTTGATGATTGCTTTGAAAAGGGAGTGTAGGATATGGTAGTCTTAAAGAATTTTGTCAGTGGAAAAAAGCACATAAGTATGGAGGATTTCCAATAGATGTGAAATTTATTGGGTAAAGATAGTGGTTATGTATCTATGGGGTCAGTCAATTAGCCAAGTATGGAGGGTGATTTTATAGTCTTATCAAAAGGTAAGGGACAAATTTAATGAAAAACTATTCATGATAGAGCTTCCATGAGTCCTCACCACTACAATCAAAAAGGGGCAATGGTTACTTTATTTCTTGGAATCTGTATGTGGTCAAAAATGTTTTGAACGATGCATTAGTGGTAGGGTTTGAGAGAAGTAGAGGAAGTTTAGAGAGAGTGACAATACTCATGGTATTCAAGTGAAAATATAATGGAAGCCATGAATAATAGCGATGGATTCAAGGTTAATTCTCCAAGGAAGCTGCCAAGACATATATTTGATGCTATTTGACAATGGTGATCCTTGTGGAAGAGGGAAGTGCAAAAGAAGATATAGGTTTCAAGATGCCAATGGAAATTTTTATGAAGGTAAGAAACAACAATACATGAGTAGAAGATTTAGAATGATACATAAGTAATGGAAATCAATGAGTCTTAAAGGACTCAGAAAATATTCTAAAAGATTAAGAATATTAAAGGACATATGATGTCAATAAATGCAAAGTAAAACAAAAGTGGAGAAACGGTTGCAAATTTCTTAATATTGGAGTCAACATAAAATGATCACTAATAGCCAGATAGTTGTTGTTGTGGGTTGAGATGGATACTAACCATATATATTAGTGTGAAATAAGGATCTCTCATGTACTCACCAATCAAATGAATTTGACAATTCAAAAACTTACAATGATAGTTTCCATTTATCAACTAAGGTATGATTTAGACCTTGGATCTGAGCAGTGAGCTAAGAAAATCAAGACAAAGTAAGAAATAATTCTATAGAAAATACCTTGTTATTAGTGCATGAGAATAATAGAGACACATGTATCTACGTATGCAAAATTTTAATCATGGATGTATGGCTACAATAATGTGAAGAGATATGATGCAGAAAATGATCTCCCTTTTTCTTAAATGATACTTTAAAAGGTAGTATGGCAGTTATTTCAGGGCATGGTACAATGAAGGTTCAAATTGAAAATAATTCTATGAGTATGATACTTCACAAAGTAATCTCACAAGGGGTAGCAAAATTTTCTCCATAAGTTTTGAGAAATGACAAGCCATGAAGTCTCTAATATTAAAAGGGTGGATGGAGATGAATATCAATACTTGGTCATGTGGAGAAATTCCTTGAGTTAATATTATTCATATAATAAGGCCACTTAAAGCATGAAGCGCAAAGCTATATTTACAATGTGAGGATGTGAATTATGCATTGGCTGAGGAAATTGAGTCAGCTCATTTGGTAGTCTATCAAAACATCATAGACAAGTCCTATTTGCAGCATAATGCTTGAGGCAATTGGTTGAATAAAGGACTAGATAGGAGATTACCCTTCCAAGAGGGGTTCGTGATACAATAGGCATCCATGCTTGGAAATAGGATACAATAAAATACTCTGAAAATGGAGAAGGATAGATACATAAATAAGAAAGGGTTTTTTCTAATCATTTCAATTTAATGGAGAATAAAACTTCAAAAGCTTGTAAAGAGAAGTTGTGGTAGTATAGAGTTTTTCTATTGTACTTCCAATAGGAATACACATCCATGGTGTAGGTATTTCTGAAATTTCATTAAATTTATGCTCTGTAATTTTAAAGGAAATAGGGTTCGAGGCTTAAAAACCCAACAAAAATAATGCTACAAAAAAGAGAAAAATGCTTGAAATTTGCATTCAGAACACACAACTGTGGCCATTCTTCTGTTCTTTCTACTAAGGAAATGCTTCAAAATTCATGATTCATCACAAAGATATCAAATATTCCCTTGTTTTTTTTAAAATCAACAGGAAATGAAGCACAAGAGACAAGGAAATCAACAAAAATCATTTGATATTGGATAAAATGGTGCAAGTTTCACAGTAGAAGGCTCACCTGAGCTCACATGCTATATTTTTCACAAAAATATATCAAAGATACCATCGTTCTACTCTAGGGTCTATCATGAAAGTTATCTTACAAAGCTCCATCAAACCCTCGACCAAGAGTTTTCTAGAAACTTGATGTAAAAATAAAATGCATTTTCTTTGTTTCGAATCAGTTTTGTTGATTAGGGTTTTTGTCCTAAGAAATGCAGACATAAACTTAGGAATTTTTTCTTGTTATTTTAAGCTTTTCAAATGAATTGGTACCCCATCCTATGCCTTACTAATTTTGGCATTAACTTTTTTCATATGAATGCTTAGAAGTCCTTGTGGACTTAATGTTTTATTTTTGATTTTCCACAATGGTCGAGTCTTATGTATTTTTGCATATGGAACAAATGTATCTCCTTTGTTTCTAGTGATATTTCTATAAATCACTTTAATCAAGGTGCTATTGTTAATGCAAAATAAGATGCTATGGGTTCAAAAAAGGATATGGTCAAAAGGGAGTTGGCTATTTATGGAAGTTATGTTTTTGCAAGCATATTGGAGGAGTTTTAAGTAGTTACCAACATGTGGAGGGTATCTAGGAGGCTTTAATTTCTTTTGGAAGCTTTTGGAGGGTTGTTTCATTAGTCTTCATGTTTGACTAAGTCGTGTTTGAGTTTTTCACACATTTGGAGCTATTTTGAGGAGAATCTAGTCCCTATATTTTTGGCTTTATTGAGGCATCCGACCCAAGAAGTTTCTAGGAGGATTTTTCTTGGAGTTTAGTTTGGAGGTGTTTACTTATACTCACTTGTAACTCATTTTTTAGTTAGTTCTTAATATGCAGATTGGAGACATAGTGAATTTTACAGTCCTTTGGCACAAATTTATGCATCTTTTGTAACTCTTGGAGATATTGAATTAAATTTTACCTTCATCATTTATGGTAATGGATTTCTCACCATTTTTTTCGTGCAGCTTAGTGTATGCTTTATGATTGATCAAATTGTCTTTTAAACTTTCTTAGTTTCTTTACAGTTTTGTCTCATGCATTATACCTATTCTATAATTAGAATGCTCATTGAGGTTGTTGATTGTTTTTGTTAAATACAACAACTTGCTTATTGTGAGGTTTTCCTTCCTTCTACCAGTCAAGGTATTTGACCTTTCAGTAAAACATTTATGCATGAACATTATTGTAACAAGTTGTGTAAACTAAATTTCTTCCAAATTAGAACCAATTGTAGAGTTCTAAGTTTCATTGTCTCCCTTTAGGCTTGGTGTATCACTTCATTTTATGCTTTCAATTTTATTCATTTTCAATTTATCCTTCTCTATTTTCCTTAAGAATTTAGTAGTTTAGGTGATATACAAGTTATGAATTTGACCTTCTCTAGAGGTTATTTTCCATTGCAGGTGACCCATAACCTAGAGAATTCCCCATGTTTATATAGCTAACTGAGTTTCACAACTCAGTTTGGGTGCAAGTTTAAGAGATAACAGCTATATGAAATAAATTCTTGACTAATGAAGTTCCACTAGAATGTGCCCCAAAAATACT
Source organism: Sequoiadendron giganteum (assembly GCA_007115665.2). Taxonomy (NCBI): domain Eukaryota; kingdom Viridiplantae; phylum Streptophyta; class Pinopsida; order Cupressales; family Cupressaceae; genus Sequoiadendron; species Sequoiadendron giganteum. The sequence continues at coordinate 603,212,042 of CM021103.1, forward strand.
CTAATACACCTCATTTAGGGTAGTTTAAGCTTCTTCTATGTCCAAGCATTCTAGGAGGGTTCCATTGAAGGAGTGGCAGAAAAGGGTATCTCTAAGGAGAGTGAAACGAGCAGTTTTACAAATGAGAGATTTTCATTGTGAGGATGATAGGTTAATTTAAATGGTATTATCATGTAGGTATTCATATATGTCCTGATACCAAGAAGAATTGGGACCAACAATGTCACAAATCATTTTAGATTCAGGAATATCATAAGCAATAGAAAATAGTTATTCAATTAGGAACTCATACTATTGACTATTATGTTCGACATCAATGAGGGAACCAATGGTAGCCATGAATTTTTTTACTTTTTTGTTTATTCTAGGTATTTGATCGAACTAAATTTGCATGAAGTATTGTTTTAAGCTATCCACCATATGTTTTTAAGGAAAAAATTTATCATCCTTTGTTTGGTATTCACCATTTACTTGTTTGATGACTAATTGAGAGTCATTATAAACCTCTAATTTTTCTATTTTCTATTGAATAGAAATTTTTGATCCATCTATTACTACCTCCTATTGTAATTTGTTATTTGTGCAAGGAAATGTGATTTTATAGGATTTAGGGATATGATATCCTTTATGTGTAAAAAAAAGTATCTTGGCCCCTGAGCCATGTTGTGTAAAAGATACATGAAAGTACAAATTCTACCATGTGCCTTCTTTTAAAATTAAAATGTTCTCATTTGGGGATTCTATCAATAGTGGATTATTATCTAGTAGAGTGGCTTTAGCAAGTTGGTCAATGACTACCTATCCCTTAATGGATTTTCTGTCTACATACTCAATACCAAATTCACTTAGAATCGTGATCCATTTAGCTATTCTTTCTGTGAGAGTTGCTATTGAGAGAAAAAAAATTAATGGAGACACTTTAGAGATGAGCTGAGTTATGTGATTAAGCATGTAATGTAGTAATTTATTAGAATAGAAATCCATGGTCAAACATTCTCATTCTATTGGGGAATAATTCAAATCACATCCAACTAGTGTGTGAGATATGTATTATATAGCCCTTTCATTTCCTTTGTCCTTGTGTTGTGCTAATAGTTCCCATAGTGCCACTTCAATAGCTGATATATACAAAAGGAATGGTTTTTCTGGTTTTTGTAAAACTAGGACTAGTGGTGATACAAGATAATCATTAATCTATTGGAAGACATGTTGGAAATTTTTATCCCATTTGAATGTAACATTCTTTTGAAGCAAGTGAGAAAATGGTTGATATTTATTAGACAACTATACAATGAATCTTTTGATTGCTTGTAACTTTCCTTGCAACCTTCTAAGTTGTTTGATGTTATTTGGGGGAGGAATTTCCATTATTTATATTACTTTGGCTAGATCCACTTCAATACATCAGCGAGAAATAATGAACCTCAAAATTTTACCTGATGTGACACAGAGCACACATTTATTGGGGTTAAGGTGTAATTTATACTTTTCTAGTCGATCAAATATTTTATCTAATACTTCAATGTGTCTTTCAATTATTTTATACTTCCCGATAATATCATATATTATAATCTTCCATGATGACATGGAGCATGTCATGAAAAATAGTAATCATTATTCTTTGATATGTAGCCCATCAATTATTTAGCCCAAAAGGCATTACTTGATAAAAAAATGCCTCCCATGGAGTTGTGAAAGGTATATTGTGTTGGTATTATTCTAAAATTTATATCTAATTATATCCTAAAATGCCATCAATAAGGGACAACATTTCATGTCCTTCTATGAGATCCATAATGATGTCAATGTTTGGTAGTGGAAAATTGTCTTTTAGACAAGTTTTGTTGAGATCCCTAAAGTCGGTGCATATTCAGATGCCCCTAGTGGCTTTAGAAACTAGTACAATATTAGAGACCCACTTGGGATAGTCAATAGGCTTGATAAATCTAACTTCTAGGAGCTTTTGCAGTTCTTCTTTTACCAAAAGAGTTATTTGAGGATGCATTGCTATACCCTTAATATTGGTGTACATCGAATTATGAATAGTCAGCTTGTGGCTATCTTAAATCCTAATTAAGTCATATTATCATTAGTATATTGTTATTTAATTATTTAGGTCAGCCTAGGTGATATCCTAGGCATAAAGTCTTATTTGATCATCATGTTGAGTATTGTGTTCTTATTGAAGACTATTGGAGGTACCCCACTCAAAGTGGATTAGGAGGTTGCCCCCTTGAAGTGGAATATTATTATCAATTATTTTCAGCATATTTCATATTATATTCTTATTGTGTAAGTTATTTCATTACAAGTGGTATCAGAGCATGATCTTGCCACCATAGAGGCAAGGTTTTTTCTCAATATTGAAGGCGATTTTGGGAAGAGCATATCTTTTAGATTTTTTTTTTTTAAAATTTTTTTTTTTAAAGGGTTTTTGAAGAAAATATTAAAGAAGCTATAGTCCAAATTTCAGAGGAATTGGAGCATAATTGAGTGAATTATTGCAAAATTAGGGTTTCTACACAATTTATTTGCAATATGCATATCTCTCAAATCTTGTTGAATTGGAGCCTAATTTTTAGTGGTTATTGGGAAGTATACTATAGGATCCTACAGTGAAAAAATTGGAAAAATTGGATCACAAATAAGTGAGTTATTGAAAAATTAGGGTTTTCACACATATCACTCTCAAGGTTGTAAATCTACTCATTTCTTGGAGATTTTTCTAGGTGAGTGGTATTTTGGCCCTAGAACATTACACTATTTTTTTAAAGAATTTAAATCTAATTTGTGTGATTTATTTCAAAATTATTGGTTCCCATCATGATGGGTCTTGCAACAAGGGGAAAAAATAATGTTGTCACATCGAGGAAGACTCTTGATAAGAGGGGTAAAAATAGAGGATATTAATCCTAATGAGGAAATAAGGTCAAGGAATAAATTTCCTCAATAAAGATGGATGTGTTTGATCTAAGAGGAGATATATCGGATATACGAAGCATGTAAAGCACCTATATAAATTAACTGAGAAAGGATTTTTTAAACAATCAAGGTGAAACTTCTAGGTCAACTAATATTGACACAAATTTTAATTCTCCTATGAGATCTAGGAATTTGTTTCCAAAGGTGGATATGTGCAATTTTGATGGCAAGGATCCTCTAACATGGATAAACCAAATGGAATTTTTTTTTGAAGTACGTCAAATCCCAAATGGACAAAAGGTCACAATGGCTTCCCTATATCTAGAACCATATCAATTCATTTGATATCATTTGATTTGTACTCATCAAAGGAAAAAGGGCCTCATCGTCTCATGGTCATTTTTCACTGAGGAACTCCAAGCACAATATTGCTTTGGTTTTGGTCTACTTTGGTCTGCTTGGGTTGGTTTTCCTTGCTGCTCTGCTAATTTCTTTGGGGTTGCCCTACTTTCCTCTAGGCTTGTTGCATCTGTACAACTAGCTGCTTGTTCGGGCCTGCTCTGGGATTTCTTTTACAAACTCTTATCATTTTTTTGGATTCATTCAAACTAGTAGATTTCCTTCATCTGATGTTGCATTAGCTAGGAATTAGTGTCACTTGACTAAGTTAAATTCTAGAATGTATTTGGGTCTTATATCTTGACACAAATATTAAGAATTCCAAGGTTGCACATGGTCTTTAGGAGGTCTGACTAGGTGAAAAATATTAAATTTTGCTCCAGTGCCTTTGTGGTTCTCATCCATAAGTGTGGCCTTCATTCCCTGCAAGGTGAATAGTAGAGTTTTAAAAGAAAATATCAAAAGAGAATATCAAAAGAAAAGAAAAGAAAATATTGAAAATAAAACGAAATGTTCACCTTTCAAGGATATCCTAGTATCTCTACCGGGGTTATGGATGTCTGGCTGGCAGTAGAGCTATGCGAGGGAGGGTCACAATGATAACCTCATCGAGGCTATGGATGCCTGACTGGAAGTGAGGATCTATCTAGGTTTCTTTTCAAGTTAGAATCCTTAGGTAGCCCTATCAGACTGAGTTTAGTCCCTTTTGCAACTTAGGAAAGGGAAATGAATGCATATGCACACACTTTGACCCTGGTCTAGGAAAGGTTGGCTTGTTAGTGATTTATGAAACCTTGTCTAGATGTAACCTGGTGCTTGGATTGAAACTAGAGATTATGAGTTCTTGATGCTAGTTTCTCATTGAAATGCTCTGGATCATTTCCCCAGCGGAGTCCCCATTTGTTGTGTAGTTTTGCACACATGCCCCACTAAAAGTGGGGACCTTCTCTTGGCCTGCCCTTTTGGCCCGTTTCTATGGCTTGCCACCCTCTTTTGTGCTTATCTTTGAAAATCTTGGGGTTTTGGTCTTTGGTGCTTTCCTTGGTTGTGGGTGCCTTTATGTTGAGTTCTTGGTGGTTTTGGAGTCTCGCAGTTGTCCTCTCTAGGGTGGTCTTCTTTTGCCTTATGTTTTTTCCCCTGGTGTTTTTGTTTGGTTCCTAAGGTTTGGTTTCCTCCCTTAGGTTTTCCTTTGTTTTCCTTGTTCCTTTTATTTTTTCAGAGGTGGAATCAGGATGGAATTGAACTTTGAACTTTGGCAAAGTTCACGGTTCAATTCCCATTCCCATTCTGGCTCTAGCTCCGACTCTTGCTCCGCTTTCCGCTCTCTTGTTTTCTTCATCAATTTGTTTATTTTTGGCCTAAGGGTTGGTTTCCTCCCTTAGGTTTTCCTTGGTTTTCCTTTTCTTTCGCTCTTTTCAAAGGAAAAACCAGGATGGAACTTAACTCTAAACTTTCACTAAGTTCATGGTTCGATTCCCGTTCCTGTTCTCGTTCTGACTCCGCTTCTCGTTCTCTTTCTTTCTTCTTCATTTTGTTTGTTTTTGTCCTAAGGTTTGCTTTCCTCCCTTAGGTTTTCTTTTATTTTGTCAAAGGTAGAACCTAGATGGAATTGAACTCTAAACTTTTACTAAGTTTACAATTTGGTTTATGTTCCCGTTCTGGCCCCGATTCCCGCCTTCTCATTTTCTTCCTAAGGGTTGGTGTCCTCCCTTAGGTTTTCTTTGGTTTTCATTTTCTTTCATTTTTTCGGAGGTGGGAGTAGGATGGAACTTAAATATTATGTTTCACAAAGTTCACTATTCAGTTCCTGTTTCATTTTTGCCCTTGCTTCCACCTGTTTCCCTTCCTTTCCCGTCTTGGTTTCATCTCCACTTCCATTAGGGTTGCTTCTATTTTTGGCTGCACCTGTTTCCCTCCCTTTCCCATCTTTGTTTTGTCTCTGCCTCCACTGGGGTTAGTTCTATTTCTGGCTCCACCTGTTTCCCTTCCTTTCTTGTCTTGGTTTTGTCTCCGCCTTAGCCAAGGTTGGTTCTATTTCTGCCTCTGCTTGTTTCCCTTCCTTTCCCTTCTTGGATCTATCTATGCCTCCACCTCTGCCTATTTTGTGTGTCTGTTCCTATTTTGCTCGTGAGTCTACCTCTGCCTTCTTTTGGTTTCACTTCCGCCTGGGTTTGTGCATGATTTTTTTTCCTTAGGAACTCTAATGGATCAACTTGGATTTTGATTATGTATTGAGAATTAATGGTGGCCCATTTGAATGCAAGTTGGATCGAGCTAGTGGCTATTGTTAGGGTCGAAGGAAGAATGGGTGTACTTTAAATATTTGGCTAGATCTGTAGGTGCAATTGACTGCTTTACAGTTGTTGTCAAATGAAACTCATCACCGCATGCAAGGTCGATTTGGTTGGTGGTCATTTATGGCATGCAGATGTGACATGGTGGGATCGACCTATATTATGAGTCGTTCGTTTGCCCAACGTGAATCCAATCGGTGGCTCATGTTTTGACTAATGTTTCATGTATGTTGTTGTTCATGTGGGTGGAGAATTAATGGTGGGTGTAGCTCAAGGGAATGTACCTAAATTTTTGCGATCCTAGATCAATCTAAAGGGTCTCTTGTTGCATTCAATGTTGGACGGTGAGTTATTGCTAGTTGTCGAGGCCGATCTAGTTGGTGGCTAACCTTCTTTGTAACTCTAGCTTTTGTTCACATGGGTAGGTTTTCTATAAGTATGGCATTCTACCTTATTTGTAAGGGTTCAATTCGGTTGATTTCAGAGATCAGTAGGTTAGGTTAGAGTTCTTCCATTGGCTGATTAAGCTCGAAGACTTGTAAGAAGTAGATTTAGCAATAGAATAGCATGTTAGGAGATTAGAAGTTATTCTTACATTTCAAGAAAGTGTTGTAATAGACCAAAATTATTGCTAATATGATGATTTAATACAAAGTGCAGACATTGTTCTATGATTGGTGCCTTCTTTGCATTGAATAATCTTGCATGGTTCTTGTTCTATCTTTTAAATCACTTGGAAATGTTTGAAATTATCTTAGGTTTAATTAGTAATGCTTGTGATTTAATGCTTGGAGTGATGTAGCAATCCCTGGTTCATACTTTGGGTAACTTCTTGATTATGGGAATGTTGTACAAGGTCAACCTATACCTGATACTCATGTGCTTAGTTCAACTATGGATATTCATCTAGTTTTATTGAATGAATGCCCACAGTCTGAAAATATTTAACACCTTAGAAGATTGCACTATTTTCTGCAAGATTGTAGGTATAACCTACGCCAAACAAAAATTAGTTTAAGGGATTAGTCCATTCCAAGTATTTCATCATTTGCATGGTTAATATTAGAAGTAATGTTAACAATTGGACTTCTGAAACCCTCATCTTTTGTTGTTTATTTTATTATTTAGTTAGAACTAGAAATTTGAGCATCACCATATCTTTAAATCTAATGAGTTTAGAGCCTCCATCATTTATTTGTAGGACCCCTCGTGATTACCAACATTTTCACATTTATCACTGAGTTTGTTCTACTGCATTGTAATGACCTGACACCCAAGAGAACTTGGGTTATCTCTTTGTTCATAGAGATCAAACTTTTAAGAGAGATAGGATAAATTTTATTCTATCTGATGTTGTTGTTGTGTAGAAACACCAAACAACACATTACATATACAAAGAAATTATATTTTCAAAAAAAACTTTCGAAACTCAAAAAATTTTAAAACTCCCCCTTTGTTCATTAATTCATCTTCTCTTCTCATCTTATTTTTATTTTCTTTCCTCCTTTCACCAAAAAAAAAGAATTTGAATATTCAAAAACTCAAGTAAAAATAACACTTTTCACCTAAAACACTTTCTTTTTTCTTTCTCTAATAGCTGGAAGAATCTATTTCCAAGCTAACATAACATAATCCATGTTGGTACACAAGTTGTCCAATAAATCCAATAATGTGAATGGGGATGACCAATCCATGGATGAGCACTATCGTTCACAATCTTCTGCATCATAGAGTATTTTGAAGAGATGATCTAACCAAACCTCAACAATTTCTTTAACAATCCAGAAAGTTCTCACAACACCTTCCCTCTTTCTTTGAAAAGTCATCATTTTTTCTTGCAATTCTCCAACTCTTATTCTTTTTTTTTCCTTCTTTGTCTTTAAATAAATCAAAATTCTTTCCAATATTATTCATTTCAAATTCAATTTCTTTGATTTTTCTTCTAAAATTGTCAACTATAGCAAGCCACCAAAGACAATACTTGTAGATGTCTGAAATGTATTGAGTCCATTTCCTTGTCTCATTATTGTGTTCAAATAACTTATTCTTAGCTTTATCACATCTTTTCTTAATCATGGCTTCAAACTTATATCATTCTAGACTTTCCAACAACATTCTCTCCTCAACAACCTCAACTAGATTATCCAGTAATGAATCGAAAAAACTTGAAACATCAATTCCTTTGTACTAGAGGATGAACTCTCCTCAAACCGACTAGACATAGGTATACTAGAGCACAAAATATTCTATAGGGATAAGAAAAATACTTTGCAGGAACTTGCATTATCCTCCATACCTTCCAAACACCTGTATATTTGTTTTCCAATAGGGATCTCAAATTCCCACATAACATTTTATTTTCGTAGTAGCGAGCTCAAAAAATAAAATCCTAGACATGTAAGAGAAGACTTGAACCAAAAGGAATAACCCTCAACCAAAGAAATTCATGCATTTTCAGTTAGGTTTTCCAAAATTAAGGTGTACGGATAAAATTGCTTGTTTTCCTTCACCATTTTGTGCACCAGATATACATCAATAGCTGAAGTGGGACTTTCATGATTTCAGAATTAGATTCTTTAATAAATCTCATATGTAACATATGTTACAATGAGGTCGCCAATAGTATTTATCAACAAGGATTGAGGGTCTTTGTTGATTCTAGTTAATTCCTCCACCTCTTTGTATTTCATTATTTTCTTTTTGAGGAGGTCACCAACACTAAAAAACTTGGTAATAGCTTCGATTGATTCCTTCCTAGTGAGGTAGGGTTTGTCCAAAATGATACTATTGTCCTTGAACTTAATTAATAGGAACACGATGGATTTTCTATTTGTAAACCAAGGAAATTCTCCCCATAAATCCATGCCTATGATTTTTATTATTGTATGTTGTGGTTATGTTTCTGATATGTGGTTGTCATTGATGTCAACACTATTAGCATTGGTGATTATGAAGGTTGTATATGTTGAGGATATTGAGAAAATTATAAAAATATAGTGCAAGTAGCCAGTGATGTTGAGAAGGTGACAATGGTGGAAATATCTTTAAGTTGCTAATATGAAGGTGCACTTCAAAGGGGCTATTGTTGAACCTTTCTAGTATGTTTTCTGAAAGTTATAGAGGTTCGCATCAAGATTTGTGGAAGTTATGAGGATCTGTGTGCCTATAGTTATTCAGTTTCCATAGATGGTGTTCTTGGATGAAGCAGATGAAATTATGGTAATTTCATGTGTTTTTCATGTACTTGTGATGTTCATGGATGATTCTAAATCATGATCTATCCTTGTTGTGCATTCACATTGATTGGAATGATCGTGATCGGATATTTTTATTATATGTGCTCAAGTTTTCATATTCTTGGCTCACATGATGATGTTAGCATGTTGCAGATCCATGAGGATTAATATTCTATTGTTTGGCATGTTTGAAGGTATTTTTTTGGGTCCTCACTATGTTGTGACCAACATCTTTTGGTGTGCATTAAAATTTATTCATGTATTGAAGATGATAGTTGTAATTTATTCTTTAATTGAGGCCAATTGAATGGTTGATGCAAGTCCATGTAGCGGATATATACGATTGATTATTTTCCTCATTTTGAGGCAACGCTCGATGTGTACAAGTGATGTACATGTGCGAATAAAGATCAGATCATTCAAGAGTATAGCAGAGTGTGAAGAAGATTGAGTAGAGTGTGGTAGAGTGAGTAGACATTTTTGTGTGCCTAACTGGAACTGTAATTAGGATTTTGCAGAAGTTAATTTCTCAGTTCAACTTCATGAGATGGATTTAATCTGATTATTGTATGTAAGGAAGTGAGCCTTCCTTCATAGCAGTGTGCTCTAGGTAGTGCTCTTGAATTCAAGTGCATTCATTTTTTCATTATTCATTATACTTCTAACTGGGTATAATCTTGTGGACTAACATCCATTGTGGTTTTCCCCTAACAGGGTTTCCACCTATAAAATATCGGTGTTCATGTGTCTCTAATGTGTTATTGGTTTATGCATGCACATTTAATTTCCATATCTAATATTTAAGGTTGATTAATTTTGTATAAGTTTTATTCTAGTAACAACTGACTCACCCCTCCTCTTAGTTGTTTATCCTTGTTTTTCCAACAATTGGTATCAAAGCTAGTTCCTATGAAGAAGCTTAACAAATTGAGGTGATTCAAGATGGCATCATACAATAAGGATAGTCCTAGATTCAATGGTACAAACTACTCTCTATGGAAAGTCAGTATGGAGTGTCATTTGAAGTGCATAGGTGAACCCTTCTAGAAAATTACACAAAGTGCATATATTATTCCTCAAAATGGTCTTGTTGTGTATTTTTGCACACACACCCCACTAAAAGTGGGGACTCTCTCTTGGCCTTCCCTTTTGGCCCATTTATGTGGCTTCCCCCCCTCTTTTGTGTTTACCTTTGAAAATCTTGGGGTTTTGGTCTTTGGTGCTTTCCTTGGTTGTGGGTGCCTTTTTGTTGAGTTCCTGGTGGTTTTGGAGTCTTGCGAATGTCCTCTCTAGGGTGGCCTTATTTTTCCTTCTATTTTCTCCCTTGGTGTTTTTGTTTGGTTCATAAGGGTTGGTTTCCTCCCTTAGGTTTTCCTTTGTTTTCCTTGTTCCTTTTGTTCTACCAGAGATGGAACTAGGATGGGACTTAACTTTGAACTTTGGCTAAGTTCATTGTTCAGTTCTCATTCCCATTCCAGCTCCACTTCCCGCCTTCTCGTTTTCTTCATTGCTTTTCCCATTTTTGGCCTAAGGGTTGTTTTCCTCCCTTAGGTTTTCCTTGGTTTGTGTTTTCTTTCATTTTTTCGGAGGCAAAACTGGGATGGAACTTAAATTTTAACTTTCACCAAGTTCACAGTTCGATTTTTGTTCCCATTCTGGCTCTGCTTCTCGTGTCTTTGTTGTTTCATTATGTTCAGCCTTCGGGTTGGTTTCTTTCCCCTGGGTCTGCTTCAGTCTTCCTTTCTCCTATCGGAGCTGGTACCTAGATGGAACTTAACTTTGAACTTTGGCAAATTTCATGGTTTGGTTCCTATTCCTGTTCCATTTCCACATCCGTTGGGGTTGGTTCTTTCTCCGCTTCTGCTGGGGTTGTTTATGTTTCCGCCTATGCCTATTTCCCTTCCTTTCCCATTTTGGTTTTGTTTCCACCTCATTTTGGTTCTATCTCTGCCACCGCCTATTTTGTGTCTTTGTTCCTACTTTGCACATGCCTCCGCCTCTGCATATCTTTGGTTCTGCTTCCACCTAGGTTTGTGCATGATTTTATTGCCTTAGGAACTCTACTGGACCTGCTTGGATTTTGATGATGTATTGAGCATTAATGGTGCCCTATTTTAATGTAGGTTGGATTGAGTTGGGGAAGAATGGGTGTACTTTGAAGATTTCATGGATCTGCTAGTGCAGTCGGGTGCACTGTGTGGCCGTTGTCAAGCAAAACCCATCCCTACACGCAATTTTTCCGCATTTGGTGGCCATTAATGGTGGGTGAACTCAACCTAGTTTGGCTTGATATGAATTGTTTGTTTTCCTAGCTTGGATTTGATCGATGGTTCATTTTTCATGATAGTATTTGTGCACGTTGTTTCTCATGTGGATGAAGTCTTGATGGTGGGTGTGGCTTGAGGGTCTTTTCTTTGAATTTGTGCAATCCTAGGTTGATCTAATCGGGGTCCTTGCTACATTCATTGATGGATGACGAGTTATTGTTGGTTGTCGGGGCCGATTTGGTTGGTGGTAGAGCTTCTTTGTAACCCTAGCTCTAGTTCATGCAGGTCATTTCTATAAGTATGGTCTTTCGCCCCATTTGTAAGGGTTCAAATTGGCTAGGTTAATTTTTTCTCCCACTAGTTGATTGAACATACTAAGTTAGAAGACCTGTAAATAGTAGATTTAGCAATAGAGTAGCATGTTAGAAGATTACAAGTTAATTTTTACATTTCAAGAAAGTGTTGTAACAGACTAGAATTGTTGCAAATGTGATGATTTAATACAAATTGTAGACATTGTGTTATGATTGGCACCTTCTCTTGCATTGAATAATCTTGCATGGTTCTTGTTCTATCTTTTAAATCACTTGGAAATGTTTAGATACATCTTAGATTTAGGTAGTAGTTCTAGTGATTTAATTCTTGGAGTGTTGTAGCAATCCCTAGTTCATACTTTCGACAGCTTCTTAATTGTGGGAATGTTGTGCAAGGTCAACCTGTACCTGATACTCATGTGCTTAGGTCAACTATATATATTTATCCAGTTTTATTGAATGAATGCCCACAGTCTGAAAATCTTTAACACCTTAGAAGATTGCACTATTTTTTGCAAGATTGCAGGTATAGCCTAGGTTGAATAGAAATTAGTTTAAGGGGATTGGTCAATTCCGATTATTCCATCATTTGCACAGTTAATATTAGAAGTGGTGTTAACATTAGGACTTCTGAAACCCTCATCTTTTGTTGTTTATTTTATTATTTGGTTAGAACTAGAAATTAAATCATCACCATATCTGAAAATATGATGATTTTAGAGCTTCCGGTATTTGTGTGTAAGACCCCTTGTGATTACTAGCATTTTCAAATTTTATCATTGAGTTTGTTCTACTGCATTGTCATGACCTGACACCAATGAGACCTTGGGGTTATCTCTTTGTTCATAGATATCAACCTTTAAAGAGAGATAGGATAACTTGTATTCTATCTGAGTTGTTGTGCAGAAACACCAAACAATAGGATTAGTAGGACAACCCCATGAAGCAACCATAAGGTAAAACCAACCCAAGTAGACCAAAGAAAACCAAATCTGAAGTAATAGACAAGCAGAGCAAAAAACAAAAGAAACCCAAACCAAAAGCAACAAGTAAAACAACATAAAGGAAACCTAATCTACTTATGTACAAGGACAAAGCTGAGAACAACTCAAGAATGAAAATAATGCTTCAAATAATTCCCGTTGATAGGTAGTGGGACATCTCCTTTAGTGAGGGTTTTCAAATGGAAGGCATTATATCCTAGAATCTTTGCAATCTGATAAGGGCCAAGCCAAAGTTTGTCAAATTTTCCATGCCCCCCCTTTCTATCATGGGCTTTATCCTAGTAGAGAACCAAGTCAGAGATTTTAAAATATTTCACCTTGGCCCTCCTATTAAACCATATTGTTACTATACCCGGATGTTTGGAAAAAATTTCTAGGGCTTCATCTCTTCTCTCTTCAAGGTGTAATAGTTTAGTGAAGCGAGTTTTGCGCTTATCCTTTCCATCATAATATTCATTGATGAATTTCAAGGTAGGGATGTTCAGCTGGATGGGAAAGAAAGGTTCCAATCCATACACTAAGTGATAAGGAGAGGTTCCTAAGGATGTTTTTTGTTTAGTGCATTCTGGCCAAAGAGAAAATCTGAGCTGGGTATCCCTATCCTTGGGGTTCTTTTCTAGTAGTTTCCAAATGATTGTCAATAGGTATTTATTAGAAGACTTAGCCAAACTATTCCCCTATGGATAGTAATTAGATGCAAATTTTATGGCAATTCCATGATCATCAACCTAGTTATAAAACTTTAATGATGCAAGTTCAAGCCCATTATCACAAACTACAACCAATGGACAACCAAAGCAATTGATAATACATGATTCCATGAAATTGATTACCACTTTAGAAGTGCATTGTTTGCAAGAAAGAGCCTCGGTCCATCTAGTAAAATAATTAGTTATGGTAAGAATATACCTTTGGCCTACAGATGAAGATGGGTTGATTAGACCTATGAAGTCCATTCCCCACTATGCAAACGGTTTTACCTCTATGATAGGCTGAAGTGGAAGAGCTACACACCTCTCCCTGCTTGCTCTAGTTTGACACACATGGCAAGTTCTCATGTGGTGATGTGTTTCCTTGAACAAGGTAGGCCAATAATATCCTACCCTCATAATCTAATTTGTAGTGGAAGGTGTTGAACCATGGTCTATGCCATATTTATCATGAAATTCAGTCATTACACTCCCTACCTCTTCCTTCCCTAGGCATCTAAGGTAGAAACCTTCATGATTTCTCTTGTATAAGACAACAACCTTCATCATAAAACTGTCACTCTTCAAATTTAGAGCTCTCATTTGTATTGAATTAAGGTGTTTGGGACACTGTTGATTCAACAAGTAGTAGATAATGTCATCATAACAGTCCCCCGAAGAAACATCTGCAAGATTATAATGTTGGATAACAAGGCTAGGACCCATTTCTACCATTGTCTTGGTCAGTCCCTGCCCTCTTACCAACTTCATGGGTTGAATTTCAATATCATATTCTTGTAACATAGTTACCCACTTGGCTCTGTGTTCACCCAACTCATTTTGCACCAACAACATCTTGACTGTAGGATCAGGGACTATAGCAAAGACCTTGTTTCTTAGTATATAGTGCCTAAACTTATTCAAAGTTTGGATCAAGGCATAGGCCTGATTTTCAACATTAGGATACCTCAATTAAAAATCTTTCAAAGATGCACTCATGAATTCTATGGGATGCTCATTCCCTCGATCGGACTTTTGTGTCAACAATCCCACACATGAGTGATCAGAAGCAAATGAATAGATGTAGAATGGCTTGGAATAATCAATACTTACCAAAATAGTGGCCTCAAAAATAGCTCTCTTGATTTCTACAAATGTTTCCTTAGCCTCTATATTCCATTCAACCTTTTCTTCTTGCTCTAACATGGCATTCAATGGCTTGACTATTTTTGCAAATCCAGTGATAAATTTTCTGACAAAGTTAATCTTGCCAAAGAATGACTTCATTTCTTTCTTTCTTGCAGGGGGTTGAATTTTCAGTATAGCCTCCACTCATTCAAGATCAATGGAAATACCTTGTTCTAAAATAACATATCCTAACAACTTTCCCTTAGTAACTCCAAAGATGCACTTATTTGGATTAAGTGAAATTCCAAATTCCCTGTACTTGTGGAATACTTTGCACAAATTTGCAACATGATCACTTCTCCTCTTGGAAAATACTATTAAATAATCCATGTAGATGATTATGCACTTTCCAATGATGTCCTTGAAGGAAATATCCATAGCTCTTTGGAATGAAGCTCCAGCATTGATTAATCCAAAGGGCATTCTTCGATAAGTAAAGGTTCCCCATTTTGTAGTGAATGTAGTCTTGTGCCTATCCTCATATTGGACCATGACCTGGTTGTATCCAGAGTACCCATCCAAAAAGGACATCATCTGAGATCCATTAACAATTTGAAGAACCTCATATAGTGAAGGGACTGGATAATTATCCTTTTTTGATGCCTTGTTCAGGTTATTGAAATCAACCCATAGTGTGCTTAGAGTAGCTTCTGTACTTCCTTATGAATAATGGGCTCCAACAAAGCATTAATTGGTCTTTGTCTTTGCCTAAACGACTTAACATTTGACTTGAGGGGGATAGTATGTGTAATAATTGAAGTGTCATATGTCCTTAAGTCATCATAACTCCAAGCTATCACATCCTGATATGTGTGAAAGGCATCAATAATTCCTTTCCTCTACTCTGGAGTACACACCTTACCAATAAATACATTCTTGACATCACTTTGGTTCTCCATATTGTATGTTTCACACTGACAACTGAGGGATTCCCTTTTCATTTTCTACTCCTGATCTCTTATCCTATCCAGATCAAAGATCCTTTACAATTGCACCATGCCTCTCGGGATGGTATTAGTTTTCAAATTGAGGATCCATTCTAGGTCAATTTCACAGCCGCTTGAGGCTCAACCTCATCAATTACCTAAGAAGAAAACACATCACAACTAGTGATAAAATCAAGAATATTCTTATCATCTTCAAATACCTAAAAATTGGTGACACTGTCAGGCACTAAGGGTACTGGAACAAGTTCCACAATGAACTTCTTTAAGCCTGAAAGTGATAAAGGCTACAATTTACTTGTTGCTTGTGACAGAGAATCAAAAGTTTGATTCTTACTTTGAGGTATCAGTTGAATGTTGAAGGCATCAAATCCTTCAATAAGATCCCATATTATGTGTCTATAATTGGCCATCCTTCTATCATGACATGAGTATTGTTTTCGTACTTTCCTGACCACTAGCTTAGAATCTCCAAGCACTTGCAAAATTTTAATTTTCTTTCTTAATGCCATTAGTAGCCCATGGAATAGAGCTTCATACTTAGCTACATTTTTAGTGCACTGGAATTGGAGTCTATGAGCAAAAAATTAGGTTTTACCTTTAGGACCAATCAACTCAAGTCCTACTCCAACACGTTGCTTGGATTTTGATCCATCAAACCTTAATATCTAGCAGTCATTATCTCCTAATCTTCTTGGGATACCTTTGTCCTTGTTGCCAACCAAAGGTTCTTCAGGAGGTTTTGGGTCCTTCCATTCTTTACTAATTTGAATGCTCCTTATGTTTAACTCAACGGTTGGGGTTGTGTTAATGTGAATTTGTATTTGTCCTACTATAGTTTGAAACACGCAACATTCCAGTTCAGAATGAGGAGCTTCATGAACTCTGCAATAACTAGGAAGAAGCAATTATTGTAAGTTCATATTTCTACCCAGCTGAATCTGATCTTCTATACATTTCTAGATATCCTGGAATGTTACCAACAAACTGAGTTGTCTATCTACCTAATCATCAAGTTGCTCCATTTTTTCAAATTGCACTTCAGAGCTATTGGCTTCTGATGTGTATTCACTAGATGAGATTTTCAACACCAATATTTACTCTGTGTCCAAAGAAGGGGAGGCTAGGACATAGTTCCCCATACTAACTTCTGAAACTAGTATCTCATTTGAATTATTTTGATATTCAGTAGTGACATACTTCATTCTTGGTTCTCTTTCAATTCTGATATGATTTAGGACTCCTTTCTAGGGGAGCCACATGTGAGAATGTTTTGTGGATGTGTATCTATTTAGTGCCTTGGTAAAATCTCTACCCAAGATCAGACCATAAGTTTCAGGAATGTCAGCTACCTAAATATTAAGTACTTGTTGCACTTTAGGATCTGAGGCCACTTGCATGGGAATCATGTTCAGTTATCCTACTATATTCACCTTTGTTTTGTCCAATTGGGTGAAGTTCTTCTGAGAGGCTACAAGGGTAATACCTAGAGCCCTACAGACATAAAATGGAATGACATTCATGGATGCCCCTGAATCAAATAGGCAATTGAGCAGATTTTTACCAAATATACGAATAGAAATCAGAAAAGGAGGGGTTTCGATTTTGCCTTGGAATAAACTCAACTATGAGTCAGCTTGTACAACCTGACCCTTATATTTTCTTTACGCCTATTCCCAAGTTGTGATTTAATAGGACCTTTGGGTGTGTGTGATCTAGGAGGCCTTCAAATTGCCTCATTGGTTGCTACTCGTGTTGCTACGCTTGAATTAAAGGACCCTAGGACTACATTTCTGATTTCAGGAACTCTTAATAATTCAAAAGCCAAAAGACTCACCTTTACTTTTCTAAGTTCCTTAGTCACATATTCTCCAGCTATTCCACATTCATGTCAGTGTGGAGCTCCTTCTAATGACCAATATTTATATCCTTTGCTGCATCAACATTTATTCCTTTGGAAACATCTGGTTTTCCTTCTTTTGTGAGGTATTGTGTTGGCATTTGAGGGTAGGATGGATTGTTATTGGCATGTGGATCTAGTGGAGTTGTAAAATTTTTTGGAGGGGCAGATGTAGTAAATGGTCCTCCATCTTATGGATTCCTATGGGGCTTGCTCCTTAGATCATAATTTCTGATAGGTTGCTGAAACATATGCACTTCTTCAACATCGATTCTCCTTCATCCAATGGGCCATTTTTGTTCTCAATTTCTTCATCAAATAGCTGAGATATTTCATCTTCATTGAGCACTTGTTAAGCCTCCCCATTATGGCTACTTGATTCCTCTTCTGGTTCATTCTCCTCATCCCTCGAAAAAGGAGCATGATTAAACACCAAAACTGGGGAATCATAGGGATTTGAGGGCACCAGTTCTTGGCTAGTGGAGTTGTTTTCAACTTGATATTGAAAGATGGAAGCAACAATTTGAAATCTAGGGCAGTCAAGCTCAGAGTGTTGACTTATCTTATGAAGCCTGCACCATCCAGACAAAGTGGCCTCTGCTAAGTACACCCCACCTGGAGGTTTCTCTGGATTGGAAGGTTGATCTAGTGGAGTGGGAAATCCTCCATTTTTAGGCCCAATGTTCCAAGACCTATTATTCCTAGTTGGTTGTCTTCTTTCAAATCCTTTTCCACCTTATTGAATTATATCAAAGTTCTGACCAAAACCTTGTCCTCTTTCAAAGTTTTGATTTTTGTCATAGTGTTTTCCTCTATTGTAACTTGATTGTATGCTCTTCAGATTAGCTTGGAGTTTATTGTTTTGGTTCCTCAAGTAGGTTACCTCCATGTTCAAATTATTCACTTGCTCAATTAGCTCATCTAACCTTTCTTTATCAAGGTTGTTGTAAGGGAATGGATTCATAGTGTTTGGGGGGTATCCTAACACTCCTCTAGAGCCAGTAGACTAATTCAAAACTTTTGAGTTCTGCAAATATATAGGGAAACTAACTTGTGATTGTGAATAGATGGGATGGTTAGCATTTTTCTGGGGATAGTCGGGCATTGTTTGTACCTTATTTATTGGATGACCTAGGTGAGGGACCAAAGGCAATTGTGGGATGGGATTCATGATAGGCATGTGATTGGTCAGAGCCTGGTTGAGAGATTGGACTTGGCTTGGGTGAGCAGTAGGTACCAGAGATGGCAGAGGTCCTGACAAGTGTTGTCTCAAGTCTGTACTGACCTTAAAATCCTTTGTATATGCAGTGAGCAAGGTAGTCGGGGGATTATTTCTCCACTTAAGGAAGGTGGATGTAAGGTTGTCCAAGGATTTGAAGTAGACCTTTAGAACAATGTCCTCATTTCCAGCATAAGGCTCTTGAAGTCTATTGTATTCCCAGTGGAACCTACTATTGAATGATCCTATAGGCTCATTAACTTCTCTATTGACTCTAGTAAACTACATATAAAGCTCATAGCACTAATGGGAATAAAAAATTTCAACAAAAATGTAGCCTCAAGCTCAACCCAATTAGAGATGGATGCAATAGGTAAGTGGTTATACCAATAGAAGACCTCCACTCCTAGAGAATAGGGGAAAATTATGCATGCAACATCATCATGATTAATACCTCTATCTCTCAGACAAGTGTAAAGGATCCTAATGTTCTCTTTTGTTGTCCTATTTGTGTCATTCATTTGAAACTTAGAGAAAAAATGCCCAGGGTTCTTGGGCATAACATTATAGTTGTCGATTGTCAGAGGTGATGGGTTATTCATAAATAAAGCCATTGGTGGAGGTGGTAATGGTCGATGGATGACTGGTTGGGGTTGTGGAATGGAACTAGTTTCAGAATCAGATGAAGATGAGTTGATGGAGGTGACGATGGTGGAAATGATGCATTGGATGATGGTTCCTCCCTTCTTCTGGTCCTTCTTGACCTGGTTAGAGGTGGAAATTCTTGAAACTCTTCTTCTTCTCCTAGTCTAGATCCAGTTCTCCTTATGAACCTCTCAAGAGACATGGCATTTAGAAAATGCTCTAGCTTTTTTGTTCAACCCTCATTCTAGCGCCAATCTTGGTGTTTGGTGTTTATGCATAGCAAGAACTCAAATAGAATAAAAGTTATCCTATCTCTCTTGAAAGGTTGATCTCTATGAACAAAGAGATAACCCCAAAGTCTCACAAGTGTTAGGTCATGAAAATGCAGTAGAACAAACTTAGTGATAAAATGTGAAAATGTTGGTAATCATAAAGGGGACTTACGCACAAATGTTGTAAACTCTAAACTCATCAGATTTTAAGATATGGTGATGCTTTAATTTCTAGTTCTAACCAATAATAAAAGAAAAAACAAAAGATGAGGGTTTCAGAAGTCCTAATGTTAACACCACTTCTAAGATTAACCATGAAAATGATGGAATAATTGGAATGGACCAATCCCCTTAAACTAATTTATGTTCAACCTAGGCTATACCTACAATCTTGTAGAAAACAATGCAATCTTCTAAGGTGTTAGAGATTATCAGATTGTGGACATTCATTCAATAAAATTGGATGAATATCTACAGTTGAACTAAGCACATGAGTATCAGGTATAGGTTTACCTTGCATAACATTCCCACAATTAAGAAGCTACCCAAAGTATGAACCAGGGATTGCTACAACACTCCAAGTGTTGAATCACCAATATTACTAACTAAACCTAAGATATGTCTAAACATTTCCAAGCAATTTAAAAGATAGAACAAGAACCATGCAAGATTATTCAATGCAGGAGAAGGAACCAGTCATAGCACAATGTCTGCACTTTGTATTAAATCATCAGATTTGCAATAATTCCATTCTATTACAACACTTTCTTGAAATGTAAAAACTAACTTCTAATCTTCTAACATGCTACTATATTGCTAAATCTACTATTTACAAGTCTTCTGTCTTAGTCTACTCAATAAACTAGTGTGAGAACGAATGAAAATAGATAATCCCAACCCTTACAAATGAGGCCAAGGGCCATACTTATAGAACATGTCCACATGAACTAGAGCTAGGGTTACAAAGAAGCTTGACCATCCACAAAATCGGCCTTGACATCCAGCAATAACTCATCGTCCAAGAATAAATGCAACAAGGACCCCGATCAGATTAACCTGGGATCACATAAAGTCAAAGCACGGACCATCAAGCCACACCCACCATCAAGATTTCATTCACGCAAGTAGAAACATGCACAAACACCAGCATGAAAAATGAGCCATTGATCAGATACAAGTTGGGAAAATGAACCGTTCAGATCGAGCCAAACCAGGTTGAGTCCACCAAAAAAATCTGCCCACCATTCATGCCCACCAAACACGTTGACCTTGTGTGTGGGGATGGGTTTCATCTGACAGCAGCCACACAGTGCACCAAACTGCACCAACAGATTTGCAAAATCTTCAAAGTACACCCATTCTTCCCTAACTCGATTCAACTTGCATTCAAATGGGCCACCATTAATGCTTACTACATCATCAAAATCCAAGAAGGTTCATTAGAGTTCCTAAGGCAATAAAATCACACAAAAACCCAAGTGGAAGTGGAACCAAAGACACGTGGAGGCGGAGCCACGAAAAAAGTAGGAACAAAGACACAAAATAGGCAGAGGCAGAGACAAAACCAAAACAAGAATGGAAGGAAAAAATTTGAAGGTAGAAATGGAACCAAAATGGGAAAGGAAGGGAAACAAAACCAACCCCGATGGAAGCGGAGACAAAACCAACTCCAGTGGAACCAGAGACGAAACAAGAACGAGAACTGAACCATGAACTTTGCCAAAGTTCAAAGTTAATTTTCATCCCAGTACCGGCTCCAGTGGGAGAAAGTAAGACCGAAGCAAACCCAAGGGAGAGAAATCAACTCGAAGGCCAAACACAGTGAAAAAAAAAAGACATAGGAAGTGGAGCCAGAACGGGAATGAAAACTAAATTGTGAACTTGGTGAAAGTTTAGAGTTAAGTTTCATCATGATTCCACCTCTAAAAAAATGAAAGAAAATGAAAACTTGAGGAAAAATTAAGGGAGGAAACCAACCCTTAGACCGAAAATGGGCAAAGCAATAAAGAAAATGAGAAGGCAGGAAGTAGAGCTGGAATGGGAAGGGGAACAGAACCAAGAACTTTGCCAAAGTTCAAAGTTAAGTCTCATCTTGGTCTCACCTCCGAAAAAAAAAAAGGAAAAACCAAGGGAGGAAGACCAGCCCGAAGGTTGAAGACAAACAAAATAAAGAAGAAAGCAAAAGAGCGAGAATTGGAGCCGAAATGGGAACAAGAATCGAACATCTAACTTAGCCAAAGTTCAAAGTTAAGTCCCATCTCGGTTCTGCCTCCGGCATAACAAAAGGAACAAGGAAATCAAAGGTAAACCTAACAGAGGAAACCAACCCTTAGGACCCAAACAAAAACACCAAGGGATAAAACAAAAGGCAAAAGAAGACCACCCTAGAGAGGACATCTGCAAGACTCCAGAACCATCAGGAAATCAACACAAAGGCACCCACAACCAAGGCAAGCACGAAAGACCAAAAACCCAAGATTTTCAAAGGTAAACACAAAAGAGGGGGGAAAACCACAAAAATGGGCCAAAAGGGTAGGCCAAGAGAGGGTCCCCACTTTCAATGGGGCATGTGTATGAAACTCCACAACAGGTCCCTCCTCTAAAGATGAGATCACAGAAGAAGAAGTTAATACCAGGGAAGTAGAAGCATTGTTGAGTTATTTGACAGATTCAGAAATGAAAAATGTGATAAGATTGAAGACTTCATACCAGATTTGGAAACATTCTACAAAGGAGATGCACTAGTGAAAAGGGCTAAGCTACAAAGTCTGAAAGGAAAGTGGGAAGACATTAAGATGAGTGAATATGAGAATATCCTCTCTTTCTCTCAAAAGATAAATGAATTGATGTTGAACATTAGATGTGTCGGTGGAGTCTTAGATGAAGAAGAGAATGTGGATAAGATACTTAGATTTGTACCTCCTTCCTATTAAACAAGAGCTCATGCTATTGATGAACTCAAAACAGTGACAAATATTACAAGAGACATGTTGATTGGAAAACTTGTTGGATTCAAGTTGAGTGAATTTGGTGAGTCTACTCCTAAGACTAAATATGCCATTAAGGCTACTATATCCAGGAAAATCAAGTAGAGATATGATTCGAGAGAGAGTTCCAAGAGAAAATTCAAGTATGAAGATGAGATGAAGCATATTGAAGATGAAGAAAAGGAATTGGAAGAACTGAAAGCATTGATTGTGAAAAGAGAATCAAGAGGTCATGGTAAGTACAAAGGAAAGTTACCTATTAAATTTTTTTCTTGTAGTAAGATAGGTCATTTTGCATCTAGATGTCCTGAAAGAGTTTCAAAGTACAAAACTAAGAAGACTAGATTGAAGAAGGTGTAACTGATGAAGAATCTAATAAATAAATTAGAAATGAATATGAATGGTTATTTATTTCTATCAAAGAAAAGGGTCAGGTGTCCACTAAATCTACTAGTAATGTGAATGTTTAGAAATCTCTTGCAACAAAAAATTAAGAAAAGGATGAGTGGTTAATTGACAACGGATGCTCACATCATATGACTAGTGAAAAAAACAAGTTTGTAAGCTTGGAAAACTATGATGGTGGTGTTGTAAGATTTGGAGACAACACTTCTGGTGTGATTCATGGCAGAGGCACTATTTCTTTTGGTGGTAAGCATAATACTAATGATGTTCTTTATGTAGAAGGATTAAAGAATAACTTGTTGAGTGTTGGATATATGGTAGACAAGGTTTACAATTTGTAGTTCAAGGATGGTAACTATAGAATAAGGGGAAGTTCTAGAAATATGATTCCTTTAGGTACAAAGACAAAAGGTAATATATTTCATTTGAGTGTTTCTAGTGAAAATTGTTTGATTGCTCGAATTGATGTAAGCTGGTTATGGCATAGGAGGTTGTGTCATGTGAAATTTGATAAAATTTTTAAGATAATCTCTACACAAGCAGTTAGAGATCCACCTAAGTTAGTGAAGCCTACTGACACTATGTGCAAGGAATGTCAGATGGAAAAGAAAACAAGAAACTATTTTCAAAGGAAACAATATAGCTCTAATGGAGTACTAGATTTGATACATATTGATCTATGTGGTCCTTCTAGAATCAAAATCCTACAAGGTAAAGGGTATTTTATGTTGCTCATTGATGATTTTTCTAGAATGATATGGGTTGTTTTCTTAAGAGAAAAAATGAAGCATTAGAAAAGTTCAAAAGGTTCAAAGCTATGGCAGAGAATGAGATAGGTCAAAATATCAAATGTATAAGGTCATATAGAGGTGGTGAATTGACCTCCTAGGAATTCAATTCTTTCTATGAAGACCTTTGGAATCCAAAGAAAAATATTTTCACCTCGAAGCCCTCAACAAAATGGAGTTGTTAAAAGAAAGAACATAATAATTCTAGGAACTACTAAACCATGATGTTGGAAGCAAATGTTCCTCATTTATACTGGAGAGATGTTGTAAGTACTATTGTGTATACCATTAATAGGGTGAATGCCAAAAATAATTCTGGTAAGACACCTTTTGAGCTATGGTTTGGTTATAAGTCTATTATCAAGTATTTCAAAAAAATTGGAAGAAAATGCTACATCAAGAGAGATGATGATATAGGAAAGTTTGATGCTAGAAGTGATGAAGAAATCTTTCTAGGATACTCTACTAAAAGAAAAGCCTATCGGTTCTTTAATAAGAGGTTGAAGAAAATTGTTGAAAATGCAAATGTCAAAGTTGATGAAGATATTGGTAAACCATCCAGATCTAGTCGATATGATTCAAATGATCAACATGACAGTGCTAACAATGGAAATAATGTTAAGACATAGAATCAACTTCAAATTGTTCCAGTGAA
Organism: Sequoiadendron giganteum; assembly: GCA_007115665.2. Taxonomy (NCBI): domain Eukaryota; kingdom Viridiplantae; phylum Streptophyta; class Pinopsida; order Cupressales; family Cupressaceae; genus Sequoiadendron; species Sequoiadendron giganteum. Next base: position 603,236,170 of record CM021103.1, read on the forward strand.
CCAAGGAAATCAAGAAGCAGAAACTAGCTAAACTGCAGAAGAAAGAACACAAGAACAAGAGGTCAGAGAAAATTTTAAAACTCCTAAGTATGTGAGTAAAAATCATTATGATAGTCAGATCATAGGAGATAAGAGCAAAGGTGTGCAAACTAGAAGAAGAATTCTTGAAGAGTACTGTCTAATTTCCAAATTTGAACCTATAAATATTAGTGAAGCATGCAAGGATGAATATTGGATGGAAGCTATGAAAGATGAAGTAATGCAGATACAAAAAATGATACATGGGATCTTGTTCCTAGACCTCAGAACAAAAATGTGATTGGAACCAAGTGGGTGTTCTGGAATAAGCTGAATGAGCAAGGTGAAGTGGTCAGAAACAAAGAAAGACTAGTTTGCAAAGGGAACTCAAATGGAAGGTATTGATTTCGAGGAAAAATTTTCTCATGTTGCTAGAATTGAAGTTGTAATATTATTTCTTGCATATGCTACTTTCAAGAATTACAAATTCTATTTGATGGATTTAAAGTCAACATTTCTGAATGGTGAACTAAAAAAAGAAGTCTATGTTGAACAACCAGATGGATTTCAATTGACTAATGGAAAGGACATGGTATGTCGATTAAAGAAAGATCTATATGGACTTAAGCAAGCTCCTAGAGCTTGGTATGCTAGATTGGATAAATACTTGTTGAAAATTGGATTCAATAAAGTTACTATTGATAGCAATCTGTATTTCAAGTTGGATCAAAATAAAAAACTGACCATTGAAGTCTTTGTTGATAATATTATTTTTGAAGGTGATGATGATTTTTGTATGAATTTTTCTGATAAAATGAAAAGTGAGTTTGAAATTTCAATGATAGGAGAGATGAAGTTATTTTTAGGATTGAAAATCACTCAGTTAGATAATGGAATTTTGTATGTGAAAGAGTTACTAAAAACGTTTGGCATGGAAGATTCAAATCCATTTGTTACACCTATGGTAACCGGATGCAAAATTACACAAAATGATGATTCTCCTTAATAAAATAAGATAACATACAAGTCAATGATTGGTGGATTACTCTACTTGACTCAAACCAGGCCAGATATAATGAATTTTACATGCATGGTTTCTAGATTTCAAGTTGATCCTTAAGAGTTTCATGTGACTATTGTGAAAATAATTTTTAGATACCTAAAAGGGGCAGTTTATCTTGGTCTTTGATATCCTAAGGATGATGATATTATCCCAATTGATTTCAGTGGCGTTGATTGGGTAGGAGATGTAGATGAAAGGAAGAGTACTAGTGGCAGGGCATTCTTCTTAGGAAAGAAGTTGGTATCTTGGCTAAATAAAAAGTAGAACTCTGTTTCATTATCCACTACTGAGATAGAATATATTTCTACTGTAAATAGTTGTACCCAGGTATTGTGGATGAAGAAAAATTTGAGAGATGTTAGAATTGAGTATGAAGAACCCATTTCCATATTTTGTGACAATTCAAGTGCCATCAACATTTCTAAGAATCCAATGTTGCATTCAAAGACAAAGCATACATCCATCAAGTATTATTTCTTAAGAGACAAAGTAAGTGACAAAGAAGTTAGACTGAAGTATATACCTACCAAGGAGAAAATTGCAAACATCTTTACAAGGCCATTGCATAAGGATACTTTTGAGTACCTCAGAGTCAATTTAGGGGTGTTTTCCCCTCCTGATCAAAACTAAGATGCTGATATTTGCATCAATCTGTGAATTCATAGCCATATCTTATTCCAGATTGATTTTGTGGTGGCTGCTACTTAAGGGGAGGAGTTAGATTATTCAAATTTTTTATCAAAGCATGTGTTCCTTTGAAATTTATGTCAAAGGAGAAGAGAAGAGAAATGTGAAAAACATAGGAGAAGAAAGAAATAGGAAAGAGTGCACAATCTCAAGGGGAGATTGTTGGAGAAGAGTTAGTTGGGTTGATGGTATTATTTTTCACATCATGTTTTGTCATCAATGCCAAAGGGGGAGATTTTTGGATGTTGTGGTTATGTTTCTTATATGTGGTTGTCATTGATGTTAACAATATTAGAATTGGTGATTATGAAATCTATATATGTCGAGGATATTGAAAAAATTATAAAAATATAGTGCAGGTAGCTAGTGAAGTCGAGAAGGTCAAAATGTTGGAAAGAAATTTAAGTTGCTAATTTGAAGGTGCACTTCAAAGGGCTTGTTTTTGAACCTTTCTAGTATGTTTTCTGAAATTTTTAGGGGTTTGCATCAGGATTTGTGGAAGTTATGAAGATTTGTGTGCCTACAATTATTCAATTTTTGTAGATGGTGTTCTTGGATGAAGCAGATGAAATTATGGTAATTTCATGTGTTGTGCATGTACCTATGATGTTCATGGATGATTTTGGATTATTCTTTATCCTTTTGTATGTTCACATTAATTAGAGTGTTCGTGATAGAATATTTTTCTGATATGTGCTCGAGTTTTCATATTCTTGGTCGAGATGATGGTGTTAGCATGTTGTGGATCCATGAGGATTAATATTCTATTGTTTGGCATGTTTGAAGGTGTTTATTTGGGTCCTTACTTTTTGTTACTAACTTATGTTGGTGCGCATTAAAATTTATTCATGTATTGAAGCCAACGGTTGTAATTTATTCTTTATTTGAGGCTGACTTAATGGTTGATGCAAGTCCATATAGTGGATATATAATTGTGATTATTTTCCTCATTTAGAGGAAATTATTGGTGTGTACAAGTTATGTACATGTGAGAATAAAGATTAGATCATTCAAGAGTAGAGTAGAGTGTGAAGAAGATTGAGTAGAGTGTGGAAGAGTGAGTAGAAGTTTTTGTGCATCTAACTAGAACTGTAATCAAACTTTTGCAGCAGCTAATTTCTCAGTTCAACTTCATTAGATGGATTTAATCTAATTATTGTATGTAAGGTAGTGAGGATTCCTTCTGAGCAGTGTGCTCTAGGTAGTGTGTTTGAATGCAAGTGTGTTCCTTTTTCATTCTTAATTATACTTCTAACAGGGTATAATCTTGTGGACTAACATCCACCATGGTTTTTCCCCTAACATGGTTTCCACGTATAAAATCTTGGTGTTCATGTGTCTCTAACATGTTATTGGTTTATGCTTGCAATGTTAATTATCAGATATGATATTTAAGGTTGATTAATGTTGTATAAGTTTTATTTTGGTAATAATTGATTTAGCCCCCCCTCTCAGTTGTCTATCCTTGTTTTTCCAACATTTATGTTCTAGAAATCATTTGTCTTTAACCCTAGTTCCATTTCCTTTATTTTTCAATGATCAAATTCTTCCAATTCAACTCCCTTTAGCCTTAGTGGAATATTTCCAATCAATACTTCAAACTATTTATTGCACAACAAAATTTCATTTCATACCTTCATTTTTGTAATTGACAAAGAAAACTTTTGTCACTTGTTCTTGATTCTTCAGAATGATTTCTCCAAATTACCTTAGAATATATCCAAATCGCTTCAAGATTTCTTTAAGATTTCTCCAAGTTGTTCTTTTAATTCTTCAAATACTTAGGTGTTAAAAAATGACTTGTGAATTTCTCTTGATACACCATTGACACACTACCCTAATTCACATTAAATGCAATAAGCTTCAAAATTTGATAAAAAACCTTCTTCACAACATTGAGAAACCCTAATCTACTCCACAAATGAACATGCTTGCACTTTTTCTTCCAGTTTATTTTGAATAACCTCTACCCATTCATTCCTTACAACATATCCTCGTTCCAAAATCTGACATGCCATATTTCCAGGGGGTTCAAACAATTTTTTGTTAAAGCTCCCCCTAAGACCAAGCTAGGTCTAATTTCCAGAGGAATCGTCTACATCATATGAGGGCAAAAACAAATCTGTTGTCTCTGGTTCTTCTTTCTTCTTCCATATCTTGTTCATTTCTTGCTTAATTTCATCTTTTTCAATCTTCTTCATAGGTTCATTCTCCTTTACTAGAGTAGAAAACTTTCCCCTTTTACTTATGGAAACTTTTGAAATATTTCCCAGTTTGTTGAAATTGTTGCAAAAAACATTTCTCTAATTTGTTTGACTTCCATTAACTATTGATCTCCATTGATTCTCTTTATGTCCAAAATTTTTACAGGTATAACAATAGCCATCAACATATTGATCTATTCTACCTCCATTAAACCAGTTCATCATCGGAGTTTTACATTCACTAGCTTTATGTCCAACTTTCTTGCATGCATAACATTTTCTGAGGAAGGAACCAAAAAATTGATTCATCCTACTTCTGCACTTAGTTTCCTTATGACCAAATTTATTACATGAAAGGAAAACACCATTGAAATATGGGCACCTTTGAGGATTTGGTTGTCTAATAGGCAGTCTTCTTCTTGGATTTATTTTATGCTTCCTTTTATCTTGAATCTTTTGATTTTCCATTGGATTTGAGTTCTACACATTCTTGCAGTTTTCACCAACTTCATTTCCCAAGCCGCCTTTGTCTTTAGAAGGTCTCTTTCCTACAATCAATTCATCAAGCTTGGTGGAGATTTCCTTGAAATTATCTTCACAAAGTTTTCTTTCTCCAGATCTACTTCCAGGTTCATCACTTCTTGTTCAATACTTGAGCATACATCACACTAACTTTGCAACACTATATTAAGACACTCTTCAATTCTCTTCTTTTCTTCCACTTGCACCTTTAATCCAATAATCTCCTCATTTTCTTGTTTCAATTTCTCACTCACTTCTCTACGTCTTTCTTTGAATTTCTTCGATTTCTCTTTCAATTTACAGATGTATTCATTTTCCTCATCAATATTTTCTTTCAGATCCCTATATTAATTTTCATCCTTGTCAAGATCTTCAAGAGCAACCCAAAGCTCTTCTTTATCCATTTTTTCAATCTACAAGATCTTCCTCAAGTTGTTAGGCTTCCTCATAGGAAAAAGATCTCTAATACCAATTGTTGAATATCTGAGATACAAAGAGGGGAGCTAAATCAGTGTCTCCTTTTACTTATTGAACAAACACCATCTAGTTTCTCAATTACATATAACAATAAGGATGAGAAAAACATTAATAGAGCATGAAACCAAACAACACATAAACACCATAATTTTTATGTGGAAAACCAGATGAGGGAAAACCACGGTGAGAATTAGCTCACTATATATAGTAGTTTCAAAACCAGATACAAAAGAGGCTCACTAGATAAGAAAGGCCCACTGCCAAATACAAAAGCTCACTTCTTATAAGTAGGACTCACTATCATAACAAGAAGGCTCACTGCCTATAAAATATTATAGTAATAAAATGGCTTACAACCAGAGTATGAATAGGTAAGAGTGAACCTAACATGTGTAGATTCAGTTACTTTGATGCTTAGAGAATTCACATGTCATCAAACTAATCTTCACTCTTATTCACATTCCCACTCAATCCACACTCTCCCCTTTTTTCCTTCAATCACCAAACTACCCAATATATATATATATATATGACTTATCCACAAGAATCAAATATGTTGGCTTAATTAGATGCAATCTTTATTTACCAAAAGGATAATGGTCGACTTCAAGCATGTATAAAACTTCTCCAAAAGTAATTCAACCATGTAGCATGCTATATAATGCTAACATGGACCAAAGATAGGTCACTCATATATCCACAACACAAAATAAACAATTATACCACCAGCTATTTATTAGGTTGGCTATGGATAGACCTAATAATAGAATGTAACACCAAACCAAAGCCAACCTGTGATAAAATCATATGATCACACAAGATTGTATACTTAAAAGCTTTCAACATTCATAAACCATTTCCCATAACTACGAACAACAATGATCATCACAGGGGAAATGCGGACCAAAATATTGGACCAAAAAACATCAAAGGATGTAAAAATTTTCTTCATACTGTTCTAGAGTACCAGATCAAACTAACACCTTAATCCACACGGTGACATCAATGACAACACAAAGGCTGATCATCTTCATTCTTCCAACACTATCACTCTAGTAGTGGGAGTTTTGGCAATATGAGTGGTGGAGGCTTTGGTAGTGGTGGTGGCTTCGGTAGGGGTGGCACTGGTGGAAATAGTTTTGGTGGAAGTCATGGCAGTGGCTTTGGGAGTAGAGGTGGCTCCGATGGAGGCCCAACGTGGCAATGGCTCTGGAAATGGTTTTAGTGGTGGCCATGATAGCGGTTATGGAGGTGGCTTCGGTGGTAGTTTTGGAGGAGGTCCCACTGGTTCAATGTCATCCAATGACCCTATTATGAATAATCTCCTTTGGAATATGGGTAAGATGCAGAGCTAGTTTGCAAGTCTCTCCCAAGACTCCTCCTTGCCTATCTTCCAACCCTTCTTCTGATGTAGCTCACTATCGATAGCAATTTTAAACACTCCATTCTCACAAGGAATGGAGATCCCAAAGTTTGAGAAGTATGACAACAAAGGGGATCCACGGACACATGTGTTTGCCTTTAACGCCCCGTGCATAGATTTTTTCCATCATGACGCGTTGATAGAAAAACTATTTCCTCCATCTCTCAATGATACTGTAGACACCAAAAATTGGTCTAGGCATGTGAGTACCACTTTCGACATAATTTTCTATTATCCATGGTCATGATTAAATAATGTTTATTATTTAATTACCTTTCTAACACATATTTCCTGTATTAATTAAATACCCCTTTTTAATTCATAATGACTTTTATTCAACTTGATTAATTAAATAAATCATATTTATTTAATTATGTCGCTAACTAATTAATTCCCCTTCTTAATTAAATAATTTATTATTTAATTAAACCCCCCTTTATCTATAATTAAATATTTATTATTTAATTACCCAATTTAACCTTTTCAACTATGATTAGATATTTATTATTTAATTATTCATTTTAACCTTTTCAAAAGTTAATTAAATAAATTAGATTATTTATTTAATTAAATCTTTCATTTTCGAATGTTGAATTAAATTAACACTTAATTCATTATTGATTCTTTATGTCACATTCTTTTGTCATTTAGTTATCTAATCATTCACTCACCTTCTGACTCTAGATCTATTTTAATTCCACCAGTTATCTCTCAGTTCGGTATTTAATCGTCTTTGTGAGAGGACTCTCTATCACAACTAGTTAGTTAACTAGTTCTAACTCATATGCATGAATGCGTTTATTAATTAATTAATTTTTTAATTAATTAATTCATGTGTGCATTCAAACTCTTTATTCTTTGAGTTCTAACATTGTCTTTGACATTCAAAGTCCATTTCTTCTATTTTTGAAGACTCTTAACTAAAGATTAAATTGTTTATTTAATCTAGAACTCATGTTCTTTTCAATTTTCGAACAATGTTGAAAAAAGATTATGTTATTTTTCTAATTTAATATTTATGCTGCATACTTTTCTAACTCACATCGCATGACATTCATCAATCTCGTCCATTGATCTCTCTTTTGAACATGAGGCGATCGTTCAAAAACCCAAAATCTATAAAATGGTCTATCATTATTATTATTTCTCCTCCCGAAATCAATACTTTGGAGAAGAAACTTAATATTTGATATTTTTCTTAGACATTCAACAAGCTTATGCTTGCATCAATACTAAAAATTTGAGGGGCAAGAATACTGATACAACAAAATGGAGAAGGACAATCGAGATAATTCGAAGAAGTGGACAAAAATTCAATGAGATATTTTTAGTCATTTCTTTTGATTTTTTTATGTTCATTTACTCATTCTTTATTGTTTTTATTTAGATTATTTGTTATATTTGATCATCTTAATTTGTGCAGAATAATTCTCCAAAAAATCTATGTTACATTGGGTGAACCCGTCGTCAATCACGCTTCAAATTCACGCAATAATTTTTGTCTTTCCATTTTTTAATTTTGCAGGCTATCATACGGCACACTGCATCCACTCAAACAAATGACACATTCATATTCGCGAGCCACATCTCCTACCTTCCATGATGCATCTGCCATTCTGCACCGCATTTGTGACACTTTGCACCACATCCGACTATCAACATTTTGTACCACATCCGACTATCAACACGAATTGCATCCGCCTATCAACATCACATTACATCTGTAGCTCGAAAAGCTACATCTACCTGGTAATAGTTTTTGCACCTTTTTATTCACTTCCATACATTCATGTTTGCATTTTTAATTTTTATTTTTTTAAAAATCGGGTTATTTTATTTTTTCACTAATGTTTGTTTGTAGCTATGTTTAGAGGAGTAACTTAGTTTGCAGGATGAAGTATAGAAGACCAAATAAAAACCAAAAACATATTTTCTGCAGGACGAAAGCTGAAGACACAAAATGAACTACTGAACAGTTTGCATGCATGACCTAATGACTTTGTTAATTTTCTTTGGAAAGATTTTTGTTTGGTAGTTTAGAAAATATCATTTGGGTATAAAAAGAACGTGCATTTTCCATGCCTAGAATTGTTTAGATAGATCCTCGATTCGTTATATCAAAGTATCCTCTCCCCTTGTGCATTTATGCAATCTTGGGTGTAAGAGAAATGATTACTGAATCTAGAACTTGGGCTTGTCTTGGTGGGAAAAAGTACTCACCCCAAGATGACTCAAAACCAGTTATGCACTTATCGCCAATGACTCCCCACCGATATACAAATTTTAATACTTGAGGAAAGCTCAGTATTACGATGATCCTAACAAACCAGAACTTGACTCCCCAATACCCTTGTGGTATCTTAAAACCTACAGAGCCTAACCTCTGCAAAACTGGGATGATATTGCCTCTCGCATGGCTATTCTGAACGGGTTCCTGAATTAAAAAGACAAATTGTTTTAGTTTTCCAAAAACCTTTCTATTTTCTGGTGCAATAGGTTCGGACCTATGAATCCATCTTACATTATTATGGTTCATGTGTGGAAATGAGATGTTTGCCATGGGATTTTTATGGGTACAGTAGCTTGGTTGCCCCATATAAGTGAGTGTCATGGAGGGGAGCCAGTGGGGTCAAGCTACTAGTCATCCGCCTTGAATATGCATAGTTGGATTTATCCAAGTAAGAAATCAGCAAGTATTGTCCAACAAAGCCTAGGTTGTAAATATTTTCTGGTTTTAACAGATCTATCACTACAAACTGAAAACACATTAAATTTTTTGATTGTTTTTGTTGTATTCATCAAAAAACTTGATGAATCAAATGGAGTCAGTAAAAAAAAAATCAACATAAAAACCACAATTGTCAATAAAAGTCGCAACTATCATTTTAATCACCACATGTATTTTTCAACATAGCCCAGTTTATAGAGTTTAGATACTGCACCACAACTATCAAATCCTAAGTCGCATGTGTATTTTCGGGCTGCATCTGTCAAATGAAAAATCAAAACTATCTGTCAACAAGTTTAGGCTCACAAAATCCATATTTCGAGTCACAACTTTTACTGTGAACCGCATCTATCAAAAAATTGAATTGCATCAATCACAAGTCAAAATTTCCAGTCAACATTCAAAACCTGTTTTTAGTCAAATCACCACACCTGCAATTTAAAATGCATTTTTCAAAAATAGAACCACATCTGATAGTTGAACCGCATTTGACTGTCAACAAAAAATTGAGTAAACTGCAAACCGATTCCAAACACATAACTGTCATTTTCTCTTATGTTTCTTAAGATCAACCTTGGACATAAACTAGGAATTTTTTTTCTCAAAAACCTTGCATCATTAGGTGTCATATATGTCCTAGTCATAGTCATTCTAAGTTGCATGCATTTAGATACTTCCAAGGAAATTGCATATTGTAGAATAGGTTACTTTTCTCGTCATTGAATATGTTCATGTTCTAATTTGTCACAATCATTGAACCTAGTCACTTTGGTCCTATTTGTGAATCTTTCCAGCTCAACAGTCTAGTTTGGGAAATTCACCTTGTCAATTTTCTTTGTCCTACAATCAAGTTCCTTGGTCAACTCAAATCATTGCATGCATTTATTCCATAAGTGGTAGGTTATACCCATCTTAGAATCATTTATCATCATATTCTACTTGATATTTTTCATATTGTTCATCCTACCATATGTTATCTTAGCATACGCCATTTTAGAAGTCTTTAGCAACATCCTTTATTGTGAGAAAATCCAAAAAAAATACATAGAAATAGGACATAGTGGTTTTTAGACATAGTTTGCATTACCCCATTTTGAGCAAATTTTCATGGTCGAAACAAGGTCTCAAAAGAAACATAAAGCAATGTCGGAACCTAGCGAATTTTTCAATCCTTTTGCAAATGAACCATCAAGGAAAGAAAGACCAAACAAACCTTTTCTTGAAAAACACATCACTAGAGACACACATGGACAAATTTATGTTGAAGACATAAATGCCGTAGTAGAAGATCCTAAATTTGCATCCTTTATGGATGAGTGTTTGGAAAATGATCCCCAACGATATCTAGCAAAGTTGCTAGTAGAAGGTGCCACACTACCACCAAGATTTGATATTCATACTTTGAAAACGTCCACTCAACCAATACAAACTGTGACGTCAAGTGTTTCTATTACCCAAATCACCATAGCAATACCAACTGGCATACCAACTCAAACATCATCAATTGTAAATACAAACCCTTTGAACATAATACAAGGTTTACAATTTATTGCGAGAACAACTTCATCAAACCCCTTTGGCACCAACACGAATGGTAAGAGACCCAAAGTTGGCATGAATATTCCTATACCAAATTAGAACATTCAGACAACAAATATTCCTATATCAAATCAGAACATCTAGATAGGGAATATTCCTATACCAAATCAAAACATTCAGACAAGAAATATCCCCACACTGAATCAGAACATTCTAACGGGATATATTCCCTCGCCAAATCATAATCCGTCACAAAATATAGCATTTCAGAACACCTACATTGATCCAAACAATGCAAACAACATGTCCTTAACACAAGTAGATTTTCTCCAAAACCAAATGCAAATGCTTCAACAATAGATGGACAACATGTCTATGTCAGGAAAATGAACTATCTCAGTGCAAGATCTATGACCATGTCCTTTTGACAAAGTGCTTTACATGACACCCTTCCCCCATGGATACATCATACCAAGTTTTTCTAAGTACAATGGGAGGAAAAATCCTTTGGAAGACATTAGATAATTCTCAACAAGATGCATGGACATATCATACGACCCTACATACTTGATGAGACTATTTCCGTGAACCCTTATCACGATAGCACTGGAATGGTTTTCTAAATTACAATATGGCATATGATCCTAGGGTGAATTAGCTGAGAATTTTCTTTAACACTTTTCCTTTAACATAGACAATGAAGTAACAATAGCTACCTTTTGCCACACAACACAAGAATATGGTGAAACTTTCACCACTTTCTTTCAGAGATGGAGAAGTCTAGCTAGTAGATGTCCAGTTGAAATACTAGAAAAATAGAAGGTCACGATATTCCTTGAAAACATCAATCCAAAACTGAGAGGTGACTTAAGGGTAGATTTTTGTACTTCATTCCTAGACTTGGTACAAAAGGGCATCATTCTTGAAAAAGGCCTTATTGACAAAGGAGAAATAAAAGTACTAGGCAGAAACCCAGTGGTTCAACATCAAAACACACCCAATGATAAAAAAAATTCTGGTCTAGAAACAAAAATGTTACAAATGATGACATTGTTGATGCTAAAACCATACATATGGGACTGGTTATCACACTTTGAGGTTACAACCCCAATCAAGACATGATGAATAGTCTAGATCAAACAGAAAATTTTGTCCAAAATTCACAACAACAATGACCACAAAGGAGATTTCCTACACATGAATTTACCCCTTTGGGGCAACCAATCGAGACAATTTTCAAAGAGTTGATTAAACATGATCTCATTAAACCTTTGGAACCAAGAGAGTATGATCCTGGATAGTTTAAACCTTCATGGTGGGATGATAACACCTATTGTGACTATCATCAAACAAAAGGACACAACCTACAACAATATCAACAACTGAAGAATATTATATAAGACTTTGTTGAAAACAAAACCATAGAGGTCAATGGGAAAAAAAATACCAAGAACAGTGATCATAAGGTCTTCACAAACCCATTACATGACCACATGAAAGGAAAAGCCTCTAGTTCGGGAACCAAGAATACTCCATCAACCAATTATGCCAATACCAAGTATGAGTATGGTAAAGGAGAAATCATAAATCACCTCTGAGCTGCAAATGAAAATGTCCATACCATCATTATTAAGAAGCATCTAGAATGTGTTGTAAACACACGTAGAACTAAGATAATTCTTCGAGGTCCTTCTTCTGGGCCACCTACACAATCTTCCAAGTCTAAGTATAATCTCCTTGATCAATTGAGTAAAACCCCCATATAGATATCCATTTTGGAACTATTGACTTTATCACCTAAGCATCGAGCCATTCTTGACAAAGCCTTACAAAACATGACTGTTCCTACAGACTTAGATGTCAATCATTTTGAAGAAATGGTGGGGTATTTAACGAACTCGCATCATGCCACATTTTCCCAAGAGGATAACTCAACCGAAAAGACTGATCATAATGACCCATTCCATCTTGAAGTCCTAGTCCATCAAACCAAAGTCAGATGAGTCTTGGTAGACAAAGGAGCAGGTTTGAACCTATGTACCCTAAAATTAGTTAAGTCATTAGGATTCTTAGAAGAATGCGTAGAAACATCTAAGAGTATAGTCATCAAGGCTAATCATCATTGTCTTCCTGGTACAACCAAGAGGTAATATCATCTTGATCCACAATTTCTTCACTTAACTCTCCCCATTTGGTCAATGTCATTGTAGGGGGAACATTAAATGTGACTACTAACTGTCTTCTATTCAGAATGGGTAGACCATATGCCTTAGGTGGAACCAGCTGACTGACACAGTATGATGCCTTCATGTAATATTCTCCACAACCCTTGTCTTGGATCTCAACTTTAGGAGTGGATGATGATGGTTTGAATGAAATGGACCTAGTAAGATGTGATGGATCAATGTATAGGGATAAAGTGGATGATGAAGCTTCTTGGTTAATTGGTACCTATCATTATGGAATTTCCCTTGGGCTTGTACAATATTGAAAAGGATCTGGATCACCATCAATCATGATTTCGGTGCCATTATACCTCCAACATATCACCGATTTCTTAAATTGTCATATAATGGCACCAAAATCATGATTACAAGAGTTAGAATTGTTGGATGAACGAACGCAAAAAGCACTAGATCATTTGCAAGCATATTGGAATAGTCTTCATCGTAGCTATAATAGGAAAGTTCTAAATAGACACTTTGACATTGATGACCTGGTTTTAATGGAGAATCCCAAGAATCAAGTTGAATGATAAAAGCCAAGTAAGTTTGAACCTAACTGGTTAGGGCCTTATATTGTCATATAATCTTTTGGATCAAGAGCGTACCAACTCTCTACCCCTGAAGGAGAGCCACTTTTGTCACCAATTAACAAACTTCATTTCAAGAGGTTCTAGGCATAGCTTTTGAGAGTCTTTGTCTTAATCAGAAAAAATACAAAAAAAATGGATAAAAATACAAAAAATGGTTACCTTGATGAAAACCTGGAAACAAGCATCTTTGTAACACCAAAAAATTTGGAAAAATCAACAAAATAGTAAAAAGAAATAATCCATCCAATTGTGAAAACCACTTCTGTGGTGCTATGGATAAGTACCATGATGAAAACCTAGCAAATAGGTGCCATGTGTAGTCAAACTCGCTCTTTTGTCTACTAGCATTCCAATCATACTTTTTCACCATCCCTCATAATAAATGGTTGTCCTATCCATTACTTGGAACAATTGACATCAAAGTCCATTCTGTCATATTCCCCACTCCATCTCGCATGTCTTATTCTTGACTAGGGGAAACTACTTGTTATGCCCCATGAGGACCTTGTAAATAGCATCACACCATTGAAAAATGTCCTAAAAAAATCCAAAAACATTAGAAATCTTTAAAAACGCAAAAAAATAAAAATTTGTCAGAAAATCCCAAAAAAATAGTGTTAGAGTCAATCATGTTAAGTCAGTCATAGACATAGTCAAACTACGTTGCCTCTGCTATTGGACATAGGCAAGGCCATCATTCGATGTGCCCCTAAGGCATTAGGTCTATCTATCTAGGTTTTTCATGTATCACACACATTAAAATCATGACTCTTTGTACATCCAAAGTCATTGTTTATGTCGAACTACAGGGTCTCTCCGTGTACAATGTAGGCAAGGCTAATCAATTGATGAGCTCCTGAGACCACACTAGGTCAGTCCAATAGGGTTTATCACATTAAATATCACACACATTGCATATCATCATCTTAAGTACATATCTTTAGTCAGTTATGTCAGTTAAAGTTGGGTCGAACTACGAAGTCTTTGTGTGTACAACATAGGCAAGGCTAATCAATCAATGAGCCCCCGACGCCGCATTAGGTCAGTCCTTTAGGGTATATCATCTCAAGTCATACACTCTCATTACACACACACACACTTTTAATCAGTCAAGGAATCAACACAAGTCATGCACCAACAAGGAAAACATCTCAAAACTGTCACCAAGTCAAAATCAAACACATTGTCAAAATGATCAACCTATGTCTTAGCAAGATATGTCTTTCTTGTCAATGAACATTGTCAAATTGTCATGGCTTCATGTAGCTTGTCACATCAATGTCATCAGGCTCCAATGTCTTATACAACATGTGTATTTCTGAAACCACGCTTTGTCATGCCTTATACAGATAGTCACCAAGTCAAAACCAAACTCAATGTCTTATTGCGGTATGTGTCATCCCTCACATTACACTATGTCAAACATAAAACAATCAAACAATCCCACAAGATCATGTTTTGGGAAATAATTTTATTTGGATTTATGACTTTATATCTTATTTTGTCTTATCTTTCTATCAATTTGTGAATAGGTCTAGTTACTAGCTTTCTCAAGGATGTCCCTTGAAGGATTTAGAGAAGAAAGGATGTCTCAGGACTCTTTTTCTTTAGCTATTGTTTGTCAACTTCCTTTTTAAACTCTAGTTTTTGAGTCATGTTACTAGTTTCCTCAAGGATTTAGAGGATCAATGGCATCTCATGACCCGTCTTTTATTTGTTTGTTGTTTGTGGTTTGTCAAGACAAAACGACTAGGGCAATCTTTCCCTTAGTATGAGTTACGACACTCCTTGTCTAAGACTGTCTATTTTTCACTGATGGATGAATTTGTACACTATGGTCTATCTCATATCATGGTGTGTACTATCCATTTGTGTCATTTCCTGCCCAATGATGATAAAAAAAGAAAGCTTAGCATATCTGGCAAAATATCAAAGATAATATGTTTTTAAATCAACCACCTTTTTTATTTCTTACTAAAATTCTGAATTCATTCATGCTAACATTTCTCTTTCTAACATAATGATAAAGTCCTATGACACAACAAAAACATTTGATAATCTTCATATGCATACATTCTATAAGAATTATGTAAATAGTGTAGTATATCATATAGTTACATTACATAATAGGCATTCCATCATCATAAGGTACATAATAGAAAAATTACATCTATATAAACATATCATATAAATAAGTAAATAGAATCATCATAACATCATAGAATGCATAAACTAATCACATGTAGAATCACTCATTCATAACACATATACATACATCATCTAGGAAACATAATCATATAGAAAAAATGCATCACCATAAAATAGAACTGCATATCATATAGAAGCCACCAAAAATCATATATATATATATATATATATATATCACTCAAAATAGTTTATCATAGTACAATATCAAAGTCTGTCCATAAATAAAAATGAGCTTGTAGGCTCTCTAATCAAAATACAATGTCTACATATATAACAATGTCGACGTGTCCCACTACCACTACTATCATGTGGTGAAGGTTGAGGAAACTACCTCAGAGGTACTCTCTGTGAGGTGGAAGGCCTGTCATACGGACCTATCCTCGATGGTCCTACCACACCCTTTGTACTCTATGTCCTAGTCTGACTCCTCCTCTGTGATCTCTGGTTGTGAACCTCTAGAAATCTAGGAGCTCATCTCTCTGCTAGCACCACTGACTCATATGGATCTCTATAAAATGACACTCTCTCAACTAATCTGACTAGCTCATGAGAAAAATCATTAGATGAGGTGCCACTACACAGGTGTCTAACCTCTATAAACTTCTGCTCTATCTCCTATCTCCGAGCTATGGCCTGATCTCTCTCCATAAAAGCATTGTTTCTCTCTATCCACATGACATCTAGCTCTGTTGTAACTAGTCTCAATCTATCCTCCAAAGCCTCCCTATTAGTGTCCCTAGGAGCCTCCTCATCCTATCGCCCCTCAACAATCTAATCTCGGAGCTCTCTCTCTTGATCCTTTATAGGTACCTCCTCCTTAATATCATCCTCCCCATAGCCTGCCAGAATACTAAGAGGATCAATGTCCATGTCAGCCTCCTCATCCTCTGCAGGGCCCTCTCCACTAGTCTCTACCTTTGCATCCTCCTCTTCTACTACCTCCTTGGAAGCATGCTCATCTCCAACCTGTGCCTCTGCTCCACCTCTGAGGTCCATCATCGGTACATCCTTTGCCTCTGCCTCTCAAATAGGTGATAGTCCACCTACTCGTCCACCTCTCTAACCTCTCTGTCCTCGCCTACCATCACCACGTCTACCACCATCTCTCCCTTTACGTCACCATCTCATCCCTGTACCTCATCTCTCTACTGGTGGCGGCTGGTCTAGATCTATATAAGGAATCAAATGATGCTCTACCCACCATGTGTCATACACAACTATAGTCCCTGGATCTACTACTCTGCCTCTCCATACCCATTATAAAGGCTATAACACCTAAATCTCTACCTCTGTAGTAGCTACTGGTATCATAGGCCTTGAGTGTCAAACCTCTTTGGAAGATCAAGAAAACTCTGCTCTACCTCTAGGCTCATCCTGAACCTCCCCAAACTGTCTCAAAATCTGATCTAGTAGGTGTCTCTCAATAATATGTACACTCAAAAAATCCTACCAATCAAGGATAGTGTCTACATATGGAACATCAAATGCTCATCCTCATCTGACCATCTCTCACAATCCATGTATGGCCTCCAAGTGAACTGATCCAGTGTATCCAATGCATGTCTCTGAAATCTTATATCTCCCACATGGATCTGAGTAATGTTTCCCATGTACCAGAAAACATATGGAGATCTAGCCTCCCGCTCTATAGAAACCGAAGGATGAAACACAACTATCCTCTCACACACCCAAACCATGAGATGTGTGGAACCACAACTCATAGATTGTGTGTCTCTATACACTATATCTTGTAGATGGAGAAAACAACTTGCCTAACAAATAGGGACCCTAGGCATACACAGTCTCTCTCTCCAACATCCCTACCAACATATCTCCCCACCCAATAGGAAAACCATGACCCCGCTGATCTAGAAGACCTATACCCCCTATCAATGTACATAGGATGTAGTCAATCCTCTTGTACCTATCTGCCAACACCTGCCATCTGATCTCATAATCCTATATACCTAACCTACTAATATCATCATACTGATAAAATCTAGCAAGCTCGCTAAATCCACATTGGGTATCATACATCACCTGCTCTCCTCTGATAGGAAGTCTCAAAATCCTATAGACATCCTCCAATGTGACTGTAGCCTCCCTAGTCGGCAGATGAAATGATGATGTCTCTAAATGCCCCTTTTTAATCATCCAATGCCCCTTTTTAACCATCCAATGATTAAATAATTTTTATTTTTAAATACCCCTTTTTAATTAATTCATTAATTCATAATGAATTTTATTCAACTTGATCAATTAAATAAATCATATTTATCTAATTATGTCACTAACTAATTAATTCTCCTTCTTAATTAAATAATTTGTTATTTAATTAAACCCCCCTTTATCAATAATTAAATGTTTATTATTTAATTACTCAATTTAACCTTCTCAACTATGATTAAATATTTATTATTTAATTATTCATTTTAACCATTTCAATAGTCAATTAAATAAATTACATTATTTATTTAATTTAATCTTTCATTTTCAAATGTTGAATTAAATTAACATTTAATTCATTATTGATTCTTTATGTCACATTCTTCTGTTATTTAGTTATCTAATCATTCAATCACCTTCTAACTCCAGATCTATTTTAATTCCACCAATTATCTTCGGGTTCGATATTTAATCATCTCTGCGAGAAGACTCTCTGTCACAACTAGTCATTTAACTAGTTCTAACTCATATGGATGAATGTGTTTATTAATAAAATATCTTTATTTAATTAATTAATTCATGAGTGCATTCAAACTCTTTATTATTCGAGTTCTAACTTTTTCTTTGACATTCAAAGTCTATTTCTTCTATTTTCGAAGAATCTTAACTGAAGATTAAATTATTTATTTAATCTGGAACTCATGTTCTTTGTATTTTTGAACAATTTTGACACAAGATTAAGTTATCGTTCTACTTTAATCTTTATCCTACAGAATTTTCTAACTTACATTTTATCTGACACATAACTCACATTGCATGGAATTCATCAATCTCATCTATTGATCTCTCTTTTGAATCTGAGGCGATCATTCGAAAACCCCAAATCTATAAAATGGCCTATCATTATCATTATTCCTCCTCCCAAAATCAATACTTTGGAGAAGAAACTTAATCTTTGATATTTTGCTTAGACATTCAACAAGGTAATGCTTGCATCAATACTGAAAATCTAAGGGAAAGAATACTGATACAACAAAATGGAGAAGGACAATCGAGATAATTCGAAGAAGTGGATGCATATTCAATGAGATCTTTTCATTTATCTGTTTTGATTGTTTTATGTTCATTTACTCATTCTTTGTTGTTTTTATTTAGATTATTTGTTAGATTTGATCATCTTAATTTGTGCAGCTGAATTCTCCTGAAAATCTATGTTATAGATACATCACTTGAATGGTATTGTTCCTTGCTCGATAATTCCATTTTCTCATTCGATTAACTGGTGAACTAGTTTCTTTGATAATTTCAAGCCAACATCAGACTGAAGATGACCTTTTCAGATCTCACCCAATGCAAACAGGGAGATAATGAAAAGATTATTGACTTCATCACGCAGTATCAAGCTCTCTTCTCACAAATATTTTACCCACTGCATAATTCAGATGTGCATAAGGTATTCAAAGGGAACCTATAAAGGCCTTGGCAAGAGAAGTTTTCCCTTATAAAGTACCCTTCTTTTTCACATTTGTGTACAACACTATGAGAGTATTAACAAACAATAGTTCAGTTCAGGGGATCCTCCTCATGCTCCCATTCTGAAGGAAGATTCATTGTATCAATCTCTAGGAAAGTTAAGTCTGTTGTGAATTTAGTCACCACTGCGGATGACAATAGCCTCAAATGCAACTGAAAATTTAAAGATTTGGTAGAATCCTATTCTTCCATCTTACAAAAGTTGGTGAAGGATAAGATCATAACCTTTTAGAATCCTAAGCCTCTTAAGGAACCTTGCCCTAGTTGGTACAATGCAAGTATGTACTATCAATACCATCGAGTCAATAGACATGATATCGAACATCATATGCAAGTGTATCATGAGACACAATATCACATTGAGGATGGTACTATTCATCTTGATGGAAGCATAAAAAATACAAAAAAACTGGTAGCTAAAGTGAACAGTGAGTTGGACATATACACAGACCCGTTAGCGTCACATTCTACCAACATGATTGTTGATCCCTCTAATTCTATCACTCAACCTAAGGCCTATGTCAACATGGTCACGGTTACTCCCATTACACAACCTATGACCATTTTTTGATGTGACATTCACCTCACATGATATTTCTATGAACAATAAGCCTTCTCCCCTCTACATTCCCACTTGCCTCAATGGAAACATTGTGACAAGATCTTTGGTCGACCCCCCGAGCCTTGTGAATGTTATTATAGAAGATACATTTTTATTGAATTTATTACAAAGGGAGGAGTACTAGGAAACAAAATCCACCATTTGTATGCATGATGATCTCTATCTCAAACCATATGGCTAGATAACTTTGTCCATCATAGTTGGACCTAGGGATGTTGATACAATTTTTGATGTTATTCCAAAGTCAAATTTGTTTAGGTTGAAGCTAGGCATACCTTGGCTAGCTTCCATGAATGGGATCACCTCTATAATTTATAAATGTTCAATTTTTTCTCATGAAGGTGTTGTGCACGTAGTTCATGACACCGGATACTAGCCTCTGGTGTCCTATGGGGGGTATTCATTGGATCACTTTTGGCCCACCTTGATTTTTCCCTTTCTCCGAGGACAAACCTACTTTATAAGAACTATGTAAGGTATAAAACTAGGGACAAGGGATAGCCAAAACTAGCCTTTCCTATAGCATAGCAGCCAACTACCTCATCTTCAAAAAAGGGAAACGAGAAGCATACCCCTTCTCGGGCTACCTCGTTTGCTCCCCTTTCCTGGGAGGAGTATTGGATGAGTAAACCTAGACTTTACCCATTGATTCTGATGGTGCTTGCTTAGTGTATACCCAAGATCAAGATATTGGATCTCCCCATTGAGCTCCTCGGGCCTTTCTACTATTTGTACAGAAAAAAGAAAGGCTCTCGAAGAGAACTTTCTCCACGGCCTCCCATTGCTTCTATTCCCAAAGAAATAAATGAGAAGAGGCCCGCTACTAAATAATTTGAGGTGAATCTCCCTGTTGATTCTCAAAATTTCCCTCCTACTCCCATTTAGGAGTTTGTTCCTCCACCATAAATGGTTGTAGTGGACACTCCCATGGCTGAGAAAGAGCTTTCTATTCCTTTGTAGCCTCTAACCTCTAGTTTGAAGAGTCGAAGAAACTAGCCTATACACGAGCATAAGCATTGGTGAAAGGATCTAGCAACTGAGCAAGACACTTTGCAGAAGGACAAGGAGATGGCCACGCATGTGTCAGGGCCTCTTGTTTTGTCTTCCCCTCTCCTTTCTCATTCTTTCATTCAACCTAGTTCTATTTCAACTCTGACTCTCTCTATGAGTGCGCCTGACCCCAAAAAGGTGCAAGTGTTTATCTCTCCTTCAATGGAGCCACCCTTGTTGATATCCCTTCTGGACATCCTATCATTTCCAAACACTTCAATAGTATATGTTGTGGTTTTCTCATCCTCTTCCTCTACACCTCTTGCCTCATATGTAGGGAGTTCACACCCGCCAATGGAGCAAAAGGTAGAGTTTTGTCCTTCTAGCAATGGAGGATGCAAGAGGTACCCACCCTCTCTTAAGGGTTGTCCTATGCTAACTTGTTCCATCCTAGTAACATAACTAGTCCCAAATTCCCTTGATTTTATCACCACTCCTGAATCATTCAATGAGCCTAGTGGTGAATCTCAGGTGCAATCTTCCCCGTCCATTGAAGTAAAACATGGCACTTTGGTAAAGTGAATGTTTAGCTCTCTCGATGAATTTTTGGCCTTTTCAATGATCTTCATAAAGTCACTAACCCTAGCTCCATAAGAGCTTAGTGGAGGGGACCTCATAGGGTCCTCTTCCTTATCCCTTGTTACGGGAGGGTTAGAATCTCCTCCACTTAATATTCAACCATTGTAGGCTCATCCTCCTTCCCCCTACAATAATCTAGACTGGGAAGTGGATGAATTCTTCATCGATTAGTGTTAGGGGGAGGCCCCTTCTTTATCTTTAGATTAGATATGTGTGTTTTTGTTGTGATGTTTTCCTAGATGACTCTTATCACCCTTGTTGGTACTTGGATACGTGAGTGTTTTTTTGTGTCATAAACCTTCTTCTATCTATTTCATCATTCTTCTATGTTTGTGACTTGACTTTTATAAAATTGGGGATGATGCAAAGCATTGGGAATTTGCGCTTCCCTTCCGTGTTGACCCAAATTTTTAATTTTTACTTTGTATTCTCTTGCATTCTTCACATGGTCTGATATAGTAGGGGGTTGATGAAAATTAATTTATATACTACTAGTATACTTATATACATATATTTATGAGCAATTCTGACCCTAAAATATCAAATCACCCATGTGCCCTTTGTTTGTCTCTTTCTTGCTCTTTTCCCTTCCTTTTTCTCTTCTTTTCTTGAGTTGTCCCTCTCATGTGTGAAAACACCATCTCTATAATCCTTCAATTATCAAAAAACATATTTTTTCCCAATGAATCTTTTCTCAAAAGTCCTCATGAGCATTTATTTTTCAAAATAGTATTTGTGAATCAGACCCCTTATGGAACACGTTTCCTTCATCATGGGTTCTTAAAGAAAGAACTTGAGAACCTTCCCCTCGTGAGGAAGAATTTTTATTCCTTTTGGATTCCTTGATGAAATAAACATCTTTCAAAAGGATTCCTTGATGAAGAATTGATTTGTGAAAGAATTTCCTTCTTGTACTTTCAAACAGTGTGTCCCTTGAGTGGACATCCTCTTCACATTGGGTTCTCAAGGGACCCCTTTGTATGTTTTCCAACTTTTCGACAGTCTACATGACTATTCGCTTAATTTCCTATGTGGTCACTTTTTGACATGTTCTATTTGCGAGTAAACATGTCACTTTGCATGTCCACCTATGAAGACGCTTATTGGACCTACAAAGTCCCCTTCCTTTGGTTTCCTCCATGTGAGAGATCTTGAGGGATACTTCCCTATAGGTCTGTAGGCTTGTAGGGTGATTCCTTTGAGCTTCCTCCATGCGAGAGATTTTGGGGGTCACTCCTATGTAGTTTTGTGGGTCTATAGGGAACTTTTCTTGATTTCCTTCATGTGAGAGATATTGAAGGATACCTCCTATATAGGTCTATGGGTCTGTAGGGTACTTTTCTTGATTTACTTCATGTGAGAGATCTTGGAGGAAACCTTCCTTGTAGTACTACAAGCCTATAAGCTGCTTACTTCTCATGGCTTCCTTCATGTGAGAGATGTTGGGGGTCACCTCCTTTTAGATCTACGAGCCTATAAGACACTTTCATTTTACAACTTCATGGCTCTATGGGACTATGGAGTCTTTTGTTCCATCCCATGCTTTCGAGCTCACCATATCGCGGTCTGCTTCCTTGATGGTTCAGGTATACATTTATAACCCTACTACCTTTTTGATCTACTTTCCCAAAGAACTCATCAGTATTCATGCTCGCTAAAGTGGGGAAAAAATTTATAGGTGAAAATTTGCACCCCTCATGCAAATTCCCCTTTTAAACATCCTTACCTTAGATAACCAAATTTAAAGTTGAAAATCCAGATCAACAAGATGTCTTTGTTCCACTTGGAGTTTGTCTTTTGCATCGATAGAAGAATAACCATCAGGGGCACCCATGCATTGCATAGATACCTACATGGTGCACTTACATCCCTGATGGATTCCCACATATGAAGTTTCCAAAGGCATTACACTTCCTATTCAGAATAAATTGTAGCGTCCCTCTTTGACCAGATGACCTGAAAATGGCTCTTTCCCCCTATTTTTGTCTTGAAATGCATATCTTTCTCATTCAATCCATCATCATATAATTTCTCAATCTCTCTTGGCAATATTCAAGCATTCACTTCACTTCCATCACTTTAAGTAGCACTTTGGCACTTCATATCAGCAACAAAAACAATCCATCAACTTCGTAGAGAAAGTGTGGAACAAGCCATTGCAACAGGGGCTTGAGGTTGTCCAACACCTCCCTTCACCATAGTTGAGGTTGTGGTGATTTTTCAAGCTCTCCTTCTCCATCATTGGATAGTGAGCTCTTGGTGGAGGTGGTAACGTTTTCACTCCTCTCCTTTACGATTTGGTTGAGTAGCACTTCATTTTTTTGTAGTTTTTATTGTGTTATCTACTTTATTTTCTCCTTTAACATATATTTATCTATTGTTTCTATCTTGGTTGTCCATGGAGGTGGAAAAACCAAAATGGGGGTTTGATTGAGGAAGACCCCTATACAACCCCTAATAATTTTACCTCTTCTTGTGTGTAGGTGGACATGCATTTGGAGCTAGCTAGATAATGAGCATCTTTGTGAGATTATCTTTGTCACCTTAGTTCTAATCTATTTACTTTATCATTTCAATATCTACTTTGTATACTTTCTCATTTTGTTTTTACCATCTAGATTGAGCTAGCTAGGTTGTTAGTAGGTCTTTTGGCAGTTTCACTATGTCTACTATTGTCTGGTTGTACTAACACCAATGTGCCTGAGAGATGCTAGTGCACCACACTAATGTCCTAGAATTGCATTTTCATCCTCAGACATAGAGTTATATAGGGCATCGAACTAGCTACAAAAATCCATCTCGCCTAGCCCAAATTATAGTTTGGATTTGAAGAGTGATTGAAGGATCTAATATTCCTCATCATTCACATCCCTCATTTGAAACATTCCTTTAGATTGAGGTAAGTTAGGGCAGACTTCCTTCATTCTCATGACCTGGGGCCTTGAATGTGGATGGTCCCCCTCTCTTAGGGTTATTTGGTGCTTAAAAAGAACAACACATATTTCAAATTTAGGTTCTCTAAATATGAGTTATTTCCAAGTTTTCCTAATTAGGAATCTTGATTTTGGTGCATAAAAATAACAACATAAATGACCAAAATGATTTATTTTTGTTGACACACACTCCTATTTTATTTTGTTGACCAAGTAAGAATGGGATCAGTCTAGAAACACTCAAATTTGGGCTTGAAAATGAAAAAATCATTCTTTTTGTATCACACCTTTACTATCTTAAGTGATTGATATCCAGAAACTTCGTATTGGTGCAATTAAAAAGAGAAAAAAATTATGCTTTATTCACATACTTTTGGGGATCAGACTACTCAAAGTGCCTTAAAGAACCAAACTACTATGAATTGTATGTTGTGCATTTAGTGTTTTGAAAGCTAGATGGTTGTCTTCTCCCCTCACACCTTTTGGCTATCTTGGGTGGGCAAAAAAATATTGAGCTTTGTGCCTTTATTTTAAAAGTATGCCTTTTGGAGGGCCTGCATATTGAGAAACATCTTGTACTAGAGAACTCATAGGCGACCCATGCAGTATTTTTATTTTGGACTGCTATATAATAAATTTTGGGTGTGAGGAAAGTTCATCATCTCGTCGGGTTCTACTGGCCTATACCGACATATTCTCCCTCTATATCATCATGATGCATAAAAAACCGCAAAGGCTAGGATGTCTCTTAACTAAGAAAAATTCCACATGTATAGGGGCTCAAAAATAATATCCCTAGAACATTACTAAGAGCCAAATTATTCTACAAGCTACCCCTTTATCTAAAACCATTCTTTAAAATTTTTCCATTGAAATAAGCTTTTGAGAAGTCACTTTCCATTTCCGACTTCATGCCCATCCCATAAGTTGCATGTAAAATAATCTCTTTGGAGCATGAGGTATGCCTACCTAAAATAATGGTTTCTATCCCTAGGGTTGTAAATATTTTTTCATTTTAAACTTTCCAAAAACATTCAAAATAAACTTGACATCAAAATTTGTCTTTGATCTAAAAAGAACACATCCAAAAAAACACTAAACATGATGGTTAAATCATAAACCCTTTGACTTAGTCTATGCTTGTAAAGCAAGCCCTATATTTGCAGTCCTTGAAATTATTTTTCTTAAAGGTTTTTGAATATTCAGGATTTTCTTTTAGGTTGCATTGGATCAAAATAAATATTTGGAAACTATGGCTTGGGTATCCTGATTTCACAACTTAAAGCCATATACATGAAGGTCACACAAAGCCCATGATTTTTAAGTCAGTCTAGTATTGTTGTAACACTTTCCATAATCCAAACAAAGAGAAATTGAGAAAAAACCAACTTAAACTTACAAAAATCTGAAGAAAGATTGCTCAAATTGGAAAAAAAACACACAGAGACTGGCTTTGCACAAAATTTCAATGTAGTTGTCACATTTTTTGGCATAGTTGTTAAAATTTCATTATCTTTTCTCTTTGTCCAAAAAATTCATTAATAAAAAGTAGTTGGATTTGACAGAATCTGCACACTTGATGTGGAACCTATGCACTTTCTTTTATTTTCTCACACTTGCTTCTGAGAAACTAGCGCACTTGCCACCAAACTACTCACACTTTCTAAAAGAAGCTCTGTTTTTCCTGAATAGTCATTGCATCTGATAGAAACACACAGAACCCACAGTTGCTTTTCTAGCTTGCACTTTCTTCTCCAAAACTCACACACTTGACACATTTTTGGCCACACTTAATAAATCTAGTTGCTGTTGCTCACTATTTTGCACCTTTTCTCATAAACCAACACTAGTGCTATGTCCTATTGATAATTGGGAAAATCAAACTGAAGTTTCTTATAGGATCCTTGTTAGAACAAAACAATTGGAAAAGCAGATAAGTGATATAGTCCCTCATCCATTATTTCCATCCTACTTGTTACAAATCAAAATCAAAACAAACCATTGGGATCATCCCTTTACTTAGACGTCTAACATATCAAAAGTTTCTTGGAAATTATAGATAGTTCAAGTAACCTTTTTCACAACATATCCTCTAGACAAGGAAGTGAAATATCGACCCTAGTCCTCCAACATTTTGATTAATGAAAAATAGCACCATTCCAAAATAGCACTCAAACCTTAGCATCTTGAGCTTCATAGCAACCATCTCAAAACACCATTACACTTTATGACCATTTGGCAACCGACTACTTTGGTTCAACAACCAAACCTTGTAGCACCAATCCTACAACCTAGTCTCACACACATTGAAGGTGAATAAAGTGATATCATTAGAAATTTAAGAACCTTCATATTTGAGAAGAACAAAACACCCAAATAATAGAGAAACACAACACAAATCATAGACGAAGAGGAAGATAAATCATAAATAGCAGCTAAAAGAATCATGTTACCACCACCTACATGGAAATAGATATATATCCATCATGCTCTACGACAAGAGAAAAATCCTTAAGTGGAAATCCATAATCTGCCTTCCAAAGAACAACCCTACAACAAATTTTACCAGAGGGTACATCTTGAGAAGATACCATACATGCCAAAATACATTAGAACATTTATATCTACAGTTTGCACCAATAGTCCAACTTTTTCCATAGGCTAGGAGTCATGAAAATATTCACAAAAGCTTGGCAATTGTTTATGACAACAAGATCACAACACAGGAATAACATGGAAGTGAACTAGAACAATGCCAACATCCCACCAAAATACATGACAAACAATGAAGGTGTTCCATGGGGCTATAAACCAAATGAAATTGAAATGCCCCAAAAGAGACCCATGTACAAAGACACATTTAGTGAGGAAGAGCTAAATGCCAAATGACAAGAAGGGATAGAATAAAACAACCAGAACCCAATAAGAGTGATCATAGAGGAGGTGGATATTGAATAGGAAATAAAGGATGAGGAACTATTTGAACACTCCAACCACCTAGAAATTCTCAAACTAATGCACAAAATGTTGAGAAAAGACCCAAACTTGTATTTTTTCAAGTTAGCATAGAGTGGTGCTAAATTTCTAGTGGAATTTAACATTGAGGCCATCAAGGATCCTAATCTTATCCCCTTAGGGGATAACTTAGTTGTGAGGTAGATATTCAAACCCATAGAGAGGCAAAACATGCCACTAGTATTCTCACAAAATAATGGTCAACCCATGGATAACTCACTATATTGAAAACCAATGCAGATCAAACAAGCAGTAGTAGCACAACAATACCAAGGAGGTCCATCTCAGTATGTACCTTAGAACACTATATGTTGAACCTTCCCAAAACATGCAGTACCATCAACAAGGTGGACCCCAGGGTCCCCTTTTGAATCAATACCACCAACAAGGTGGACCATAGGGTCCTCTTCCAAATCAATACCACCAATAAGGTGTACCACAAGGTACCCTTCTTCAGTACTCCTATTTGTGATTTTTTAAATACCAAGTAACTCTCTAGGGTAGCCTATGGATCTGCGGAATCCAATGATTAACAACCTAAAAAGGGTTGGGCCAACTAATGAGAGAAAGAAATTAAGCTTTCCTCCTACAATGCACCTATAATATTATTTCAAAATATCTTCATGCACACTGCACATTGAGTAGACATATTCTCATTTGATGCTAAATAGGTAAAATCTTTGAAGAAGTTGGAAATTCCTTTAAAGATTTAACAACTAAAAGATGAGAATGCTCACATAGAAAAGGTAGGTCGAGTGAAAGGTGTATTTATGAATAATGTTCTAGAATTGAAATACTAGAGGTGAGAATAGTGTATGTAACAATCAAGACTAGTGCCATGTCCAAGGGTTAGCATTCAAAACATAATAAATTTAACTACAAGGCATAAACATCCATAATATTTGAAATTTCCTTACAATGTAAACATTAGCACACAAAAATCCCATGACTACTATGAATGTTTATTCACACACCGCGCTGCCTTCATGGTTTTCTTTTCAATTTGCGGCTTCACCTCGTTCTGTATCGCTCATATTTTCTTGGTGTTTGACAGATGGCTTCCTATTAGACCTTTGAGTTGGGTCGTATGGCTTTTATTTTTCAAAGCTCCATTTTCTTTATGCGTGGCACTCACTTGACTCTTTTCGAGTTGGGCCCACTCCAGGGTTTCTTTTGTTGAGCATTGGAACACATGGATTTCTGTCAGGTTTTTCTTTTGATTCGTCTCACCTATCTTTTACCAGGCTTCGTGTGTTCAATGTGTGGCACTCGCTCATGCATCCATTATCTTAGGTGCGAAACCTATGCTTCAGTTTTCATTCTGCTATTGTGTCTTCCCTTCTATTGTCGCATGTTCTCTTCTGCTACTGTGTGGTCTAGGTTTCTTTGGGGACGCGCTTGCTAGCACAATGTTGGATGATCGTTCTATTGGTGTTGGCTTGAGAAGATCTTGGTCATTAATGGCTTCACCATGGCACCTTTCTTGTTGGGATTTTAGGTAGTGGGATAGCTTATTTAAGCAACCCTTTTCCTCATTTGATAGGTTGTTGATAGATAGATCAAAATTTCCATACCACTGGGAATTAGCCTTTTGTAATATTTTCTATTGAACTTGAAATTGCAAACTATGCCAATAAATTCAACCTCTCTATTTTCATGCATTTAATAGGATATTAAATTGTGCTTTCCTTTCCTAAAGTATTTGAATGTCTATTTCAAGCTTTTGTAATTTTCATGCAACTCAATAAAATATAGATCATGTTATTAATCTTCTATGTTGGCCTATGTTGTATTGGTTATTCTATGCAAATTAATTGATGTTCTTATGTTTTCTATGTTTAGAAGCATCTATTTAATAAAAAATAGTTACTTTTTGAACCTTTTCTATTAGCATTGTGCTTAGTTAATTCTCTTATGATTTGGCACATCGCATTAGTTTAGGTTTGATTATTTCATGTTATCCTTCTTACCCTTTACATCCTCCTATAGAAACGAAGATACGAATTTGATAAAACCCGAAGGTTACTTAGCTACGTGCATAGGTCCACCATTAGCTAAGTTTCCAATAAGGTTCCTGCCCCTACAAATTTTTGCATCAACAGCTATTTTTTTGGCACACCCGATGGGATGCAAACTAGCAGATTCTCCTTATAAATAGGAGTGTATGAGACATAGGCCCGTCACTAGGTCTCAAACTGCATGATTCCCTGGCCTGCTTGTACCACCGTTAGTTTCAGTCTAGGCGAGAGGTTGGCAAGTTAATACTTCACCTCCCTCTTCTCCTCTATCTCCTACGCTAATGGCTGCTAGAAATTATGTAGCATGGGATGTTGGTTGTCCATCGGTAGTGCCTATGCCTCCTATAGTATGGGCTCCAATCCCGACATCCATTTTAAAGACTATATCTAAGTTCTCCAAGGATTATTAAAAGACCCAGACAGAGCATTTGCAAGATGTAGCGGATGTATGTCTGGTACATGGAGTTACTAATGAGAATGTGGCTTTAAGATTACTCACTGCCTCTTCCAAAGGCAAGGCGATGAATTGGTATCATACTCTTCTGACTAATATAGTTTCCAATTGGGATGATCTCGGAGATCCTTTTTATGAATTATTCTCAAATGCTAGTGACAAGTTTTCGCTATATCACCAGTTGGCTCATATAAAGTGAGCTCCCCATGAAGCTCTGGCTGATTTCAATGCCCGATTTCATTTGACTTGGAAGAGAGTTCTTGTTGGTAGTCAGCCGCCTCCAGACTTGGTGTTCCTATTTTAGTTAAAGTCCATAAATGTTGATATTTTTATGATACTACAAGCTCTTGGCGAAAATACTCTACCCGATGCCTACAGCCTTGTCATCACTATAGAAAACAATCTTATTACTGCCGAAAAACTAGCATTGAGACCTATCATGCCAATATTCCAAGATTTCAGCACTGCAGAATCAGAGGTAGCTTCAACCAATGCTCCTACAACACCTCCCTAGTCTATGTATGTGTACTTGGGAATGACGGCGAGTGTGGCTCTGATGCCTAACCCCCTGATGGCTGAAATGAATGAGATGAGGGATCAGATGCTAATCATAACAAATGAGTTAACTAGTATGAAGTGGCAATATTATAGCTACAAGAAGCTAGCTTACCAAAACTACCAAGGTGGGAAGGATCCTTTCCAGTAGAACCAGTGGTAGCATAGATCATGCGGCAATACCCAGGCTCACCAGAACAACCAGGTAGTCTCGGTGACTATGCCGATGTAGACCACCCATCCTAGTTCAAGCAAGGAGCTAGTAGCAAGGAAAAAAAATCTTGCCAAGGAGAATAATTCATGGTGCTTTCCTTGTAATGATGCACATATGCCCCAAAATTTTCTGAGAGGAAATTTGCAAGAGAAGATAGCAAAGCAATGTAGCCAGGGCAAAATGCCTGATTCTAGAGGCCATACGTATGGTTTCCAACAAATGGATAATGCAGTTCTCACTACTCAAATGGAAGGAATGTCTATAGAGAAAGATTTATAAATAGCTCTAGAACATGCACTCTTTTCTTGGATGGAAGGAGAGGAGTTGGAATTCCCGAATGATATTCCAATAGGCCAAGTTTCCCAAGTACAATTAGACTATAATACACATTCAAAGTGGAGACTCACTAGAGAATTCACATCTCCGCCGATTGAGGGTTCATCTAATTCAACACCCAGTCTATCGGAAATTTTGTCATCAGTTCCACAATAGTCCAAGGCAGCTAATCCCATTTCACTAAATCCACCTCCTCTAAAAGAAAAATCCCCCATGATCACTCTGGCTATTTTCAAACAACCAGATGCACCATCTATGAAGTAGAAGGAACAATCTACCATGACTCATCAGTCACGAATTCCATTCAACATGGTGGAGCAAGTAAATAAATCCTATGCCAATGTTTCCTTGTGGGATATCCTGGCCATCCCGGAGCAAAAGCTTCTATTGTAGAATTCATTATCGGGAGAAGAAGACATGAAGATGTTGGAGCAGCCCTTGGAGGACAAGACATCCAAGCTATACTTGGATAGATTTTTAGCCAATCAAAAAGAAGAAAAGAAATCCAAAAAAGAGAGTAAGTCTAAACCCAAGCCTTTCTTTCTAACACTCATAATTGGTGACAAAATTTTGCATAATTGTATGATTGACTCTAGTACTACCACCACCGTCATGCCAAAGCAAGTAGTTGATGCTTTGGGGCTCAAATACGAGCCTCTTAAAAAAGGAGTCATGCAACTTGATGGGAACAAGGTTGACACCATCAGAGTAATTAAAGGATTTCCCATGACTTTATTTTCCTATCCAAGCATTATCGTGAATCAAGATACTATGCCCATCGACATCCCTCCTCTATTCGGGATATGTTTTTCCTAAGAATTCACTACAAATTTTGGAGGCTACATGGTATTGGATTGATTGCACTTGATTCTAAGAATGAAGCATGGAACCAAGATGAAGTTATTGTTGAAATCCTTGCATTAAAAACATGTGGTTGATGAATCCATGCTCAATTTTGAGCCAAAACATACCTCAATCACTTTCGGAGAGAGGATCAATGTCGAAATCCTTGAGGAAGAAGCAAGAAGCTCTCAGATGGAGGCATAGCAGGCTCTTTTGAATGCTTTTATAGATACAGACCCCTTCGGCAACTATCATGCAACTAGGCTAGGAATGTATGTCATACATGAAGAAGACAAGATTATGCCCAGAGTGACTTAAGAGTCCAGCTTTGAGGCATCCTCTGAGTTATGGACCTTGAATTTTGATGGAGCAAGATGCAAAGTTGGAGCCAGCGCAGGAATATGTTTGGTGTCTCCATCCAAGGATAAGACCTTGAGGTCTTACCACTTCAAGTTTGCATGCTCAAACAATGAAGAAAAATACAAAGGCCTTTTCCACAGTTTGGATTTGGCAGAGAGAATGGGCACAAGGAAAATATATGTGTTTGGATATTCTGAATTGGTGGTGAACCAAATCCGAGGGCTCTTTGCTGCAAAAAAATTCTGGATGCAATCATACGGACATAGAGTTTGGAACCTGATTGAAGGCTTTGATGAATTCAATATCCAAGTTGTACACAAAGAGAAAAAATCTAAAGCTAACATAATGGAAACTGTCGGATCTCAGTTTGAGCTAGCCTCCAAGTTGATTAGCAATAGACACTCAATGCGAGTGATCATGCAACCTTTGGTTCCGAACAATGATCAAGACTAGCAAGTTTTTGATAGTGGTACTCACATCACATCATTTCTCCAGCTGTACAGAGAATTCACCAATCAACTACAGCCAAGGATTAACGAGGCCTATGGAGATCGATTAATCCAATTAAAATCAAACAAGCTTCCTAGGGGTCTAGTCACTCTCAAGAGTGTATTTGATTCTGATGATGCAATGAAAGACAGGAGAAAGCTTGTAGTTGATAAAGGTGACTATACCGATTTGCATATCAGAGAAGATAAAAAGCTCAAGGTTGGAAAAGGTGTCTCGCAGAAGAATAAAGAAAGGCTAAAGCACTTTTGTGAAGAGTATTTGAGTGTAGTAGCATGGTTGTATGATGACCTTAATGCATATGATCTCGAGATTATCCAACATACCATTGAGCTACTAGAAGGGGAAAAACCTGTGTGTTAGAGGCAAAGGCTAGTCAATCAAAAGATTGAGTCACTCATGTCAAGGGAATTAAACAAGTTGATTTCATCTTGAATAGTTTTTCTGATCAAGAACAACACTTGGGTGTCTAACATGGTGTCGTTCCAAAAGAAGAACAGTGACATATGCCTTTGTGTTGACTTGCGAGACCTGAATAGAGCATCCCTAAAGGACCATTACCCCTTACCTTCAATGGAGGTAATTCTATAGATAGTTGTTGGTTCTGAAATGTTTTCAATGTTGGATGGTTTCTCAGGTTATAATCAGATCCATGTGAGAGAGGATGACTAGCACAAAACAAAATTTACCACCAAGTGGGGTACATATGCTTATGTCAAAATTTCCTTCGGGATTTCAAATACCAGAGCCACTTTCTAGCGAGCTATAGATATTGCCTTCAATGATTTGATACATAAAATTATTCTTATTTATTTGGATGACCTAAGCGTGTTTTCAAAATTAGTCGAGGATCATTTTGATCATCTCGAGCTTGTCTTCTAGGAATTCCAAGACTTTGATATTTCTTTAAACCCAAAAAAATGTGTGTTTGGGGTCTCGTAGGGGAGGTTGTTAGGCTATGTTGCTTCGAAGGAGGGTATCGTCATTGATCTAGAGAGAGTTAGAGAAATGAAGGAACTCCCTCTACCTTTCAACAAAAAAGGAGTTCAATATTTTTTGTGGAAGGTTAATTTCATTAGCCACTTCATTGCAAACTTTGCAAGGATCGTTCGGCCTATTAACCTGATGCTCAAAAAGGACCAAACTTTCAAATGGATAGCGAAAGCAAGAAAATATTTTGAGCAAATAAAAGAGGTTAACTCTTCCGCTCTTGTATTGATTAATCCGGATTTTTCAAAATATTTCATTATGTATGTCTTTGGTTGTGGCAGCACTATCGCCACTATCCTAATGCAAAAGGACAATGAAGAAAAAAGAGAATCACCTATTGAATTTTATTCGTACACCTTGAAGGAATATGAGGTGAAATATAACTTTATAGAGAAGAAAAATTTTACTATCGTAAAGGGGATGAAGAAGTTCTAACACCTTATATCATACAACAAGGTGATTGTTTGTGTGTCACACCCTAGTGTGCGGGAATACATTATGGAAGGAGAAATCTTCGAGAAGTGGACTAACTGGATAACTAAGATCCTAGAGTATGACATTGAAATTAATCCAGTTAAGACTGTCAAAGGAAAGGGATTGTGTGAGTACTTAGCTAAAAAAAATGAACCAATTGTTGAGTTTGAAATCTCGGAAATCATGCTACTAAATGAAGAAAGCTCCAAGGATGATTGACTGGAGGCTAGGATAATTTTTATGCAAACCAGAAGGTATCCAACAAATCTCCCATCATTCAAGAGACATTTTTATCGATTGCAAAATAATGGTTATGTTCTCTTGGATGGAGTTCTTTTCAAAAGAAATTTCAATGGTATCCTGTTAAGGTGTGTAACTAAAGAGCAAGCAAAAATAATATTGGAACAATATCACAATGGCCCGACCAAAGGGAATTTTTCAGCAAGAACCATTGTCATCAAAATCATATGTGTTGGCTATTTCTGATCGGCATTACTCAATGACTCATATTCATTGGTGAAGTCTTGCAGTGAGTGTCAGTTTTTATTGGAAAACGGAAAAATGTTGCTATGTCACTGAAACCAATAGTGGTGGAAGAGACTTTTTCTCAATGGGGTCTTGACTTCATTGGAATGATTAATCCATTTTCATTAGCTGGACACAGGTGGATCTTAATGGCAACTGACTACTTCACCAGATGGACAAAGGTTGTACCATTGAAAAATGCAACAGAGGCATAAATTGTGAACTTCCTCGAGGAATTGGTGGCAAGGTTCGGCCCTCCAAATACAATCATATCTAATAATGATAAAGATTTTCTTAGCTCCAAAATGAGCCAATTTTCATTAAAATATGGAGTCTTCTTAAAAAACTCTTCTAACTATTACCCACAAGAGAATGGCCTTGCTGAACCCACGAACAAAAATATCATTAGGTTGATTAAAACAATAGGGTTAGAGCACCAAAGGCAGTGGCATAAACACCTCTGGATAATTCTATGGGAAGACCGTATCATGCCCAAGTAGATATTGAAAAAATATCCTTACAAGAT
Organism: Sequoiadendron giganteum; assembly: GCA_007115665.2. Lineage (NCBI taxonomy): Eukaryota > Viridiplantae > Streptophyta > Pinopsida > Cupressales > Cupressaceae > Sequoiadendron > Sequoiadendron giganteum. Next base: position 603,271,554 of record CM021103.1, read on the forward strand.
GGTGTACGGAAAGGAGGCGTTGTTTCTCATTTCTATGGAAATCCCTGTTATCCAATTGCTCAAATCTCTTGAAACTAAGAAAAATGGAGCTATGGAGGTATGGTTTTTTGAGTTACTTGAGGTTCAAGAGAAAATAGAGCATTCTCTCGAGGCAATGAACAATCACCAATAGGTGGTGAAGAGGTGGTTTGATAAGAAGACATCTAACTAGGGGCTACAATTTGGGGACTTGGTGCTCAAGGTTAACGAGTGCAGAGAAAAGCTCGACCAACATGGCAAGTTTGATAGTCTCTAAGAAGGGTCGTTCAAGATCATCCAGTGCAAAAAAATATAACTTATTTGAGTTAGAGACCATGGAAGGTGAAGCTTTGGTATTTTAAAAAAATCAGTTGATTCAACTTATGTAGTAAGTTTGTAAATATGTAAATATTTTTCCTGCTTTATTAGTTTGGACTTTTTCTCAATGATTTTTAGAATAACAACCACATTAGTGCAAAATTGAAATGAACTGAAGAAAGATACAAATGTGAAAATTTGCATATTATATTATTTTTGGGAGCATTTACATTTTATATACATATTAATCAGTGAGGCCCTTGGCCATGTTTAAAAATATATATATTTTCGCTGACAGTATGGTGGAATTCATCAAAAGGCAAAAACAAAATGGAGACATATTTTTCACATTTTCTTTAGGCCAGAGGGTCTAGCAGCAGTAGGTGCTGCATGGTGAGGAAACACCATCCTCTCAAAGTCCTCATACTATTACATGTTTTAGAGAGGTTCAACGTTATGCATTTTTTGAAGCAAGATTTTGCAGGTAGCAACAGTCTCATGGGAAACTTAGCTATTGGGGGACATAGTGCGCTAGCTAAGTGGCCTCTGGGGTTTAGTCAAAGCTGACTCTTTTCTTTAGTGGGGGAGGTAAATGGTTAGGAAGACAATTGAAAATGTTAAATGTAGACTAAAGGTGATGTGCTAAATCATCGATGTAATTACCTAAGCACAATGCTGGATGCAAAGGCTCGAACCACTAAATATTGTTTATTAAGTAAATTTTCTCAAAAGCACTTTAAAACATAAGAACAACTTCTAACTATATAACATAATCTACTGTAACTTCAGCCAACACAAAGGAGTCAAAAACATGATTTGCATTCATTAAGCTATAGAAGATTACAAAAGTTAAAGAACATGCATTCATATATCATAGGAAAATATATGTACAATCTAATTATCTTATAAAAAACATGAATAACAGGAAAGGCCGAATTGATTGGCACAGTCTGTAGATTTTGAGTTCAACAAAATATTACAAAGGCTATTCCCAGTGCTTGATATTTTTTCTATCTAATAACAACAACCTAATAAAAGAGAAGCAGGGTCATTTATATAGGCTAGCCCACTGCATGAAAACCACAGATAAAGATGCCTTGATCAAACATCGATGCCTCAAATATTCTTGAACCACAACTGATTTGAAAGATCACTAAGCAATGCACTAACAAAGCCATCATAGAGAATAGAAGGCTATGCAGCAACATAAATGAACACAAGGCACCAAAGAAGAAAACATGGCAGTAAGCGAGAAAAATTAGCGTAGACAGCAACTCCCAAAAAATCAATGCACAAAATATGCCACACGTCGAGCAAATGAAGCATAGAAAAAGAATGAGGGGTGTCCTAGTGAAAAGCTTCGAGAGGAAGCCACGTGGGTGACGCCAAGTGAAGATAACTGCAAAGTGGGGCCATCTCAGAAAATGGCCAGAGAAAGCCATGCATCATTAACATGAAACTTGGCAAAAGCAAAGCAATACGAAACAACAGGAATCTTTGTTTGGCAGTGATGTGGAAAGTGCCGAAAAGTTAAGAGCGATAAAGGGTAAGGTGAAGCCGCAAAGGAAAGATAACCATGAAAGCTAGCGGTTCATGAAATAATGTTCACAGTTTGGCAACTCATAGGGACATTTTGCTTGCGGAATAAAGAACCCCAGAAACCTTGGTTCAACATCCCATTATCGCTCACAACTTAGAAATTGATGGTGCGGAGAGGGCTCACAAATTTTTTTCCACCAACTTGAGATTGATGATTGCCTTGAAAGGTAATTTTCCAAATATATTCGCCTCCAATTCAAGTTGGATAATGATTTGCACCAGCTAATGCACGATGCCTTCAATATTTTGGACAATCAGAGACTGATCAAAAGATTGGAAAACAGAAAGTTCTTGCTTCTTCTCCTTGATCATTGCAACAATTTTCTTGACCCCTACTACTACCTGATCTGCAATGAAGGGCGAAGGGAGGCCTCTCTGAGTTAAGTCAGAAAATTTTTCCCGCATTTCACCGGTAATTTGGTTCAATCTAGCCCTGCACTCTGCTACATGTTGGATGACCTCATGCATGGAAATGAGGATGTTCATGCCCATGGCTACCATTGTCCAGTCTACTATACCTACACCACTCAGAGCCTCATAGGAAGCTATATACAACTTGCTCAACAAAAGCCTAGCCTCTAGAACCTTGTCAAAAGTCATCTCCTACACCTGTTGGATTGTTTCACTGACTGTTCCGCATAAGATGGTTGCTTGTGCCATAAACTTCAAGGTGGGTTGTAGAGTAAGTCATAATTCCTTGACCTTATCCCAGTATGACACTTATAAATCCTTGGAAATATCCAATGAGCTCATCTATGGTGCAGGAGGTTGGGCTCTCAAAAGATCTAACTCCACTATTATGGTGCTCATCTCTGCCTTTAGCTCCAGTAAGCTTTTGTCCACTATGGACACTTGGCTTCTTAGAGTGCAAATTGATTTCTCCTTCTCTTCTGAGGCCAATTCGCCCTGCTTTCTCTTCTCTATTTCTGACTCTAAAGCGGCGTTCATCTCATTTACTTCATCACTTGTGCTCTGTCAGAGTTGCTTCATACCTTCATTCAACTATAGTATGTCAGCATGAAGTTTTTCTTTGTTCGCTCAACTCTACTCAACCTCATTTTGTAGGACCAAAACAATCTTCACGCCCATAACCTGAAGCTCCTTGATTTTTCTTTCAAAAGCACTCTCCTTTTGTAGGTGATTTATCTCATTTTCCTGGGCTTTATACTTGTTTACCTAGATATCAACCTTTCCCTTTAGCTTCAATAATTGCTCCTCTCTTTTCCTTGCTTGGCAATTGAGCTTGAGGTAATCTAGTGGTCACTATCTTCTAAGTTTACTCCATTAGCTTGACCTTATCCCATTGACAAGCTTGTTGCAAGTCCAACCCAATGGCATTGATAGAGTAGTCACTCGACAAAATTTCTCCTACCGATTTAATCACGTTGGGAGTGATATTTGCAAAAATCAATGAATTTTGACTCTCGTTGAAAAAAGTTTATAAGAGAGGTTGTGTCTGCCTACTCGCATCCTTTTTTCTCCTCTTTTGAATTTGGTTGGCTCAGGTGCTCCTATTTTCTTCAACCTGTGAGAAATATTCTTGGGAAGAGATACCCAACCCACCAACAAAAGGAAACTCTTGAGGGACTGCTAGTGGGAAAGATAGCTTGTTGAGTGCATCAATGAATTTTATAGGCCTTGTGATAATGGCTGGGGAAAAAGGTGGGATGAAATGACCACTCGGAGATGATAAAAACATGATAGGAGAAAAGGCAGGGGAAGCACCAACTGATAGTTCGGGCCTCGGGGATGAAAATTGTTGGCTCATAAGCTCAGGACTGGTGTTGTATTGTGTTCTGGGTAAGGAATTAAAATCAGAGGATGAAAATGGAAAACCATGGGGGAAAGGACTGGACTGCCCGGGATATCCAGCGACAGAAAAAGCTAGTGCAATTAAAAAAATGGAGCAAACAAAAAAGCTGGGGCAGACAAAGAGGAGACTAGAGACATAGTAGATAGAGAAGAGGGAGGAAATAATACCTGAGGCTCTTGAAGAGATATAGATGATACAATTGCTTCTTCTTTTTTTTGCTCCTCCTCTTCTATGAACTATCTCGTTTGTGGTCACTTCTCCTCTGAAGAATCTTCAAGTTTCACAATAACCTTGCTCTTATGACCGATACTCCTTGGTCTCCTCCTAGTTGATTTAGAAGAGCTGGAAGGCTTCAACGTTTGTGTGTCTGGTGAATCCTTCTGCTAGGTAGGCTATCCACTGACATCTTCCTCATGTGTTGGATCTTTTCCTACAACAGGGGCATTATGGGTTACCTCTTCTCTAGGCTCCGTGGCAGCTCTTCTCTTCTTAGAATATATCTTTGAAAGTGAAGGGTTCAAAGAGTTTTCATTGTCTAGATGTTCGTGAACCCAGAGATCATCAAATTTTTCATCCAAGTCCACCTCTTGATAAATCCCATTTGTTGTCTTTATCTCATGTCGGTATATCCAGAAGGCTTGAATTCTTTCGAGCTTCCATCCGAGCTTATTCAACTGGTTGCATAAGTATGGGTTCATCTTCTGATTTGGGTTGGGCCTCCTGACAACATGGTAAAATTTCAATCACGGCAGTCGCCCCTCTCTAGTAGGAAAATATTCAAGGCCTACATAAAATTTTTAATTACCCTCTTCGACATTTCTTTGAGGGTCCCAGAAGGGTTGGGGCTCATACAAATTTTTTATGCTAATCTCCGATAGATTATTTTTGGGGTTGTATTGCTAGGTGTCATTGATAACCACCAGTGCAAGATGACCCAATTTTGAGTACAAAGCCTTTGAGGTGTTAACCTTTGAATTCCTTTTCTTAACCAGAGATACGAAACCAAATATGATTGACAACACCAAATAGGAATTTAAATGCCTTCCTCCCCAGTAGTCATTCTCAATATTACATAGTTTCCTTAACACCTCTAGGGCCAGAACTCTATCAGAAAGAAAGCGTGGGAGATAGAAGGGTTCCCGAGTAAAACCTTGCATGTGGAGAATAGTGAAGTCTGTGCCAAAGAACCAATCGCAAGGTGGCAAGAGGCCCTTTAACCATGATTTTTGTCTTAGTGTCAATTGCATGGACATGTTCATCCTAGATCCATCTAAAGCCCGCAAAGTCGGAGCTAAGAATGAATCTGTAAACGCATAATAATCAAAAAAAATTGATACGATGAGATTCAATGTCGAAATTGGATTCCTTGCGCTATTCTCTTCGAAAACAACCAGGGACATAAATTGTTGGAAGTAGTTTGGATTTTGATGCAAGATCAAGTATACCAAGAAAGAAGAATAACTTAATCTAGAACCGACCTGGAAGTCTTGCAGTTGTTGTATCATCCCATCATCTATAACCTTCGTGAAGTCCATAAGCGGAGGCATGTTGTTCTTCCTTAGCATAAAGTTGATACTCTTTTGGAATTTGAAAACTCTCTTGTCTGTATCCAGCCCACAAACTAGCGCCAACATAAAACAAATGAAAGAAGACACCAATTTTAAAGCACCTAGATAAATTGGGAATTTGGGAGGCACTGAGACATCTATCAATTGAGTAGGACCTCAAGTGGTAAAATTGTTGTAACAGCCAAAAAGTTCTCTAGTAGGCCTGCATCTTTTTCTTGTCACAATCTTCAATATTCTAGGTCAAGGGGAATGGGACGCATAACATATCCTGAATGGCTTGGGGTCTGATGACTACCCTCAAGTTACGGCCATTTATTACTCTAATCTAAGGGTTAAAGTTTGTTGTGTAAGCCGCCACAATTTCTGGGCAATAATGCACCAAAGGAACCATGTAATGGGGAAGCCGATAGTACCATAGATGTTTATAGAAAGGGTCTCATAATTTCTTCATCTTCTCAAATGCAGCTTCCCTAAGGCTCTTGGGATTCTAAGATAACTTAGGATCCAAAACATTATCCCAATCCTCTGATACTAGAGCTTGGTTTCTTGGAGAAACCGTGCCAAGTGTCTTCCGGTCCACTTGACTGCTAAAGGGCCAGGATGGATTTGTTAGGATGCCTGGAGTAGCGTAAGACTCTTGGCTATAGATATCCACAAAGGGTGCCATCAATCTTTGCTCATTAATTCTCTTAGGAACCACCGCCTGTGTTGAACTTCCAGCAATTTTAGCCATTTCTTTGTATTCGCAATATGCTTTGCAAACTTTGCAAATGACCTAGCTTCTGAAAGAATCTTTCTCTCTTTGTGAATGAATTAGCCATTTTTATCTTTTGATAAATTCTTACAATAAATTATTTTCGCATGTCTAACCTTCTTTTTGGTTTTTGTGAAAAATGGCTTAGCAAGTGTACGTGCCAGCCTTTCATATTTAGTTGCTACATGCATCACCAACTTTTCGTGCATGTGAAGAGATCACCAACCTGCCAAATTACTTTGCATATTTAAGAGACGAGTTCACATGAGGTGGTGCCTAATTTTTCTTGAAGAAAAGACCAAGATAGCCTCGCCATATCTTTCGTAAGCTCCTTTGCATTTATTGATTTCTTGATTGTACTCAAGCACATCACCCAATGGCTTTACCAAAAGATTTTCCTTTATTCTTTCGGGATGAAAAATTCTTATGTAGACACCTAGCCTATTTTATTTTAATTTGGTAACTTGAAAAAATCAAGTTGCTACTATACCTAATCATCCCCATCACTTCACACGACGTGACACTGAATATGAAAGCTTGTTAGCACTATTTTCTTTTGATGCAATCATAGCTTGCATCATCGAGGGGACCCCGATCAATCTATAAATAGGGCCCTTAGCAACCTTGCTAATCACAATTAACTTCAACATTTCTATTATTAGGCCCTAGTCAATCTTAGCATTTTCATTCTTAAAGTTAGAATAGCAAGCAATAATGGAGACACCAATTAGATTAGTCTGCAAAAAGACCCAGGCTACATTTTTAGGGAAGATTAGGTGTAAGCACCTTAAGCGCATGATAGGTATAAAAAACCTTTTATATATGAAGGTGATCAAATGGGTCCTCAACAAAGACTATTTGGAATATGAGGACCAATATAGGTTAAATACTAGCATCTTCTTCCACTTCGTCGCTTCGCTCTTGGACATCAGTGTCTCTAAATGCAAAATTTTGAATCTGACCAAGCGGTTGTTCCCTCGGTGTTACCTTGGAGGTCTAGAGAAAGTAGTGCAGGCCACCATATTTGATCATGGGGTCCCTTTTGTTTGCAACTTGCATCTGTTGCTGCTACATGGAGGACCTGCTCCAACCAGGCCCTTCCTATTTGGCTTTGACCTTGAAACGCATGAAGAACATCACTCCAAGGTTCATGCCGGTTGTTAATTCCTCATGTTGATTCATCACATTGAACCCTTTCGGAACATGCAATGGTATGAGGACTTTGAGAGGATGGTGTTTCGTTACCTTGCGCCACTGGATGTTGTTGTTGTTGGACCCTCTTCTCCTTGATAACTAAGAAGAAAAATAACCCCAACTTTTCCTTTTTATTTTTCGCTAGCCTTTCGCCCCTTAGCGAATGTATATATATATTTTGATACAAGGCCACTAGCCTCTATCATATGTAATATAAATGTTCTGGCACTAATATATAACTCATGTTTTTATATCTTGGCTCCTTTACAATTTATCTTAATTTTTTGCAATACTATTGTTGTTTTCAAAAGGCACTAAGAAAAACGAAAACTTAAAACAGGAAAAATAATTACATATTTACAATTCACAAACCCATTGAATGGGCAGAACTAATTAAATTTCTTACAATGTATTCCATTAACTGGAATACCCAAAGTGTTACCTTCCTTGTCTTGTAACTCAAAAGAGTTAAACTATTTGCATTGAACAATTTTGAAAGGCCCCTCCCAAAGGCTATCAATTTTTTTGTGTTGGTCGGGCTTTGCCCCGCACTCATTGAACTTGAGGACCAAGTCCCCACATTTTAGCTCCTAGTCGGACGTCCTTTTGTCAAACCACCAAATTACCACCTGCTGGTAGCTTTTCATGGCCTCGAGAGTGTGCTCTCTTTTCTTCTATACCTCAAGTAACTCGGAAAACCATACCTCCATCACTCTATCTTGTTCAATTTCCAAATATTTGAGCAGCTGGAGAGCTGGGATTTCAATGACAATAGGTAGCAATGCCTCTTTCCCATACAACATCTTGTAAGGAGATGTCTTTAATATTTGCTTGGGTGTGATATGATTTGCCCATAGAGTTGTTTGGAGGTTTTTATGCCATTCTTTCTGGTGTTCTAAACCAATCCTCTTGATTAACCTCATGAGGTTTTCATTTGTGGATTCCACGAGGCCATTCCCCTGAGGGTAATAATTATAAGAGGTTTTCAAGAAAACCCCATATTTCAATGCAAATTGGCTCATCTTAGAGCTAATAAAAGCCTTAGCATTATCCGAAATAATTGTTTTAGGCGAGCCAAATCTGGCAACCAACTCCTTAAGAAAATTAACAATTTCTATTTCTATTGCATGTTTTAGTGGCACAGCCTCTATCCACCTAGTGAAGTAGTCATTTGTTGTCAATATCCACCTATGTCTAGCTGATGAAAAAGGGCTAATCATACCAATAAATTCTAAACCCCATTGAGAAAATGGTTCCTCTACTACTATGGGTCTTAGCGGAATAGCAACATTCTTCCTTTTTCCGACATAAAATTGGCATTCATTGCAAGACTTTATTAATGAAAATGCATCATTGAATAGTGTTGGCTAAATGTAACCAGCACTAATTTTAATTGCAGTAGTTCTTTTAGAAAAATGCCCTCCAACTGGGTCATTGTGGTACTGATCTAATATTCTTTTGGCCTGTTCTTCATTCACACACCTTAGCAGGACGCCATTAATTTTTTTTTTGAAAAGTATTCCTTCTAAGAGAACATAGTTTCTATTTTGCAAATGATAGAACCATCTCTTAAAAGAAGGGAGATTGATCAAATACCTTCCTATTTGCATGAAGTTTATCCTATCTTCCAGCCAATCGCCCTCAGAGCTTTCTTGATTTAGCAACACAGGTTTTGAGGCTTTGAACTCTGCCACTGGTTTTTTTTTTTTGGTGAGGTACTCGTACAGTCCTTTTCCCTTGACAACCTTAACAGGCTTGATCTTAATATCATATTCCAGAATCTTAGTAATCGAGTTAGCTCTTTTCTCAGTGATCTCTCCTTCCATAATATATTCCCACACACAAAGATGTGGTACACAAATAATCACCTTATTGTATGATATCATATGTCAGAAATTATTAAGCCCTTTCACAATGGAAAAGGCTTTCTTTTCTACAAAATTGTATCTTACCTCATACTCCTTTAAGGTGCATGAGTAGAAAGCAACAAGAGATTCCCTTTTATCCTCACTATCCTTTTGCATAAGCATGGTGGCAATATTGTTGCCACCACTAAAAACATACATGATAAAATATTTTGATAGGACTTGATCAATACAGGGGATGAAGAAATAGATTCCTTTATGAGCTCAAAAGATTTACTGGCTTCCGCCATCCATTTGAAAGTCTGATCTTTTTTGAGCATCAGGGTAATAGGTCAAATGATTCCTGCAAAGTCTATAATGAATCGGCTGATGAAATTGACCTTACCCAAAAAGGATTGCACTCCTTTCTTGTTTACGGGTAGAGGAAATGTGGATTAGCAAGGATGCCAAGGGTCCTATTTTTAGATGGTTAGGGGCCTTCCTAATTAAGCAAGGTATGATTACATCAGAAGAAAATGGTGTTGAGGAGCCTTGATAACCACTATTGTGGTGTGTGAAATAATGGAGATAATCAGGTATGGTTGCAACTCGCTCAGTTTGAGAATTTCAAGGAGAGCTTGAGAGAGCCCATTGTTGACATATGGAATTTTGTTGTCATGTTTAAATCAAAGTAGATCCTTGAGGATGAGACCATTGGTTGATGCGCTCGATTATGTTCAAGTAATCAATAAATCCAAAGGCCTACAAAAGATATGGCAATGTTGATTTAGTGCTTTTTCCAAGGAAAAATCAAGAGTCATCGTATGAGAGGTCATATCTCTTAAATGTGTAGATTTATTGGTAGGTTGGATATATCTTCGCATGCTCTAAAAAGGGTTAGTGGTGCATGGCATAACTAATGTTAAAAGATGGAATGTACCCTTGCTAAACCATTTTTCTTGAAAATAAAAAAATAGGTTGGAGCGCGCGAAGGAAATTTATTCTGTAAGCTTGAAAAGTGTGTAACCATATGAATCATTTGCAAAAAAGAGAATTGTTTTCAAAAGATATGTTGCAGAGTTTTCAAAGTCTCTCAAAAATACAAGAAAATGGCTAAAATTGCAGAGAGTTCAACATAGGCCATAGGCATGAAGAGTATTGAAGAATGGATAATTCTTGTACATTGTGTAAATATATACACCCATGATTCCTATGCTACCCTTGGGATTCCAACAAAGCCATCCTGGCCCTATACAAAGCCACTGGACCAGGAAATATTAGGTGTGGTTTCTCCTAGAAACCAAGCCTTGATATCAGAAGATTGGGACAATGTTCAAGATATTGAATTATCTCAGAACCCCAAGCGCTTAAGGGAAGCTGGACGTGAAAAAATGAAGAATATTATGGATCCTTATCACTAAAAAATTGTGGAATTATGGGCTTCCCCAGTACATGGTTCCTCTGATGCATCATTGTTTGGAGATTGTGGGGACATGCGCAAAATGTTTCGACCCCCAAGCAGGAATCATAAGTGGCCCAAATTTGAGGGTGGTAAAATGTCCCTGGGCCCTTTAAGATATGTTATGCATTCATTTTCTCACTCTTTAGAATGTTGAAGATTGCGACATTCTCAGACTACAAAGTTACTGGAGGACGCTCCGAATGGCGCAACAATTTTATAACAATGAGATGGGTCAGTCGTCAGATGTTTTCATCCCTCCTAGATTTCCACTTGTTTTGGCTACTTTAAAATCAGGTTCTTCCTCTGTCTACTCCATTTTGGCATTGGTATGTAGATTTGATAGAGATAGGGAATTTTTCAACTTCTAGATGAGCCTTAGCTTTATGCTGAAGAAAAATGCCACACCTACGTTGATGGGATGTGTCAGCAGCTGATGGACTTTGAACCTAGTTCCAATTTCAGGTATCCATCTTTCTTAGTCTACATGATTTTGCATCAAAATCTTGACTATTTCCAGCAATATATGGCCCTAGTGGCATTTGATGAACATGGCACGAGAAAGCCACTCTCGACCTGGACTCTTGTCTTTTTAGAAACTTTCGATTACTACACATTTTTAAACACTTTCCTAGCTCCAAATTTATGAGCTTTGGATAAAAATGGAGGCAATATTTCTACTCGCTTATCACGGAGCCAAATATCATGGATGAAGGGGCTTGTTCCACCTTGTGATTGGTTCTTCAAAACTGATTTCAACATGGTCCATATCCAAAGTTTCATCTAGGAGCCTTTTGGCTCCTGCTTTTTGTTTTTGATAGGGTACTGGCTCTTGAATATTTTAGGTAGCTATGCAACACTGAAAATTATTACTGGGGATGGAAACATCTAACCTCCTATTTGACATTGTCGGCCATGTTTGGTTTTGTATCGTTGGTAAAGAAAAAGAGCTCAAAGGTAAGAAAATCAGAGGTTTTATACTCTAAGTTGGGTAATCTTAGGTTGATGGTCATCTATGACATATGGTGATACAATCAAGAGGGAAATCTATTAGAGATTGGCATAAATATTCCACACTAGCCTCGACCATTCTGGAACCCTCAGAGGAATGCAAATGAGGGGAATGTGAGATTATACGTTGGCCTGGAATATATTCCTTCCAGCTCGATTCGATTGCCTTGGCTAAAATTTTATCACATCATGGTGAAGCCCAACCCCAATCACAAGATAAATCATTTTTTATGTAGCCAATTGAACAAGCTTGGGTGGAGGCTTGACATAATTAATGATTTCTAGGCGTATAGGGAAGAGATAAAAATGACTAACGATCTCTTTCAGGAGGTGGAATCAGATGACAGGTTTGATGATATCTGGTGTCATGAGAATTCAAACAGTGAAGACTCTCCTAACCCTTTCGGTTCCAAGAAGTTCTATGAAGCAGAAAGTGTAGCCCTGGAACATGGAGAATCAGAGGTAGCCCAAAGGGCTCCCATAGCTGAAAAATATCTTGCAAGAGGAGCGACAGTCAGTGGACAATAGCCACAACAAGAGGACTCTTCAAATACATAGATTCTGGAGCCTACTATCTCCTCTAGTCTTGGTGTGAAGAGGTCAAGAAGTTCCAAATGCCACTGAAAGGTTATTGTGGATCAAGACAGTCCTCCAAAGGAGAAAAGGCCACAAACAAAGGAAGCTAGAAAATGAGAAGATTTGTTACATGAAGAAGTGGTGATAATTTTTGTTGGTCTATAGGAAGCCCAAGCATATTTTCGTCCTTCTTCCCTCTCTTCTATGTCTCTAGTTTCTTCCTCATTTGCCCCTGCTACTCCATTTGCACCTGTTATTCCTATCACTAGGTACCTAGGAAAGTACAATATTATTTCTCCTAGGGGTCCCTTTCCATCTCCTGCCTTTTCTCCCGCCTTTGAAACACAAATGGTTGCATGTCCTGACCCTCCAAGTCAACAATTTTTATCCCCAAGACCCAACATGTCTATAAGTACTTCCCCGACCTTTCTTCCCTCCATGTTTTCATCATCTCCAGGTAGTCAATTTATTTCACCTTTCTCCCTGACAACTATTATGAGGCCTACCAAATCCGTTGATAAATTGAGCACATTGTCTTTCTCGCTAGCAGTTCCCTAGGAGTTCCCTTTTGTTGGTGGGCTAGGTATTTTTCCCCAGGAATATTTTTTGTAGGTTGATGCAAACAAAAGTGCCCAAACGAGTTGAATACATAAAAGGATACAAAAGGATGGAAGAAAACAAGCAGAGCCTCTTTTGCAAACCATTTTCAATGAAGGCCAAAATTTGTTGATGTTTACAAATATTACACCCAATGTGATCAAGCTAGTCGGGGAAATGCTTCTGAGTGATTATTCTGTCAATGTCATAGGGTTGGATTTGCAGTAGGCTTGTCTACAAGATAGGGTTGAACTAATGGAGGAGACCCAGAGGGTAGTAACTAATGACTTCCTCAAGCTCAGTCACCAGATGAAGAAAAAGGATGAGAAAATGAAAGAGCTAAAGGGAAAGGGTGATATCTATGCAAATAAGAATAAGGCCCAAGAAGTCAAAATCAATCAGCTTTAGAATGAAAAGAATGCTTTTGAAAAAAAATTCAATGAGCTTCAGGATTTGGGCATGAAAGTTTTTCTAGCCCTACGAAATGAGATTGAACAATGTCGAGTGACTGAGGTGGCCCTCCATGATGAATTGAAGGAGGAAAATGATGGCCTGAAACAACTCTGACAGAGTACAAATGAAGAAGTGAATGAGATGAATGTCACTTTGGATCAAGAAACTGAGAAGCTGAGGCAGGTTGAATTGGCCTTGGGAGAGAAAGAGAGAGAATTTTCTACTCTGAGGAGTCAGTTGTCTGTCCTAGAGAGAAGAATGGCAGAGTTGAAGGTGGAGCTGAGTAGCAAAACTACAGAATTGGATCTTTTGAGAGCCCAACCTCTTGCACCCCAAATGAACTCACTGGAGATCACCAAGGAACTACATGCGTCATACTAGGATAAGGTCAAAGTATTAAGCCTTACATTGCATCCCACTCTGAAATCTATGGCGTAGGCAACTAGTTTATGCGAGGTGGTTAGAAAAATGATGCAGCAGGTGCAGGAGATGACTTCTGATAAAGTTCTGGAGGCCAAGTGATTATTGGGAAAATTATATACAACCTCCGATGAAGCATTAAGTAGCATGGGAATTGAGGATCGAACTATGGAAGCCATGGGCATAAATATTCTCATCTCTATGCACAAGGTTGTTCAACATGTGGGAGAGTGCAGGGCCAAACTGACCCAGATTACCAGTGATATGCGGGAAAACATTTCTTGCTTAACATAGTGAGAACTCCCATCACCCTTCATCATAGATCAAATGGTGGTAGGAATCAAGCACATAATTGCAAGGATCAAGGGGAAGAAGTAGGATATTTCCATTTTCCAATCCTTTGATCAATCTCTGACTGCCGAAAATATTGAAAGCATAGTGCATCAGCTGGCACAAATATTTTTCTAGCTTGAGTTGGAGGTAGAGGTATCTGTTGTATTGCCTTTTAAGGAAATAATTGATCTTAACATGGCACACAAAAATCAGTACAATCTCTCTACGCCATCAACTAAATTTTGGACCAGACTTCAGAATTCCCTCTCTTAGTTGTGATAAATTATGATGAAGTTAGACTAGTTTGTGAGACCAGAGTTTCTGGGGTTCTCCATTCTACAGGAAAAATGCCCCCGTGAGTCACCAAACTATGAATGTTTATTCACGTACCACACTACCTTCACGATTTTATTTTCAGTTCGCAACCTTGCCTCATTCCGTATCGCTTGCATTTTCTTAGCATTGGACACGTGGCTTCCTATTGGAGCTTTGAGCTGGTCCATATGGTTTTTCTTTTTATGAGCTTCATTTTCTCTATGTGTGGCACTCACTTGACTCTTTTCTAAGCTGGGCCCACTCTGAGGTTTCTTTTGTTGAGTGTTGGAACATGTGGCTTCCTGTCGGGGTTTCCTTTTGAGCCATCTAACCTATCTTTTGTCGAGCTCCGTGTGTTCGATGCATGGAACTTGCTCATGCATTTGTTATCTTGGGTGTGATGCATGTGCTTCAATTTTTGTTCCGCTACCATGTGTTCCCTTTTGTTGTCATGTGTTCTCTTTTGGTGCTATGTGGTCTAGGTTTATTTGGGGATGCACTTGCTAGCACAATGTTGGATGATTGTTTTGTTGATGCCAGCTTGAGAAGATCTGGGATGTTGATGGATTCCCTATGGAACCTTTCTCATTGGGATTTCAGGCGGTTGGTTGGCTTATTTATGTAGCCCTTTTCCTCATTTTATAGGTTGTTGTTAGATAGATTAAAATTTCTCGAGCACTGAGAATTAGCCTTTTGTAATATTTTCTATTGAACTTGAACTTGCAGACTATGCCAATCAATTCGTCCTCTTTTTTTTCATGCATTTAATAGGATATTAAACTATGCTTTCATTTCTTGAAGTATCTGAATGTCTATTTCAAGCTTTTGTAATCTTCATGCAACTCAATAAAATACAAATCATGTTATTACTCTTTTGTGTTGGCCTGTGTTGTATTGGTTATGCTATGCAAATGAATTGATGTTCTTATGTTTGCTATGTTCAGAAGTATCTATTTAATAAATAGTAGTTACTTTTCGAGCCTTTGTTTTCAGCATTGTGCTTAGTTAATTCTCTTATGATTTGGCACATCACCTTAGTTTAGGTTTTATTATTTCATGTTATCCTTCTTACACTTTACCTCCTCCCCATAAAAATGAAAATCTAGCTTTGATAAAACCCAAAGGTCACTTAGCTACGTGCACAGGTCCCCCATTAGCTAAGTTTCCCATAAGGTTGTTGCCCCTGCATATTCTTGTGTCAATAACTACTTACTAAATCCACTTGACACAAGCATGAATCAATGACTTAATCAAATAATTTAACTCATCCATTAGATCAGAGAAACAATTAAATCATATATCAAAATGGAATACAAATGATAATTAATAAATAGATCCTTGATCATCCATTAATAGCTCATGAAAAATATCAAAATGGAGAGACAACAAGCTTGAGAGGCTAGCATTTCTATTCAGGTGTGTTCATAAACCACTTAATTGAATAAACTCACTACATCTACTCCAGACTCTAATATATGGACTGTACATGCATTTTATGTGTTCTTGACTAACACAATTATGACCCAGACCTTAACAACATACCCCTACCAAGAAAACCTGAATTCCTTTTTATACAACAAAGGAGCAAACAAGCTTCAGGTTGTTGGAAAAATTACATTTCATTTTAATTTGGCCTTCATTTTAGAATAAACATTAATCTCATTTACATCTCCAGACAGTTAAATTTGCAGCAAAAATCTTCCCACCAAAATGTTCTACCTTGCAGCTCATGCATTTTAACTCAATAGATGAAAATAATCAGCTCTCATGGAAATATTTCACTTAGTCCTTTATTTATTGTAGCATATTCAAAAAAATAAAATATTCCTCCAATAGTGAATATTTCATTTACTTACAAGGTAGGATAAAATTGTTGCCCATGTCATTTAAAATCTTTTCATTTTATAGGGCAAGCAAAATATTTGTCGTGAATCTCCCTTACTTTTCCACTTTGTTTTTAAACTGGAAACCTTGAGTGATGCCTTTTAATATTTGCAATAATATATTAAAATCAATGAAACATTGAATTATCAAGTAGACATTAAAATTATTTTCTAGCCTTTAAATTTGCCATATATTTTTATTTATTTATTAGACTGTAGGAATCGAGTAGCACGACCCCCTATAAACTATAGTGCGCCTGGTAAAAATTTTAATGTGACTAGTGGCACTGGCGCGACACGCCCTATGGTACCACAGGGGTGGGGGAGACTAGACCTCATGACCAACCTCCTGCAATAGGAAAGATTTAGCCAACCAAGCTAGGGCCCCAACCCCAATTTTCCATATATTTATGCCCACAGTGTTTTAAATATTTTTTTTATTTAAAAAACTTACCCATGAATCACTTTTTTTTTTTTACCTCACTTGTGTTTTCTTTTAAAAACTTCTTGGGCTTTACTCTTTATTTTAACCTTAAAAAATTTACCTACAAGGGCCCCACCACACCTTTTCAAGCATCAATTGCCTCCTATGTATCATGTGCAAGATAGGAGAAGAGAAAAGCAGACTAGCGATGCCCGATGAAACATATCACCAGTCGCTCATTCACAATGAAGAAATCCTTCACAACTCATGATGGGTGATGGAAGGTGAGGATTATGTTGATTTTTCTATTCATTGTTTTATTCATTGGTTCGGCTCCTCCAAATGGTGCCATGGTTGCCCATTGCATAGAGCTGCACACTAGCTCCACCTCCCCAGTCAAACGTTAACCGAATAATTCTACATATCAAATTTACTTGGTGTGCTCCTTAGTCATTTCATTTGTATATCCACTACTTCGATGTTTCTTCCTTTACCCTTAGGCAAGCAACTCAAGGAGGATGTCGTCAGAGGGGTGAAAACTAACTTGATCTCTAAAATTTGCATTTGCTTGGAATTTTCCATGGACTTTTCAGCAATCCATTATATCCTTTATGCATGATGGCACCTCCCACTTGATATATCTTCCCTTTTTCCTTCTTCATGCCATGCAAGCCACATGTTCTTACAAGCTTCTAAATCATTTTCAACATATCCATTTTGTGTGTAAGAAGTTAGAACTTTCCATGGGTGTGAAGTCTCTAAAGGATCTTCAATACATTGGGTATGCTCTGCCACCTTCTCCCTTGCTCTGTGTTGATCTTTCCCCACTCCTATGCAATCTCCATGCAACATCAGTGGTTTCTTGACTTTAGTATAAAAATAGAATTTCCTCAAACAATTTTGATACATTTTGTTTGTCTTCACAAATTGCCCATGTGTGGGTTGCCTTCTACAAGCATGAGCTTACTCCACCTTCTTTGGCACGGTAGGAGGGATGGCACTACAACCACCAATTGTATTTTCTTACAAAAATTTGAATCCTTTTCAATAAACCCACTTTGTACATGCACTACAATCATGGCATCATGTGAGACCACATTGATCTAGGAAAACTCCATTTAAAACAAGATTACATGCCTTGTCAATGTTGAATCACTTGATGAATTCATCCCTTCATACCTATCAGCCCATCCTTATCTTATAATAGCCACACAATTTTTTATAATAGGATTAATAGATCTGCCTTTTGGTATCATGTTGTTCAAGAAACACAACAAGATTAGATAGTGTTGTGACATTGTCCTATGGTAACTCATGTTATAGCCTTGATCTTAAATTATCTGATGGTAATCCATGTACTTCAACCTCCTACTACACAACATTCATAGAACATTTGATAAGTTTCACCTACCCTGGGTTCATCCCTTGTTTATTTCATATTCGATTAAATCCCATTCCATATCTGAAACCCTTTCAATGTTCATTGCAACTTCAATATCTTGACGTAGATTATCTAGGTCCTCACTTTTTAGTATATAGCTCATCTTCTTTTCAAACAAACACAAGTAAGAGAGCGCAGCTAAAGCATCATTGGGTCTTATTTCCATATAATCTAGGAAACATGAAACAACATTGACCATACTAGCATAACAAAAGATTTTCCTTTCTAGTATCATGTAAATGTTCAAAAAACTAAGAAAGATTGAATAGGGTTGTGACTTTATCCGTTGGAATTAATCTAAAACACCATCTTCGACAGGCTTGCTAGCCTCAAGATTTTCAAATTTGTATCTTTCAAATAATAATGCCTTGGAACATTTGATGTGCCTGTAAAACACAAAAGTTGTGGGCTCCCTAGAGTGCCTCTTCTTTCACAATGGAAATAAGGACCATTTGTGGCCCATTACTAAATCACTTGATCCATACAAACTTTAAATGTTTGACTCATTTTATTCATTACAAGAGAATTTTCATGAGAAAATTATTTTTTTGTTTTGTTTATAGGCCTTCACTAACAACACTTGTGTGACATAAGTCGAGTCCCCATGTGGGCCTGGCTAATTTTTTTTTTTTGGTCAACTGATCACTGAAATTACAGTGAAACCTCAGCAGGACACATTCTATATTTGAAAAACTCAGCGGGTTGTCATTTAGATTTGATTTTGAATATCCCCGGATTATGACCAAAATCACTCTGGTAGCCTCCAAAACTGGCTTAAAAAACTGATCAAATTTCCTCCCTAAGCCTTGAAAGCTGACATTTTGGTGAAATGTTATATAGAGAACCTAGAGCATCAAACAAATTTTTATTATGATGCCGGAGGTGAAAAATATCAATCCTCAAAGTTGCCTTCTCAAACTTTTAAGGAAAAGCTGATTCTGAAACCCTGAAAAAGTCTATTTGGAATGGGCTTTGAAGAAATGGAAAACAAAGAGCTGGAGGGCTACAAACTAGGAATGTGGTAGATAATATCATGGGGAAAATTCAATTTTATGTGCAGGTCATTAGGTTGCAAAATAAAAATTCAAATGTGAGACCACTTTCTGCAGATTTACACAGTTCATTCTGCAAATTTGAACTTTTTTTCAAATGGATTCAAGCTAGAAAACTTAGAAAATGGATTCACAGGACTATGCCAACTAACATGGGTCTTTATTAATATGTAGATAATCATGGAAAAATATTAATTTGGTTTAATACTTAACATCCACAAAGATACAACATCACAAATATGGCCTACTTAGAAAGGTGTAACATGTGCAAACAAAAAACCAACTTCTAAGCCTCCAGACAAGGGCATCAAAAAATTATTAAAACTGATCATGTTAAGTTCAAAATTGACATATGGCATCTCCAATAGGTGTTCAACATTTCCTCAAAGTGATTTTGCATGATAATCAAGGGGTGTCAAAATATGAGCTCCCAAAGTGAGCTACTTAGGCTTATTTTGCAAGGGTTCTTTCTGAGGACATTAGGTAAAATTTTACATGGGCCCCCATAATTTAGCCAGACTTTTGGATGTCTTAACACATCCCATCAACAAGGTGTCCCGCTAACATGTCACTACGGAAACCTTCATTATAGTTTGTCCCAACAACAAGGTGTACTGCAAGGTACCCTTCTTCAATCATCCCATCAACAAGGTATCCCGCTAATGCACCATCGAGGGAATCTTTAGTATAGTTCATGTATAGTCGTAAAATTGCACCCCTCAAAATTTCATGTAAATTCTTGTACTCACTTTAGTGTCCACTCCCTTAGAACTTGCGTAGTCTCATTTAATCCCTTGCATCAACATTTTTCCCTCTCAAGATGCTCCAACACCCCTTTTCAGTAGCTACCCTTGTGTGTCTTCTTTGAATCAAAATTTGTGTTTTCTATGTTAGTGTCATTTTGTAACATGTCGTGTCTGGAAACTAGTGCATTGCATGAATGTCTCCACATTGTGCTAGTGTTCTGTGACATTTCAATGTTTGAAAATCATTTCCACACATGTTTGCCACGTTCTAGAAAGTTCAGTTTGTGGTAATGGCTTGAGATACCTTTTAATGACTCAGGAAGCTTATTCTAACTCCTATTCTCTCTTTTAAATCCATCCTTTTAATTCATTTTTCCTTTTGGCTTCACTAGATCTTCATTCTAACTTCTCTCTAGCTTTGGCTCTAGCCTTCTACTCTCCAGTGTTTTCTTGTACAGTTCCATACAACTTGCTACAACAGCTTCAAACACTCTCAAGCTCTCTTAGCAACACTCTTTGTAGCCCTTGTATATTTCTTATGAAACCTCCCTTGCCTTGTGCTTGTGAGCATCTTGGGATTTCACACGTCCTTTATTTATTGCATCTACATATCATGATATGGGTTCTCCTTCTCGAGTAGGGATTTCTTTTATCACTTCTTTTGTGATACAAGTTCTCCTCCTTGAGCGAGGTTTTATTTTATCGCTCATACTTGGTGGTGTGGGTTCTACTTTTGAATAGGGTTTTTCTTTCGCCACACACTTTATCTATTTCCATCTCTCTTTCTATCTAGCTTTTTGTGGAGGTGGGAACACCAAAATAGGGGTTTGAGTGAGGAAAAACCCTATATAGCCCCAACAGTTTCTCTAGATATCTGTTTATTCTTCATGATTATTGAATAAATAAATTTTAATTAATTATTTAATGCGTCATTAATTGTCTAATGTCTTTCTATAATTAAATAAATTTCTTAATTTATTTAATTATTTTTGTCCATTATGTCTTCCTAATTATTAAATAAATAACTTTATTTATTTATTTAATTATGTCACTAATTCAGTCCTCTTCTTTCTAAAATTAAATAAATTC
This sequence comes from Sequoiadendron giganteum, assembly GCA_007115665.2. Lineage (NCBI taxonomy): Eukaryota > Viridiplantae > Streptophyta > Pinopsida > Cupressales > Cupressaceae > Sequoiadendron > Sequoiadendron giganteum. Next base: position 603,292,461 of record CM021103.1, read on the forward strand.
TCATTTATTTAATTTGGTCCACTCTCCTAAATTTTGAATTAAATCAATTTATTTAATTTAAAAGGTTCCCTTTGTCACATTCTTCTATAAAGTAAATAACATCTTAATTATTTAATTTTCACCTAAATTAAATAACTTTTATTATTTAATTTCTCCTCTTTTATTGTGCTCATTTTAAATAAAATGTATTTATTTAAAATAAGTCTCACTTTCTAATTTCCCTCTTTGAATAAATAATTAAAATTAAAACTATTTACTATCACATGACCCCTCCACTTTTGAATTAAATTAATTTTTAATTCAAAAATTCAACATCACCTCTTGAATCAAATAATTTTAAATTATTATTTGATTCTCCAGAAGCTTCGTTTTGTGTGCCCATAATCTCTTGTCACATGCATTGCCAGCCATTGATTTGATTTTCTAAAAATCAATCTTGACCATTCATTTTGAATCCTAATATTGCCCTAACCCTAATTCTGGGTTGTTATATTGAATCTTGTCCATTGATTCTAGGGCACTTGTTGACTTTTAATCTTGGCCATTCACACAAAAATTGCATTTTCTTTAAAATGACAATTTTGGTCTCATTTTGCCATATATTTCAACCTCATATCTTGCAATTTCATATCTTGCAACCTCACATCTTGCAATCTCATTTTATTATACTTTCATACTCTTGCAGGTTTCTTCATTTTGTCATAGGTATATTTAGCTTTCATTTGGCACAATTTAGACAGTTTAAATGCTTACTAGTTGCAGTAGGGCATAGTATTGCATATAGTTATTCAAATCCTTCAACATTTTCTTAGGGCTTGTCATTTCTATTGGCTTGCTCATCATAAATCTGAGGGAAAATACATATTTCAACAAGTTAAGAAGGTATAATGGAGGTCAGTCATCGAGGATGAAGATATCTGGTGAGATTGTTTCATCTATTCCTTTGCACTTCATTACTACTTTGGGTTTTATGTTTTGCATTTGATTTTCTAACCCTAGGAAAATTCCCTTAGTTACATTAGTGAACCTGATATGTTTTGAAATTTTTTGAAGAATTTTGGAGTTGAATCTTTTTTGTTGCAAGTTTTGTTAGTATTTTATTGCAGGTTTTGCATCATTTTGGGGACAAAACCCTAGTTTTCAAAGATTCAGCCATATCTCTCAAACGGCTACATATTTTGTGACAAAATTTGTTTTGAAGGTTGGGGACAATATCAAAAGCTTCCAGTCCAAAAACCAAAATTTTGGCAGCTATTTTTATTTTTTTATAATTTTGTTTGTTATTTTCATGAAAAATAAATTCCGAGAGAAAATTCGCATATTTTTCGGATTTCTTTACACTTTTGGAAATCTCTCAAAATCTCAATAGGGGTCTATTTTTTTTGTTTTTTATTTTCCTGCAAACTAATTAGACAAAAAATAGATCTTTCAAAATTAGGGTTTCAAAAAGATTTGCTTATATCTCACAAATGGTTGAAATCTATTCACACATTTTTGTGTTTAGATTTGGAATGATGTCTAGAACCTTCAGTAAACAAATCAGATTTTTCGGACCTGTTTTGAAATTTTAATAATTTATTTATGATTTTTCATACAACATTAATTCATGATGCAAAACAATGAAATTTTAGGATTTCTTTACATTTTTGGAAAGCTCTTTGAATTTTAGTGAAGGTCTATTTTTTGTGTTTTTAATTTTGATGTAAAAAACAGTTCCAAAAATTGGATTTATTTTGACTAGCTAACCCTCTAATATTAGTGATTAGTTATCTTGTTAGGGTTTTGGCTTGGTTGTTGGTTTTGTGAATGTGCAAGAAAAATAAACACTTCGTGGGTCCAGGACATATTTTCAGACTACTAACAAGTGGTTTTGTAGGTTCTATTATCCAAGTCTTTTTATATCTAAAACCATTTGTGCTTGTTTTAGATCAGCAAATACTTCCATTGGTTCTTTAAAAAGAAACTTTTCTTGTCTCACTTAGATTTATTTAGGGGGTTAAGAAAAAACTTTGCTTGATTTTTCTTGAAGGTGGTAGGTGATTATGCTCTCACCTTGTGCAAACTAGGTGATCAAAAAACTAGACCCATCTATTTTTGTGTCACCCCGATTCAATAATAGTAGTATCCTCTCCCCTTGCGCACTTGTGCGATCCTCGGTGTAAGAGAAACTATTATTGACTTTAGGAATTGGGCCCGCACTAGGTCAATTAGGGTTAGGGAAACACTTTTTTCTAGTAGTTTAAATATTTTGGGTTACTGATTTTTTGTTTGCAGCTTCTGGCGAGAAGTCTAATATTTGTTTGTTTTATTTCACAAATCTTAAATAAACAACTACAAATTTGCATTTTTTTTTACATTCATGATTTAAAATGTACATGCATGCATATTCATTGGATCAAAAAGAACACAATCTTGCATGATAACTCATTGGATTAAAATAAATTTGCATCTCTTCATATCATTGGGTTAAAATAAACTTTTAGTTAGCTAACACTACAAACGGTTAAAATGAACCCCATGTTTTTGACAAATACTACAAACAATTAAAATGAAATCCATGTTTTTTATGTTTGTCAACACATTTCATTTTGGGCTTAAAATGAACACCATGCGAGTGTGAGTTGAGATATTCATGTGCTCTCTCTTTGTTTTTAAACAAAGATCGATTGAACTATGAATATTTTGGCTCGCTTTTGTTAACCTTAGATTTTGGGCCTGCTTTGGTGGGAAAAAAGTACTCACCACAAAGTGACTCAAACTAGGAACGCAATAAAGCCAAGCGACGCCCAACCGGTATGTAAATTTTAATGTTAAGGAAAGCTTAGAATTACAGAACTTCTTGCGGACCAACAATTGACTCCCTAGTACCCTTGTGGTGTGTCAAAACCTGTAGAATGTAGCCTCTGCAGACTGGGATGATAATGTCTCTCACATGGCCTTCTGAACAAGTGCATGAAATAAATCCTTTGTTTTAGAAAACCACAAACCTTCTATTCTTTGGTGCAGCAACGGTCATTGCCAAGGCACCCACACCTGCGCAGTTCTTAGTAGAGATGATCAATCTTCAATGGGAGTTTCATGGAGGTTGAAAGCTTGGTTGCCCTGAGAAGTGAGTGCACTATAAGGGGGATCCCGTGGGGCCAAGTTTCTGAATTCATCCGCTAAGGATATGTGGTTAGTGGGATCCATAAGAATATTGTCCTTGCAACCATAGCATTTTTGTAAAATGACTTCTATGTGGTTGATTTTCATTTTTTACAACACCATGTGTTTGCCAACTATTTTTAGACAATTCCAACAAATAAACATCAAACTTACCAAAATCTGAAACAAATTTTCCAAACTAAAGCAAATCTTTGCAATCAGCCTAAAATTTTGTCAAATCACTTCTTGCAACGCATTTTCCATCATGAACCACATTTTTTAAATCAAGTCTTCAATTTTGCACACTTTGGGATAGGAAAACTTTACTTTCTTTGTCAAACCATTATCTCAAAAAGTACATTTTCATTGGACCAAGTCGAAAAAATCAATCCTTAGTCATTCTCCTTTGGTGAGCTACTTCCAACTCATAAGTCTAGTGCATAAATCTCACCTTGTCATTTTGTCATCATGTCCTTCAAACCAATCCTTTGACAATCAAAATCGAGACATTGGGAAAACTTTAAGTGGTTAGAAAACCTTTCATAAAGGTCATTTGACATAAGGGACTCATTACCGCTTTTCATTTGACATTCCTTTTTGTCCTCATTGTCACTTTCCATAGCCTTAGTCTCATTCCATCCACCATCATGTCTTCAAGTCACTATGACATGCTTGCTAGTCAAATTGAATCCCAATTCAGTAGTAATGGTCAACCACAACTTGCTAGGGACTTCAAAATACTATACCTCCAATCCAAGTCTAGATTTACAACCCCTAGCCCTCCATCCATCTATTCATCTTACCAACAATCCATGAGTCCTAGTCCTCTATCCATCTACTATCAGTTTCCCCTAACACCATCCATGGTACTAGGTCACAACAAACTTCCATTGGTCATACCCACCCTAACTTTGACAAGGGAAATCAGCCATCCATCAATCTAAAACAACTATCCACATAATATCTTAGTCCTTCATTCACATCATATCTTAATCCTCCATCCATGTCATATCATAGTCCTCCACTCACGTCATATCCTAGTCCTCCACACCTATCATATCCTAATCCTCCATTCACGTCATATCCTAGTCCTCCATCGACATCATATCCTTGTCATGCATTCATGTCCTATCCTAGCCCATCATCCCCCAACCAAGTCCAAACCTCCATGTCATATCCTATTCCATTGTACACCAATCCATTCAAAGACACTCCATCCCAACATACATTTTGTCATAAAAAAATATCTAGTCATGGTCTCCAAAGTCCCATCTTATTACCTACACTTGAGGATACATGTCAAGAGGCAAGTCCAAAGCATAATGTCATAACATCACCATCATGTCAAGATCAAAGTGGTCCATTCCATGACCCCATATTTACATACATTCAAGAAGTCCTATCACATTTGAATTTCATTGACTTATTTAATGCAAATATTAATCATTATGTCAATATTAAATGGAAATTAAATGATTATTTAATGATAGTTAAAATGAAATCAAAGTCGAAATGAAATTATTATGATTTGAATTATATTTATATTTATTTCGAGGTTTGTCATTACTGATGATAAATCGAGTGCAAGTGAACGTGATGGAAGGCGAGAACAACGATCAGGTAGAGTTGTTTAGCCGATTGACGTTTATGAATAGATGGTATCTCACACACTCACATAGATATATATATTTTTTAATGCATTTTGTCATTTCTTGTTTGCAAGTTTTGAAAATCAAGTATTAATTTAATGTTTCAAATTGCGAAAATGCATGTGATTTAAATGATGATTTAGTTAAATTTGATGAAATTGACTTAAATTAAATGATTAGATTGATTTTTTAAATATTTATTTATTGTTTGGAAATAATATATTTGAATTTCAAAATTTAAATGCAATAGATTTTTATTTCAAAATTAGATTAAAATTTAAAGAAATAAAGTGTTTTATAAAATAAATTCTATTTAAAATAGAAATTATGAAAAGAGGAGATTTTTAAATTCAGAAATTGAATTAAATCTTAAATTGACTAAATGGAGAAATTGAAAAAAAATATAAAACAATTACGTACACAATGGAATTGGTATTCAATTTAGAACTCAAGTTAACAAGTTGAATAAATATCCTCAAAAAAAAGAGGAGATACATTCAATATATTTGGAACTATGAGTTATAGAATTGATCTGGTGATCAATATATAATGGTGGATCTCAATTTTTGATATAAGGAATTCATGAGAAAAGAAAAAAAAACAAAAGAGACCAGATACTTGGAAAAATTCAAAATTGGAAGACAGAGCACAAATCTGTTTTTGAGCTTACCATACATTTTCTTTATTTTTCCATACACTACAAACTATGAGAGAGGTGAGTAGGATAGACAGAGGAGGAATTTTGAATTTGAAAGGAGAAGGACTCTTGTCTCACCCACGCGGCCAAGAAAAGAGCACCCTCATCTCCCACATAGGTGAGAAGGAAGGGAAGTAGGGAGGCAACAAGGAGACCCTTGGGAAAGGACGCAACCTATAGGAAGGTGTGGAGATTTCTTTCCTTTCACATACTTCCTTCACCCCACATGGCCACAAAGACCCACGCAGCATAAGGCTAAGAGAGGACTCTCCAATCTGCTCCACACACACAGAGTTACAACAAGGGAATCCAAGAACAGGTGCAACCTTCAAAGGCAGCAAGAGGTCTTAGAAATTTACTAAGATCTATAAAAAAAAATCAGTTTTCCAGCACAGGGTTAAGGCATAGGAAACATAATAGAAGAGGAGAAGAAATATAGAAGAATAAATGCAAGAGCAGAGGAGTAACAAACATAGAATATAAATAAGGCACACAGACAAATTATTTTCTAGAATTCAAAGAGGTAGGATCTTGATTAAACTAAATGAATTATTAATAGATTGAATTAAATTGAAATTTTATTTGTCATAGATCTTTAAATCTAATAAAAAAAATTTCGTTAATGAGAATTTTGTTCCTATTTTTAAATATCAAACTCTACATTTTCTAGAATAGTATTGGATTTTGAAGCAAACAAATTTAGGAAAAACTCTGAGTGAAATCACAAATAAACAATAAATTCTTGAGTTCTTTTCTAAATTCCAAAATTTAGTATCAAATTTAAAAGAGAATCTTGTTTGTTTAATTTAAGAAAGAGAGATTTAAAGAATTGTTTGCAAAACTATTCCTTTAAATTTTTTTGAAACTTCAAAAAAATCAGACTATAGTTATTTCCAGAATATGAGATGAGATTAGAAACAGAAGAATTTAGGAATTTTTGATAGAAATCATGAATTAAACAGTAAAATGAATTTAGGAGAATCTATTAAATCTGAAAACGATCTTTACTATTTTAGAAAATAAAACGATCTTGAACAAAAAAAATACTTTGTTGACTGAAAATAATTGACAGAATAAACTTCGAATTTTAACACCATTTTGAAATGGAGGTTATTTAAACTTGAAATTTTTACCTTTCAAGGAAACTGTCAAAACTGAAACAAATAGAAGAGTTATTTTAAATCTGATAAACGATTTTTTACTTTTTTTGAGAATATGTTAAATTGAAATTTGATTTATTTAAAAATATCCAAAATGAATTTGAAACAACATTAATTAGATGAGTATGAATGAATGAATGTGTACTCTTCTAATTCTATTTTTATATTTATTTAACTTGCATACTGGAGTTACACCTTCATTAAACTTTTTTGATTAATAAATTACTCAATTAAAAATATTAACTTTATGTCTTTTATGGATTTAAACAATAGAAAGAAACTCTTTTTAAACTATTTTTTGTTTTAAACAAAGTTTTCAGTTCATTAAGTTAAAAGATTGAAAAAGACTGTATTTGACTGATTAGACCATGTGTGCTTGAAAAATGAATGCGCATATCATGTTTTAGGGGAAAGTTACCTTCCGGGACGGGTGCCGAATATGGGTAAATAGAAAGTGTAGTTTTTCTTTTCCAAAACTGCTTTATTTGTCATGCATGACATTTTACTTGGCCAAGTAACTTAAGGACCATTGAAACAGATGAATTTATTGAACTCTCTACCATATCCTAGTATTGAACTTGCTTATTTCTTAAATGATTTAGAAAAATGAAAAGGCTTGTGGTTTACTAGTAATACTAGGCATGCACTAGATTCCATCTTGCTCGTAGACTACTTTTTGCTAAGCAATTTGTACAGGGTTGGGTATTTCTTGATTGACTAAGGAATTCTGAGGAAGCGTAAGCTTCGAGGTTGGGCGAAAAAAGCGCCTGATGCTTGTTCTTGTATTATTTATTGAAGAATTTATTTTGGATGGAAGATCAACGGATGGCATATTCTTTTATGCTTTAATTATTATTGATATACGTAATGACGATCTTATGGTGACTGAATGCTACGTCTCAATTTGTAACTAATATTATTATCATCTACTATAATTAGAATTCTAAATTGTGTAATATGAAACATGTATGTATTTAGACTGGAATTGAATTTGAAATTATCTTATCAACTTTATGTCATTGTTTTGTAATCGCTTAGTTTCTTTGATGTCTAAATGAATGGAATGATGACTATATTTTGAATATAATTGATGTTATTTAAAGTCTTTGTCGATGTTGTTTTAAAGAGTTCCGCTCTTTACACCTCCTAGACAATCATGGCATACCAAAGAGACCTGTCCTTGGTCAAGAGTCCATCCAAAACCATGTCATTCAAGATGAACCTATCCTTGGTCAAGACCCTATTTTTTATGTCATTCCAACTGAGCCCATATTTGATCAAGACACTACTTTTGAAGAAGTCCAAAATGATCTGCTCCTTGATATTTATGCCCTTCATGATGAAAATTTGAAGATGACCCTCTCCAAGCTTCCAACATTGAGACTACCAACAATGAGATACTTGCCTTCATGGGACACATAGATGATCTACCACTAGAACAAGAGTCTCCTAGCATGGAAATATTTGCAAATGATCAAGCTATAACTGAATTCAGTGGGCTCTATGACAATGACCATGAAGATGGTTTCAACATCAGCTTCAAAGCACCAGAAGAATCATCAGAATCTAATATGTCAAAAAATCAAATCGAAGATGTCAGTCAAAAATCTGTCCAACATGTCATTGAATCTACAACATCCTATCAATTAGGATCATCTATCTTTCTCAGAGAAGGGTTTCTCACATATGAGAATATTTTGAGCATTAATTTCCACAATTAGGATGGGTTAGCATCTTGCTTCCACAATAACAAGTACCCCATCACAAACACAAATTTCCAGAACATGAATTATCAGGGAAAAGGATTAGGCCTACACGAGAAAATAAGTTTGGAACCCGTTCAAGTTCAAGAACATTACGAACATCAAGGTCTTGGCTATTCATTAGTCAAAAAATCTAATGATGTTAGCGTTCCCTCCTCAATATTGGGGGAAACTTTATGAGGTATGAACATCAAAATGGGCATCATGAGTAGTCCTTGTCATAATATTATTGTTAACATCCCTTCCCTCCACACCCCCAAACCACCGTTCCATCATGAATAAACCTTCCACATGGAACCAAAAAAAGTCTTACAAATCCAAAATCCAAAATCAAATGTCAAAGGCCAGGAAATCAGACAAAAATTCAAGTGGACAAATAAAGCCAAAATGGATCCCAAAAAAAATGGGTCAAGTCAAGAAAAGAATGAATTAGGAAAAGAAAATATGCCAAAATTCAATCAAAATGTGGGGCCACTGCACAAGAGGACTCCCACATATAATACATGTCCACCTCCATCAAAATGGCCATCAAAAAAGACATATAAAAATGTTGGTTCCAAACACTATCATAATCTGACACCCAAAGTTTGGAAAATAAAAACCAATACATCCAAACATCCAACCAACACGTCCACGTCCACCATCATCCGTCATAATCCTACATCCTCCTTAAAGTCAAAAAATTCTAGGTCACAAATCCATCGCATCTTAGCAGCAATGCTTTATCATAAGGAGTGTCATGAAACTCTATCACGATGTGCATATTTTGATAAGGCCAACTCTAGTATCAAAAAGGATCACAATGACATCAATCAGTTATATGCAAGTGCTATGATTCTAACAAAGAAACTACATCAAAAAGGTCATTATTGGCATGTCATGTCACCAGTCTCTACATTGGCACCGTCAAAGGCTTCAACATAGTCAGTGGACATCTAAAGAATCAAGGCTATTTGGAAAAAATTCGAAAATACAAAAATTTTGAAAAAGACAAAAATAGTAAAGAGAAAATTTTTTCCCAATAGTGAAAACCATTCTTATGGCGCTTTGGATAAGTACCATGATGAAAACCTAGAAAAAAGGCATCATGTGTAAATAAATTGTCTATGTGGACCATTGCACTTGGGGGAAAGTTGTCTCATTTCCTATACCCTTCACATGAAATTTTTGACATTTCCATCTACCCATCTATACCTTATCATGTCCATTCATTTTCCCACCTATTTTAATCTTGACAAAGACTGGGGCAAAAACACAAATCATGCTTTGGAATTTTTTTTGACATGTCTATCTTCTGGTCATACCTTAGTCATTGAATATCAGGTCATTACCTTCATAGCCTAATTTTTGTTATGCAACATCATCCTTGGAGACCATATGATAATTCTTCTAGTCCAAGCCATCCATTGTCCTTTTATACCTATCACCCATCTTGGTTTCCCTTGTCAATGGTCTAAGGATCCCTTGTCATCCCATCTAGTCCTCATCAAGTCATTCCAAATGCAAAAATATGGCACCCTAGCACATTATCCAAAACATTCCTTGAATTTGTCCCTGGCCCTATTGCAGACTTTTATCCTCACGTTGTTTCGGGATGTGTCCTTCCCACATCAAACAATGTTGTCATTGTCATCATCACCTATCAATCGATATTCAACTTGAATAGCATAAAAATAATGGTTGTGTTTGGATTCATGTGTGTTGGCATCATTCACATGAATTTGTCACAATTTTTGTAAAACATCAAAAAGTCATAAAAATTGGAAAATTTCCTAAAGAAAAATCCTAAAAATCTAAAAAAGTCCTAAAAAAATACATTAGGTCAATCTTTCTAGATTGGTCAAAATAAAATCATGATTCAAACTTTTGTCCTTTAGACAAGGTCATCGGTTGTGTCGAACTATGAGGTCTTTGAGTGCATGACGTAGGCAAGGCCATCAATGGATGAGCCCCTAAGGCCACACTAGGTTGGCCCATTAGGGTTCATGGCACAACATTTTCACACACGTTAAAATTTCTTCAAATCAAGAAAATCGTCCATCAATCCTGAGAAAGCAATCTATCAATAGTCTGTTTCATCAGCAATTTTGGTCAATTCAACATATCAACAATGACATGTAATCAAATTCTATCAAGACAATTTAACCTGACAAAAACTTTGGGTTCTTCTTCAAATGTGTCCTTCTGAAGAGCAACTCTCATCATTTCTTTATGCATTTGGATGTGTCCTTCCTAAGCAGTGTCCTTGTCATCTGGCATTTTGATGGATTCCCCTAACTTTGAGAATTGATCTCCTAAATATCAACGTCATTCAGGATGTGTTCTTCTTGAATTTGATATCACTCGACATTTGGAAAACACTTGACACTTGTCTTTGGCATTTTCATCATGTTACTAGTTTTTCAACGAGATCCCGACAACATGATTTAAAGAAACAACAATGTCTAATGACGTTTTTCTGGTCTTTTGACACTCATGTTACTAGTTTCTCGACAATGTCTTGACTATGGGATTCAAAAAAACAACGACGTATCATGATAATGGATTTATTTTCGTTCTTTTGGCAATCATGTTGCTAGTTTCTCGAGGACGTCTTGGAAATAAGATTTAGAGAAGCAACAACGTTTCATGGTTTGTCCTTCTTGTCTTTTTCTGCTTGTGATTAGTTATGACAAAAATATTGGGGCAATTGCGCTTAGTACAAGTCATGATCATCCTTGGCTGTGACTGCTTGTCTCATGTTATGGTACGACCTTGCACACCTTGGTTTATGTCATATCATGATTTTTGTTGGCCATTACAATAAGCTTCCCAATGATGATTAAGAGCAATAAATATTAAAGTCCTATGATAATATGTTGAAGGTTTTGGTCTAGGAACTAACATGCATCTCATATAGGCATTGCATCCATATCATCATCCATATCTTTGACTAATGCTTTCTTATCTTGTCATCTTCTAGTCTTCTCATCAATTTCAAGTGCACACCCATGTTCTTGGAACCCGTTTGTCCTCCTGAGGGGACATACCACAACCCTCCTCATCATTCTTTCTCATCCTATTTTGCACTAGGGGCATATTTTTGACTTATTTTCTTTGCCACAATATGACAAGCTACATTATGACAAAAAGGGGAAAATGTAGACACATAAGAATTACCTAGACCTACAAGCCCTATTTTTAATCTTTTCATCCTAGCATGATTATGACATTTTAATTATGTTTCTAACTCACTTTTGACTATTAATTAAATAATTCATATCTGTTTATTCTTCATGATTATTAAATAAATAAATTTTAATTATTTATCTAATGCGTCACTAATTGTTTAATGTCTTTCTATAATTAAATAAATTTCTTAATTTATTTAACTATTTTTGTCCATTATGTATTCCTAATTATTAAATAAATAACTTTATTTATTTATTTAATTATGTCACTAATTAAGTCCTCCTCTTTCTAAAATTAAATAAATTCTCATTTATTTAATTTTGTCCACCTTCCACTTTAATTAAATAATTTTGTTTCATTATCTAATTATTCATTAGCCTCTTCTCTCCTAAATTAAATAAAATTCATTTATTTAATTTGGTCCACTCCTAAATTTTGAATTAAATCAATTTATTTAATTCAAAAGGTTCCCTTTGTCACATTCTTCTATAAACTAAATAATATGTTTATTATTTAATTTCCACCTAAATTAAATAAATTTTATTATTTAATTTCTTCTAAATCTTATTTATTTAAAATAAGTCCCACCACCTAAATTAAATAATTTTATTATTTAATTTTTCCTCTTTTGTTGTGCTCATTTTAAATAAAATGTATTTATTTAAAATAAGTCTCACTTTCTAATTTCCCTCTTTGAGTAAATAATTTAAATTAAAATTATTTACTGTCACATGACCCCACCACTTTTGAATTAAATTAATTTTTAATTCAAAAATTCAACATCACCTCTTAAATCAAATAATTTTAAATTATTATTTGATTCTCCGATAGCTTCGTTTTATGTGCCCAGAATCTCTTGTCAAATGCATTGTTAGCCATTTATTTGATTTTCTAAAAATCAATCTTGACCATTCATTTCAAATCTATGGGTTGTTATATTGAATCTTGTCCATTGATTCTAGGGCACTTGTTGACTTTTAATCTTGGCCATTCACACAAAATTGCATTTTCTATAAAATGGCAATTTTGGTCTCATTTTGTCATTTCTTGCAACCTCATATCTTGCAATATCATATCTTGCAACCTCACATCTTGCAATCTCATTTTATTGCACTTTCATACTCTTGCAGGTTTCTTTATTTTTTCATAGGCATATTTAGATTTCATTTGGCATAGTTTAGACATTTTAGATGCTTACTAGTTGCAGTAGGGCATATTATTGCATATAGTTGTTCAAATCCTTCAAAATTTGCTTAGGGCTTGTCATTTTTATTGGCTTGCTCATCATAAATCTGAGGGCAAATACATATTTCAGCAAGTTGAGAAGGTATAATGGAGGTCAGTCATGGAGGATGAAGATATCTAGTGAGGTTGTTTCATCTATTCCTTTGCACTTCATTATTACTTTGGTTTTTATATTTTTCATTTGATTTGCTAACCCTAGGAAAATTCCCTTAGTTACAGCGCTATCATCTATATCCCATGTTGTAGTCCTTTGGCCAAGAGATTTTCAGTTTGTCCAGAGAATCTTCATGACCTTCTCTTTTGGATTCTAGAACTCTCACCATTGTTCCTTGAGGTAGTTTAGGGCAGTTTAGCCTGTGAGGCTCTCTGAATGAAGAGAACTCGTGAGTAGTGAATCCCCCTTCTCTAGATTTTGGTGAACCTAGCATGAAGAGAAAATCTTTTGAAAAACTAGGAAATTATTTACCTCTACTTGGTGGGGTCATAACTTTTGACTCGATGCCCGGAATCCAAAACCGTTTGGAACATTGAAAAGGTCTCCTAGAGAAATAGTTCAATCCCTAAAATACAAATGCCTTTGACCATTGAATTTTAGGGACCGAAGCAAGTTTTGACCTCAAATTCTGCTCTGAAGACCTCTGAAAGAACAAATTACTAGAACATAGAAAATACCAAAAAATTGTAATGAATTTAATATCTTATTTTATTAGTTCAGTATCTAATTTTGTTCAAAATGTTAATGATATTCCATTTCATGCATGTGATAGTGACTTGGCTTTACCCATGTCACTTGATCTCTTTGATCCTCCTCACAAAAGTCCCTTAGCTTCGAAGGATTTTTTTTTCAAGAAAATGAAATCATTGATACCTTTCTCAATTTTACTCTACCTTCTCATCATGCCAATGCACTCTTTTCTAGAGATAATGTATTTGTGAATAAAAAACCTTCTATTCATTCCAATGCACTCTCTTTTGGAGATGATGCATTCATGAATGATGAATCACTTATACCTTCTAATGCACTCTCTTCTAGAGATGTTGCATTTTTTAATGATGAATTTTTAATTTATTCCAATGCACTCTCCTCTAGAGATGATGTATTTGTGAATGATGAGTCACATACTTGTTCTGATGCACTCTCTTCTAGAGATGATGCATTAGCACATGATAAATCTCCTTCCACATTTGATCCTATTTGGATTGATGTCGAAAATATCTCTTCAAATAATTATTCTACTAGTTGTGATGATTCTATAAATGTTATCTATGTCTTTGCTACCCCTCAAAGGCCTACGAGACCGATCATTTACATGACTCCAGCTAGCCCTTCTCCTAAAAGGATTTGTTCTATTGATAATTTTTTATTTGATATTAATTCTCTTGGTCTTTCTATCACTTCCTCTTATAAAGCAGTAGCCCATACTTATGAGAATAGAATGAATAAAAAACCAAGTCTTCCTTCAACTCCTGAACCTATGACTAAAGAACCTAGTGATTATGATCTTGTCAAGCAACCTCGGGTTACTCTAGCTAAGATCTCACTATGGGACTTTCTTAAGTTTGCTTTGGTTTATCAAGGTATGCTTTAGGAATTCTTACAAAATATCCTCTTGCCTTCTTTTGCTAGGCCAATAGCTGCTAATGTGTTGATGGCGTATATTCATGCAAATTCACTGAATGTTACATTCTATCCATAGGAACTTCCAACTCTGGAAGTACAAAATCAATTGGACCCTTTAATGATCATAGTTAACATTAATAAAATCAACATTATATGTACTCTCATTGACATTGGTTTGACGCTCAATGTATGTAGAATTGATCTATTTCCTAAGATTAATATTGATTCATCTTCTCTTAATTCTTCTTCTATTGAAATTCATAGGTTTGATAATGTAGGTCGACAAGACCTAGGTACGATAGTAATAACTTTGAGGTTGGGACATGTTACCGTACCCACCCTTGTATATGTTATGCTAGGAAATTTACCATATAACCTTCTTCTTGGTAGATCATGGATTCATGCTATGGGTGTAGTCCCGTCTACCTTGCATAAATCTATTAAGTTGATTTGCAACAATAAAGTAGTCATAGTCAAAGTTGACCCTGATGCTATGCACTTATGTGAGATGGTAGTTGTTGGTTAGGCTTTAGTTGTACCTACACTTGTTCCTTCAGTGTATTCCAATGTGTTGATGTTTACTCCAATAGTACCTACTACAAAGGATACTCTTGAGATAGATGTCCCTGAAGAAGATCCTTCTAAAGTAAGAAAACCTAAGTCTACTCCTTCCACCTCTTCTCAAGAGAATGCATTTCTTGGTGATGATTGGGGTTCTCTATACTTTATAGAACCCTTCAGTGTGGAGTTTAAAGTCGACCCGATCCACTCAGACCTTCTGATAACATCATCTGAACCTTCTATCAAGGATGGCCATCCTTTTGCATCGTAGGATAGTGTGAACATAAATTTTAATGTTCTTAGTGTTGATCCTCCTTCTGAGGAAGATGATTACATTTCTGCTAAATATGATAATTCTAGCAATCCTATTAAGAAGGATGATGGAAATCCCATAGAAGAGTATGTTCCCCCTTGCTGGAATAATAATATCTATGTAGATCCCCCTCTTCTCAAGATTTGCAAACACCTTATGGCCCCGAATTTAAGATTTCCTCTAAAGATGGATATGGGAATAAAGGTTGTGGTCATAACGAACAAGGCATTCAAGTCCCTATAGAATGCACACCTCATAAGTATAATTTGGGGCTTGGTTTCTTGAATGAACAATCTAAGTGGAAATCATAGTTGAATGTTGACATGATGTCCACTCAACCTCATTCTCATGGATTGTTCCATCCTCCTTTTTCTTCTATCTTTGTGCCTTCTTCTTATGAGAAGTCAAACTTTTCTCCACAAGATAAAGGGTTGTTTCCTGCTCCGCATCCTTTGTTTGAAAAAGAGTTGATGTTGTTGAGGCTTCTTAAAGCCCACTTAATTACTCTTCTTTCTCCTACACATAATAAATCTCATAAACATTAAAAATAAAAATATTATTTTTGTGCATACCATTGAGTTCTTGTCCACTCCATTGGTGAATGTAAATCCTTGAAGGATAAAATACAACAACTTCATGATTCAGGTTCCATCACTCATTTCTTTGTTGATGTGCCTGCCTCTTCTTCAAATGACAAGTGATATTGAATTTTACCTCTATCCTATTCTAAATATCTTGCATGGTTCTCCTCCCCTATATGTTGGGGGCAATGAAAACTTATCCTAGAGATGTGTGTCCTTCTGAGGACCACCTCTCTTATCTATGTCTTTTATATGATGCATCCCTTGAGTGGACTCCTTTTTTTTATCTTGAAGGGTTCTCAAGGGACCCCCTTTGAAATATTTTTTCTCTTAAATGATTTTCATCTAGCTTGGGGGCAGCCTAACAAGACCTCACTTTCAAACAATGCATCCCTTGAGTGGACCCCTCTTATTTTGAAGAGTTCTTGAGGGACACCTTTGAAAGCCTTTCAATTTGTTGATGGTCTTCCTGAATATCCGCTTGATTTCCTATGTGGCCACTTTTTGACATGTTTTATTTGTGGATAAACATGTCACTTTGTAGGTGCACCTATAAAAGTGCTTCTTAACTTTGCGAAGTCCCCTTCCTTTGGTTTCCTCCATGTGAGAGATCTTCAAGGATACCTTACCTATAGGTTTGCAGTCCTATTGGGCAGTTCCTTTGAGCTTCCTTCATGTGATAGATCTTGGAGGATACCTTGTTGTAGGTCTTTGGACCTATAAGGCACTTAATTCATGGGGCTTCCTTCATGTGAGAGACCTTGGGAACTACCTCCTTGTAGGTTTGTAGGCCTGTGAGATGCTTAAATATTTGGGTTTCTTCCATGTGAGAGATCTTGGAGGTTACCTCCTTGCAATTTTTTGGGCATGCAAGGCACTTACATTCTTAAATTCTCTTTCTTCTCAATCACATATACTGGATTCAAGATCTATATCTTCTTCATCCTGAGTATATTTCATTTCTCTTCATCTTAGAATTATTCTATGTGTTATTTCTTAATTTGAGGAGGATGCATAGTACTGAGACAAACTTTTACATCAAGGTCTCTTTCACTTTGCTGACCCAAATCTTTCTAGTTAGTTAGGTGCTTGTGTGTATATGTTTTTATGTTCTAACATTGTGTTCTTGTGCAGGTTTTTCTTATGTAATACATTTTTTTTCCAGGTCTTCAGTCTAGGGGCATGTTTCCTTGGTTCAAAATGTTATCTGCTTCCTCTACAATATCCTTTTGGCATATGATGTTATTTATTTTTAGTAGATTTCCTTTAGCATGCATATTAGTGTATATTTATATGCTCGCTAAAGTGGTGGAAAAATGTAGTCATAAATTGCAGCCCTCGCAATTTCACATACATTATTGTCCACTCCATTATAACTTGCATAGGCTCATTTTAGCCCTTACATCAACCTTTTTACCTCTGAGGATGCTCCAATATTCCTTTTTAGCAGCTACCCTTGTGAATCTGCTTTGCATGAAACTTTGTGATTTCCCCGTTCATGTCATTTTGTAGCGTGACGTGTCTAGACACTAGTGCATCACATACATTTCTACGCATCATGCTAGCATCGTATGATGTTTCAACTTTCGAATGATTATTTCCATGCATGTTTGCCACTTGTTACAAACTTTGGTTGGTGGTAACAGCTTGTGATGCCTTGTAATGGCTTGGGAATCTTTTATTTGCTCGTATTCTCTCTTTTTAATCCATCCTTTTAATTCATTTGGCCTTCTAGCCTCATTGGAGCTTCATTCTAACTTCTCTCTAGCTTTGGCTCTAGCATTCTACTCTCCATATTTTTCTTGCACGGTTCCATACAACTTGCTACAACAACTTAAAGCTCTCTCAAGCTCTCTTAGAAACACTCTTTGCAGCCCTTGGCTCTTGAATGTGAAACCTCCCTTTCCTTGTTCTTATTACTATCTTGGGATTTCATGCATCCTCTATCTTTTGCATCTACATATCATGATATGGGTTCTGCTCCTTGAGCGAGGATTGATTTTATCACCTCTTTTGTGATATAGTTTCTCCTCCTCGAGTGGGGTTTGATTTTATTACTAATACTTGGTGGTGTGGGTTCTACTCTTGAAGTGGGTTTTGCTTTCACAACACACTTTATCTATTTCAATTCATCTATCTCTATCTTGTTAGGAAAAATTTGATTGCGAAACAAAATTTCCTAATGTCAAAGACTCGAAAGAGAATGAAGATATGCCTTTATTTTTTACAATTACAATTCATTGAGATGCACATGAAAGAAATAACAAAATAGAGAAATAAAATCAAACACAATTGGAAACAGATTTATGTGGGAAAACCCTTACAGGAGAAAAAACCACCACACCAAAGAAGATCACTTGTATTATAGTAAATTATTTACATATACGTTACAGACACTTCTTTTCAGATGTCAATTTACAACAATAATATTTCCCTGATCAACCTTGTACAAAATATCACTGTTATAATGCTCTCATAAATTATATACAAAAATTCACTAATAGATCATTCAATCAACCAACCAACCAGACCCTCGATCGAACTATTAATTCATACTCAAGCAGTCTATTTGTTTCCCACAAGAGAATGGTTACAACAGTTCAACTACCAATCAATTTGAATTCTAATTCTCTCATTGGTTCAAAACAAACCACGTAGTAAAGATACTTGGTCAAAAGACTTCAACTATATCACTCATCGGCAAGACAAAATACTATGTCTCACCAATGCTAGACTTCCCACAGACCATTGCACACTGCAACGACTTCTACTAGTCTATCGCTCAGACTTGGTGAAGTCTCCTCAATCTCAAGTTCATCAGCAAAACCAACGCTATCAGAAACAAACTGGAAAGTAAAATTGATGATTCAAGTCTCCTCGATGTCCCAAAGAACACCAAGACCACACACATCGGCAAGAGTCACACCGATCATTCATCAAGAGCAGATCCATCGACAAGAGTAATACTATCGACAAGAGATCAGGAAGTCATCTCGAAAACTCAAGTCTCCCCGACACTTCCATCGGCAAGAGTCTCCACGATGATCTTCATCGCCCAGACATTTGTCATCAAAATGAGTTAGAAATCTCACTCTGACTACTCTGGTCATGATGATGGTTCTTATCAATAATAAATTCAAGGGGTCACACCGATATCGCGCAGAATTTTGTTGTCAGAATGAGTTTGGAATCTCACTCTGACATTTCATGTCACCTCAATGACTTCTGTAGGAAATACAGGTCCTAGGTCACAATGATTTGATCCCTCCAAGACTTTAGGACACATTTTCTTGTTGGTAAGACATTCCAAGGGTCTCACTGATGCTTCTCTTTTAGGAGTTCCATGTCAGTAAGCATGTGAGGCACTTACATTCCTAAATTCTCTTTCTTCTCAATCACGTATACCGGATCCAAGATCTACATCTTATTCATCCTGAGTATATTCCATTTCTCTTCATCTTAAAATTATTCTATGTGCTATTTCTTAATTTGTGGAGGATGCATAGTACTGAGACAACCTTTTACATCAAGGTCTCTTTCACTTTGCTGACCCAAATATTTCTAGTTAGTTAGGTGTTTGTGTGTATGTGTTTTTATGTTCTAACATTGTTTTCTAGTGCAGGTTTTTCTTATACAATACATGTGTTTTGTAGGTCTTCAGTCTAGGGGCATGTTTCCTTGGTTCAAAAAGTTATCCGCTTCCTCTACAATATCTTTTTGGCATATGATGTTATTTATTTTTAGTATATTTCCTTTAGCATGAATATTGGTGTAGATTCATATGCTCGCTAAAGTGGTGGAAAAATGTATAGTCATAAAATTGCAGCCCTCGCAATTTCACATACATTATTGTACCTGCATTATTGTCCATTCCATTATAACTTCCATAGGCTCATTTTAGCCCTTACATCAACCTTTTTCCCTCTAAGGATGCTCCAATATTCCTTTTTAGCAGCTACCCTTGTGTATCTGCTTTGCATGAAACTTTGTGATTTCCCCGTTCATGTCATTTTGTAGCGTGACATGTCTAGACACTAGTGCATCACATAGATTTCTACACATCATGCTAGCATCGCATTATGTTTCAACATTTGAATGATCATTTCCATGCATGTTTACCACTTGTTAGAAATTTTTGGTTGGTGGTAACAACTTGTGATGCCTTGTAATGGCTTGAGAAGCTTTTTTTTGCTCATATTTTCTCTTTTAAATCCATCCTTTTAATTCATTTGGCCTTCTAGCTTCATTGGAGCTTCATTCTAACTTCTCTCTAGCTTTGGCTCTAGCATTCTACTCTCCATATTTTTCTTGCACAGTTCCATACAACTTGCTACAACAACTTAAAGCTCTCTCAAGCTCTCTTAGCAACACTCTTTGCAGCCCTTGGCTCTTGCATGTTAAACCTCCCTTGCCTTGTGCTTGTTACTATCTTGAGATTTCATGCATCCTCTATCTTTTGCATCTACATATCATGATATGGGTTCTCCTCCTTGAGTGAGGATTGATTTTATCACATCTTTTGTGATATAGTTTCTCCTCCTTGAGTGGGGTTTGATTTTATCACTCATACTTGGTGGTGTAGGTTCTACTCCTGAAGTGAGTTTTTCTTTCACCACACATTTTATCTATTTCAGTTCATCTCTCTTTATCTCATTAGGAAAAATTTGATTGCAGAACAAAATTTCCTAATGTCAAAGACTCGGAGGAGAATGAAGATATTCCTTTATTTTTTACAATTACAATTCATTGAGATGCACATGAAAGAAATAACATAATAGATAAATAAACTCAAACACAATTGACAACAGATTTATGTGGGAAAACCCTTACGGGAGAAAAAACTACCACACCAAAGAAGATCACTTGTATTATAGTAAATTTTTTACATACACGTTACAGACACACCTTTTCAAATGTCAATTTACAACAACAATATTTCCCTGATCAACCTTGTACAAAATATCATTGGTATAATGCTTTCAAAAATTGTATACAATGAAATTCACTAACAGATCATTCAATCAACCAACCAACTAAACCCTCGATCGAACTGTTCATTCATACTCAAGCAGTCTATTCATTTCCCACAAGAGAATGGTCACAATAGTTCAACTACCAATCGATTTGAATTGTGCTTCTCTCATTGGTTCACAACAAACCACGTAGGAAACATACTTGGTCAAAAGACTTCAACTGTATCACTCATCGGCAAGCCAAAAGACCATTTCTCACTGATGCTAGACTACTCACAGACCATCGCACACTACAGTGGCTTCTACTAGTCTATCACTCAGACTTGGTGAAGTCTCCTCAATCTTAGGTTCATCAAAAAATTCAATGCTATCGACAAAAAACTGGAAAGGCATACCGATGATTCAAGTCTCCCCAATGTCCCAAAGAACACCAAGACCACACACATCAGCAAGAGTCAAACCAATCATTCATCAAGAGTAGATCCATTGACAAGATTAATACTATCAACAAGAGATCAGGAGGTCATGTCGAAAACTCAAGTCTCCCCGACATGTCCATCGGCAAGAGTCTCATCGATGATCTTCATCGCCCAGACATTTTCCATCAAAATGAGTTAGAAATCTCACTCTGACTACTTTGGTCATGCCGATGGTTCTTATCAACAAGAATTCAAGGGGTCACACCAATATTGCCCAAACTTTTGTTGTCAGAATGAGTTTGGAATCGCACTCTAATATTTCATGTCACCTTGATGACTTCCATAGGAAATATAGGTCCTAGGTCACAATGATCTAATCCCTCGAAGACTTTATAACACATTTTATTTTCGGCAAGACATTCCAAGGGTCTCACCAATGTTGCTCTTTCAGGAGTTCCATTTTAGTAAGAATTGAGGCACTTTTACAATAATCTCCCACTTGACGAAGATCTTACCGATACCTTCAAAGCACAACAAAACTACTGAGATTCATGGGCACTAAGGCCCATCAAACTGGTACACCACCCATACTTCTCTATTCTCACTAGTTTCATCAATGCATCTATAACATTTTCCAAAGTATCCACCTTTTCTAAAGAAAACTTTCCATCCTCCACAATATCTTATACAAATTGATACTGCACATTAATATGTTTTGTCCTGGCATGGAAAGTAGGATTTTTCGCTAGACAGATAGCACTTTGACTATCACAATAAATTGTAATTTTTCCTGCATCAAACCTAGTGTTAGAATTTTTTTTTTGAGCCAGATTGCTTCTTTACAAGCATGAGTTGCTACCATGTACTCAGTCTCCATAGTGGAAAAAGAGACTACAACTTATCCCTTGCTCATCCAACTAATTACACCACCATTCAACATGAAAGTATATCCACAAGTGGACCTTCTACTATCAATGTCCCCTGCCCAATAAAAATCCACATATCCATGAATATTGAGAGTCCTCTATGATCTTAAAAAATTCCATGGTAACATAGAGCATATTCCGAATTTCCCCTCAGATATCTAAATACTCTTTTCACAACATCCTAATGTGTCCTTCCTAGATTCGCCATAAATCGACTAAGAAATCCCACTACTTGGGAAATGTTTGGCCTTGTATAGACCATTGCATATATTAAATTGCCAACTACACTAGCATAAGGCACTTTGGCCATGTCCTCCATCTCAGTAGGATATTTTGGACAATCTTCAACAAATAGCTTCATCCCCTACACAACTAGAACAACTAGTTGTTGCAATCATTCATACCAAATCCCTCAAGAATAGTATTAGTATACTTAATCTATCTAAGCCAAATATTTTTTCCCTTTTTGTCCTTGGTTATTTCCACCCCCAGAATATACCTGGTTGCACCAAGATCTTTCATTTCAAACTTTGCAGACAATTGATATTTTAGATCATAAATCATTAACTAACTATTGCCTATGAACAACATATCATCAACGTAAAGGGAAATAATAAGAACACAGTCATTTCCAGTCTTGTAGTACACACAATGATCTGAATTTGATCTTACAAATTCCAATGACAAAACAAAAGTGTCAAATTTTTGTTACCACATTCTAGGAGATTGTTTTAATCCATATACATATTTTTTCAACTTGTAAACCTGATTTTCTTTACCTTTTCTCACAAAGTGCTCAAGCTGGGACATATAGATTTCTTCTTCAAGATCACCATGAACAAATGATGTCTTCACATCCATCTGTTCAATCTCTAAAAAATATGCTATTGCAAGTGAAAAGAAATATGATAAACGTTAGCCTAGCTACAAGAGAAAAGTTTCCTCCATAATCAATTCCCTATACCCGGGAATAACCCTTCGCAACCAATCTTGCTTTATACTTTTCGACACAACCATCTAGACCAATTTTATTTTTAAATGCCCATTTGCAGCCCACAAGATTTCTACCTTCAGGCAATGGGACCAGATCCCAAGTATCATTTTTCTTTAGTGATGCCATTTCTTCATTCATGGCTTCCAACTAGGAATCTAAATCAGTCATTTCAACTACCTCTTTTACAGTCCTAATCTCATTAGTATTAGTAATCAAAGTGTAGGCACAACTAAAAACTATCATAGATAATCCATACTTATCTAGTTGTTTCTTTTCATGTGTAGACCTTCTCACAGGTTGAGGCTGAGGTTGTGGTTCTTCTTCTTGTTCAAAACTCTCAGAGTTGCACGAAATCTCCTTAGTTTTAGGTACACTTTCAATGTGTTGTTCCTCTTTTTCTAGAGTTAGAGGTATCTCAACAAAATCATTATCATTTTTATCTTCTTCCATCCTTGACTACAGATCCACTGAAGAATGTTTTAGTTCTTGGAAGATTACACTTCTTTTGTACAATACCTTCTTAGTCACAGGGTTCCAAAGCTTGTCTCCTTTCACACCAAGGCCATGCCCAATGAAGATACATTTTCCAGCTTTGTTATCCAATTTATATCTCTTTACATCTGGCACATAAACATATGCTTTATAGACAAAGACATGACAAATATGTCTCAAAGAGGGATTCTTACCAAACCAAACTTCCATAGGTGTTTTATCAACAAGTGTTGATGTAGGAGAGTGATTTAACAAGTAACATTTTGTAGCCATAGTCTCAATCTAGAACTTCCACTCTAGACCAACATTGCTCAACATACTTCTTGCCTTCTCCATCAACATCCTGTTCAACCTTTCAGCAACTCCATTTTTCTTGAGAGTGTAAGGTGTTGTTTTATGCCTTTTAATCCAATCTTCTTCACAATACCTTTCAAACTCATCAGAAAAAAACTCATCGCCATTGTCAATCCTTAAAAAAAATATTTTTCTTCCAGTCTTATTTTCCACAAGGTTTTTAAATTCCTTAAAATGACTGAACACTTCTGATTTACTTTTAAAAAAAAACACAAATGCCCTTCTTGAATAATCATCAATGGAAGAAACATAATACTTAGATGTTGATAATGAAGGAACATCCACCAGACCACACACATTAGAATGAATATAATCCAAAACACCAGAAGATTTATGAGGACTAGAATATTATGAAACACGGTGATGTTTTCCATATATACAATGTTCAAATAATTCAAATTCTAGGTTACAATCATCAATCTCCTCAACCAGGTTTTTATTTTTCAAGGCTTTTAAACCTTTTTCACCAATGTGACCGAGCCTTTGATGGCAGAGCATAGTCTTTTTTGTTGGATGTTTAATTTCCAAATAATTTTCCCCAATAGGAACATTTTCATTCTTCTCTTTACAAACAACCTTCTATGGCTTTGCTGAGACACTATTGCATTGAACAATTAGTGTGTCAAGATTTTACAGAGTGCCAATTCAGGCACCCCTACCTAGCACCATTGAGCCTCTAGTCATTTTACAATCATTTCTAGAGAATGAGACTTGCACTCCAACATCTTTCAACTTTCTTATAGAAAGTAAATTTTGAGCCAGACCTAGTATATGCATTACGTCATCAATTCCCTTAATTATACCATCAAGAAACTGAATTCTAGCTCTTCCACGACCAACTATCTCTAGAAATGAATACCTTGCCAAATAAACCTTTCCACCATCATATTCTTCATAATTTGTAAACCATTCTCTATGAGATTTCATGTGGAAACATTCTCTAGAATGAATCAGCCAGACATCTTTTGTTGCCTAAGTTGCCAAGGCTACAATGAAAGCATCGACTTCACTCTAAGAAGAATCATTGTTGGAAGATTTCTTCTTCTTCTTCTTCTTTTTCTCCTCTTTGCAATCCTTTCGGACATGACCAGGCTGCCCACAATTCCAAAACTTCACCTTGGACTTCTTTCTAGGATACTTTGATCTCCCTTTTGATTTCGATTTGGACTTCTTGTCCTTCTTCTTTCCTTTTTCTTTCGATCTTCCTTGAACAACCAGAGCCTCCTTCGATGTCTCACAAGATTTCCTTCTCATCTCTTCTGATAAAAAAGAAGAAAAATTGTCTTCCAAGTTAAAGGTGGATTTCGTACTCCCAATAGCCATCACCAAGTGATCCCATGAATCCAACAAAGAACACAATAAGAGCATACAATGATCTTCTTCATAAATCTTCACACCTACAGATGTTAATTGAGCAATCAACATGTTAAAAGTATTCAAATGATCATAAACAATTTTTCCTGCTTCTATTTTCAAAGAGTACAACTTATTCCTTAAGAAAAAATTATTCACCAAGGACTTTCCCTGATAAATATCTCCTAGTATTTTCCATAAAGAAGTTGCAGTCTTTTCTTCATGAACATTTAGAAGAAATGAATCTGCCAAACAGAGCCTTATAAACCCCTTTTCTTTTGGATCTGCAAGTTCCCATTCTTCTTGCTTCATGCCTAAAGGTTTCGTTCCAAACATGGCGACCCAAAGTTCACGATCAAGCAACAAATCTTCCATTTTGAATTTCCACAACTCAAAATTTCTGCCATTGAATTTCTCAATTTCAATCCTTCCAGACGTACTTGTCATTTTCATCTCAATCTGTAATTTAAATTACTAGAATTCTACAAGACTCCCACTAAATAGAAATTGACACAAAAAACCCAACCTACATACAAGGATGACACAACTGGCCAGGCTCTGATACCACTTGTTAGGAGAAATTTGATTATGAAATTAAATTTCCTAATGTCAAAGACTCAGAGGAGAATGAATATATACCTTTATTATTTATAATTATAATTCATTAAGATGCACATGAAAGAAATAATAGAATAGAGAAATAAACTCAAAAATAATTGACACCAGATTTACGTGGGAAAACCCTTACGGGAGAAAAACCCACCACACAAAAGAAGATCACTTTGATTAGAGTAAATGATTTACATACATGTTACAAACACTTCTTTCTAGATGTCAATTTACAACAACAACATTTCCCTGATCAACCTTGTACAAAATATCACTATTACAATGCTTTCAAAAAATACATACAATGAAATTTACCAACAAATCATTTGATCAACCAACCAACCATACCCTCAATTGAACTATTCATTCATACTCAAGTGTTCTATTCATTTCCCACAAGCGAACGGTCACAATAGTTCAACTGCCAATCGGTTTGCATTCTTCTTCTCTCAATGGTTCAAAACAAACCATGTATGATAGACACTTGGTTAAAATACTTAAATGGTATCACTCATTAGCAAGAAAATAGACTGTGTCTCATCGATGTAAGACCTCCCACAGACCATCACACACTGCATTGATTTCTACTAGTCTATCGCTCAAACGTGGTGAAGTTTCCCTTATCTTAGGACCATCGACAAAACCAACGCTATCGGCAACAAACTAGAAAGTCATACCAATGGTTCAAGTCTCTCTAATGTCCCAAAGAACACCAATACCATGCACATCGACAAGAGTCATAGCGATCATTCATCAGGAGAAAATCCATTGACAAGAGTAATACTATTGGCAAGATATCCAGAAGTCACATCGACATCTCAAGTCTCCCCAACGCGTCCATCAGCAAGAGTCTCCTCAATGATCTTCATCGCCCAAACATCTTCCATCAAAATGAGTTAGAAATCTCACTTCGACTACTCTGGTCACATTGATGGTTCTTATCGACAAGACATTCATGGGTTTATTTCGATATCGCCCAGATTTTTGATGTCAGAATGAGTTTGGAATCTCACTTCAACAACTCATGTCACCTCAATGAATATCGTAGGAAAGACAGGTCCTAGGTCACAACAATCTGATCCCTCCAAGACTTTAGAACATAGTTTCTTGTCAGAAAGACATTCCAATGGTCTCACTAATCTTTCTCTTTCAAGAGTTCCATGTTAGTAAGCATTGAGGCACTTTTTCCAACATTTCTATCTAGCTATCCATGGAGCTGGGAACACCAAAATGGGCATTTGATTGAGGAAAACCCCTATTCAACCCAAAAAAATTCTCTAGATATCGTGCATGCAAGTATTGAAGATATTCACATACTGGAGGTTTCATCACTTGCATGTATGTGAGAATTTTCTTGCTATCTGTTATTCTCTTTATCTTTATCATTTCTACTTTCACTCTATTTTAGTCCCGTTACATTTTTTTACTTTATCGCATTCTGTAATTCCTTAGCAATTAAAGTAGAAGTAGTCATTTATCCATATTTTGTGTTAAATTCACTCTCTAGTTCGTACGAGATGCCAGCATGCCTCTGGGATGTTAGCACATCGCATTGTCATTTGTATCCCATGCTATCATCCTTTGACCAAGAGATTGTCAAAATTTTCAGAGAATTTTGGTGACTTTCTCTTTTAGATTATAGAACTCTCACCGCTATTCCTTGAGGTAGTTTAGGGTAGTTTTCCCCATGAGGCTTTGTAAATGAAGAAAAATCGTGAGTAGTAAATCTTCCTTCTATATAGTTTGTCCCAACAAAAAGGTGTACTGCAAGGTACCCTTCTTCTTCCATCCCATCAACAAGGTTTCCACTAATCCATCAATAGGGTAACCTTTAGTATAGTCCATTCCCATAGCAATGTGTACTACAAGGCACCCTTCCCAATTCATCCTACCAACAAGGTATCCCGCCAACCTACCATCACAAAAACCTTCAGGAGATTCCACACCAACAAAAACGTGTACCAAAATGTACCCTTCTTTAGTCATCCCATCAACAAGGTGTTCCACTAATGTGTCAATAGGGTAACCTTTGGTATAGTCTATCCTTCTAGTAAGGTTTTCCACAAGAAACCCTTCCCAATTTGTTGTACCAACAAGGTGTCTCACCAATGCACCATCAAGGAAACCTTCAATATAGTCCATCCCAACAACAAGGTGTACCACAAGGTACCCTTCTTTAGTTATCCCATCAAAAAGGTGTGCCACTAATGTATCAATAGGGTAACCTTCAATATAGTCCATCACCGCAGTAAGGTTTTTCATAGGGAACCCTTCCCAATTCATTCTACTAATAAGGTATCCTGCCAATGCACCATCATGGAAACCTTTATTATAGTCCATCCCAACAACAAGGTGTATCACAAGGTACACTTCTATAGTCAACCTATCAACAAGGTGTCCCACTAACACATCAATAGGGTAACCTTCAATATAGTCCATCCTAGTAGAAAGGTGTGCCACAAGGCACCCTTCCCAATTCATTATACCAATAAGGTATCCCACCAATGCATGATTATAGAAACCTTCAATATATTCCAACCCAACAACAAGGTGTTCCAAAAGGTACCCTTCTTCAGTCGTCCCATCAACAAGGTATCCCGATAATGCACCATCAGGAAAATCTTCAATATAGTCCTTCCCCACAACAAGGTGTGCCACAAGGCACCCTTCCCAATTCATACTACCAATAAGGTGTCTTTCTAACACATCAATAGGGTAACCTTCAGTATAATTCATCCCAACAACAAGGAGTGAACCCTTCTTACACACAACAAGAATATAACATGATTTATGTCCAAAACAACTACCAAGGTTCTATTGGGTCTCAAAAACTTTGGTTTGAATAAAACACAAGAGGTTGCCACACTCTCACAACGTTGATGGAAAAATAACAAGGCCAACCAATATGGTTGATCCTTCTACTCTTAAGGATCCACTAAACCTAGGTGGGTACACCTATATGAGTGACAAAAATTTTGAATTATATTTCCTATTTCACCTACTTATCCACAAATGGAAATTTGATAGTGGAAAGATATGATCCTAATTTGGTATGAATTGTATATGCAATATCAAGGTATGAATTAATATGTTCAATTAAGAGATGTTAAATGAGATAAATAAAATTAATGTAATGAAAAATAAGGGAGACCAGTACCTTATTGGGTAAAACAGAGTCAAATGGAAGCCTTTGATGAGTGGTTTCTATCTAGCAAGTTCTCTAATCATTTGGCATAAAATTATGAGTTTATAACTAGTATAAACATGCAAGGATGTAATTGATAAACCCTACTTGAGGCGGAATATCAAATCTAATTATCTGATTCTTCTTACTGATCCAAATAACATTCCCAGATTACTATAATTGATTGAAATAAATTTAATTCTTCATTAAAGAACCCAATAAATCAAATCACACAGAGAAAAAAAATGTGCACTGATAAATCAAACATATACTTGATACTTCAATTTAAACAATCAAGAAACATCATATTGGAGACAATCAAATAATCATAGGAATCCAACAAACAATTGATACCAGAATGAAGCCACTAAATCAACTATCTTTCATTATCTTCCTCAAAATTCATACATGCGACACAGTCTCCTTGAATGTCATCATGCTAAAAAAATAGTGCTTACAGTAGTCTATCCTATTCTAATTCTTCTTCTAACTTCAAACTCCTTTCCTTCTATCTTAACAACACATATTTATACATTAAGTTTGCAGAAGGACATGTCCTTTCAAAAAGTCTTAAACATAAGATGCTAACAAGATTATCATTAACTAATTTATGTTAAGCCACAAATGAACTACAAACATATGCTCTGTATAATCTTTGCCCTCATATGTATTTGCATATCCTAACACATCGTGGATCATGATCTACATCATCATCATTTGTTCATTTTTCTCACATGCTTCATCCAACGTTATGTCTTTTGCAATGGTTGTCTTCAATATCTCTTGGAGTATCAATTCACATTCGCTCTTCCATGTAGTCATTTCTTTCAATTTTCCTTAATCATCATAGAACTTAGTCAATCTATCTCTGATGGCTTCTATCAATCCCTGGACATCCCCTTTTAATTCCTCAAAGAATTTCCTATGCTTATCCATGATACGATTAGCACTTTCAATTATTGTAGCATTAGGAGTATCCTTTTTCATCTCCTCAATTCTCTCATGGATTCTATCATCCATTCTTATATGTTCTTTTATTGCATCCACGTACTGTGAATGTTTTCACCAAAGTTTATTTATCGAAGTGGTTAAAATGACCTGCCTCTTTTTGATTATTGCATTAAGTGTGTCCTCTTTCATTTGTGAGTATGCACTTGACCCTTCCCAATGGTCCCTTTCCTGTGAAATTTCACCTTGGGTGAGCATCTTTGTTGGCCCTGTTACAACACCTACCAAGTCCTTTAAACATTCATTCTCCCTCAGGATTCTCTCATTATTGGTTTTGTACATTTCTCTCTCTGATCAATGCTTGTATCTGGGCTTTATTCACCTTTTCTATGTTGATCCCAATTTCTGTAGTTGCAACAAGATCAGCCTCTCTAGCTTCCAAAGTCATGAAATGTCCAAAAGCCTTCTCAGTATCAATGAAAATTGACTTCTTGTGAGGAGGATATAAAGCCCAAATCATCAATGTCTCATGATGAGGATTGTATATTGATCCTGTATACACCTCTATTACCTTCTCTATGCTGAGCTTGTGTGTAGCATTGTTGTCCTTCAGGAAACTGTAAAAAACTAATGTAGAATTGAGATCCAACCCTGGGAGAATCATAACACCAGCCTTTTATAACATCTCTCTTCCTTTCTCAGGGGTCATTTTTGTCATCTCTTTGTCCACCTCATCCCTCAAGATTTTTAACAACTAGTCCTCATTTCCTGGTGTGACATTGTCAACCAGCCTTCTTATTTCTCTTCCCTTTTTCTTGTACAAGAATGTCTTGCATTCTGAGGTTTTCACAAATTCTTCATGCCTTGTATCCACATCCATATTTTCCTCAATATTTGTCTCTCGTGCAACATAGGTATAATCCTGAGTCCTTATCCTCGATACCTTCCCGGATGGGCCTTATGGCCTATTAGCCTCCAATACTCCTTTAATGGAAGATAACAACTCAACATCTACCAAATATTGATCATGCTTCTCAATCATCATTTCTGCTTCTTCTGCTTCCAAGTTCCTGATTATTTCATCAGATTGATAGGGCACATGATGATACCCCCCAAAATTTATCCTTTGTCTAGCAGAATGGATATATCCCTCTGGATCAAAGTTTTTTCTTGATGGTGATTTTCTCATATTGTAATGCAATAACTTATCCAAAATTAAATTCTATCCCTCCTTTGCTAACATAGTAAAATCACCAAAAAATAGTGTACTTGGAATTAAAGCTTGCTTCCCATAGGAACTTAAGTTCATGACACTGGAGAAGTCCATTTTCCTAACAATCTCTAAGTATGAAATTCTATCTGGAACTATTCTAGGCAAGAGAAAAGGTGTATCTTCAAAACCATAAACCCTAATCATAGTGGAATTTTCTAAACAATACCAATCCCCCCAATTGTGGTTGATTGGTCCATTATAATCCTTAGGCCTGAGAAACCTCTTTATTTCATCAGATAAGGAATAATCACAAGGATGATTATAAAATCTATACAAGGCAACACAAAGTATTCCTCAAAATGCAAGAAAATTAGAATTAGCAAACTTCTTGTCCCAAACAACAATCCACAACTGAATAGGAAATGGCTTGCCTTCCTTATCGAATTGAAAAATTCACAGCTCCTAGGGCCACAATCCTAACTCCTATCAAAAATATATCACCAAGTGCATCAACAATGAATAATTCCTGAGGTGCAGGAAAAAGGCTCCATTCTTTATCACTATCAACCCTACATCCAACTCTTTAGACACATGTGAAGCATAATCAAAAGACCTGGAATTATGATACTGAACATCCACAACAATCACCATGGGAACAACCATCATATGCTCTAGGAATTCCATCCCCAATACCTGTCCCACTGAAAAATAAGTGTACTTTAGGTAGGGTTCGAAAATATCCACATGAAATGGTGGTCCCTCACTGTCCTCCATCGGAGTCGATTTTCTATGACACCTAATTCTATGCAAGGGTAACCTCCAGCCTTTGTAAATGGTATCCATCCTTCTGAATTCACTATCGAGCTCCTCACTTATTATCTTTTCAGTGCAAACTCCTTATAATTTGAAAACCTCACTTATCACATTCTCAGATACATGTATCAATCGATTCCCTGATAAATCACATATAGCTTTATTTCTTAGATCATAATGTCCAACCAACAATCTCACCAATTGGGCATTAAGGAAAACATTAGGGCACACCATTTTTCCCAAATTAAGCCTCCATGGGTTACATACTAGTTTGAAACGATTTCTTCTATGGTAATGAAAATTGAAAAATTCGTATCTTCTGATTGGGGTCCACACATCTCCTATGAACTTGAACTTGTCCTCCAATTTATCTACTTATGCCTTAAGTTGTGTGGAACATCTTGCTTTAGGTCTTGAACCAGGTAGCTGGTCTATAAGATCTTGGTTCAATTTTCTCTCAGCACCCTCTAGTCGTGTTCCAATTTTTTGCTTTTTTGTCTTTGGTTGGTTACCCTCCCCAAGTTTTCTTCCCTTTATTTTCTCTAAACTAGTGCCTTCCATTTCCAAAATTCACAAACTTTCAAAGGCTAAGAAACTTACTGTATTTCACCTACAAATCCATGTTAGACAAATGGCTTAATTGTTCTTCTAGTTCCCTTGCTCTCCTTGCTACCAATTCTGTGAAACAATGATTTCAATTGAGCTCACCCATATTTTTCAAAATATTTTATGCTTCGTGGTGCCATTAATGTCTCCACTGAGACATGAATGCAACAAGTTTTTTTTTTCTAAATTCTCTCTGTCACATCAAGGATCATACTAGCAAGACATTTAAAAACTTTGGCCGATCCGTCTATTCAACGTTCACTCATCCGCTAAGACATCTTGTAGTATCCCCGATATCACAAGTCTCCCTGATAGTTTTTTTCCTTTTTCTTTTTATATCTCCATGAGCTTCACTAAGAAAACTATCACTGAGACTTAATGAATCGGGCCAACAATTCTTCACCTCACTCTGAAAGCCCTTTGTCACACCGAGATGTTCACTTTGTCAACTTAAGTCACCGAGACCAAGTAATTGTCCTGTCGATAGAATGATACTCGTCGTGATGTCTCTTAGATCTCTCCATTGTGACATGTCTCACCGATACACATTTTCTTCGGCAAGACCATGCACATTGTCTTCTTGAAAAGCTTTATCTTTGTATGCCTAGTTTTGTCGGTGTGACCCGAGGGGTCGGTAAGACTCCCCGAACTCTCCCCGGTATCTTTGTCTTACCGAATGAATCTTCCTTTTGCTTTCTCGGCAAGACCAGTAATACTTCAGACAGTATTTCAAAATCTTACTTTGATGACCATAGTCTCTCCGATACGCTTTATTTTATTCTAATCTGTAAAAAGTGACTTAGCTCGGTATGACCTCACATCGTCACACTGATACCTTTTGTCTTGCCAATAGGAAATGTAGACCCGCATTCTCTTGGTGTATATCTTTATCGTTATGATACTTCTGATGTCTTGCCGACATATTGAGGAAATTTATATTATTATCGGTGAGACCTACATCAAATTATGCCTATATTTTCAAATGTTAAATATTTAATGTCAGATGAATTTTATGGGGCTATATGGAAAAAATTTAATCCAGACCTCAGTGAAAAATTCTATGTGTGGAAATTTTATGTCTTTAATATGATTTTTTTTGGGAAACTAATAAGCATGAAGGGTTAATGAGATGATCAAGATGTCATAGTTCCTATAGTGGCTCCTTTTTGGGATGAATGATTGTGAGATCATTGCAAGGATCCAAATTTCTAGGTGAGTAGACCAAACATTACGAATGAAAGCAAGTGGATATGAGTATGATCCTAAACTACTGTACATGGAAAAAAGATCAAATAATGATTTCTAGGATTATCCATGTACTAGCAATTTCCTGTATCCTTTACTTCCTATACTACTGTGCATGGAAATTTTGTGAGAAGTGTTTCCTCAAGAGTTGTCCATGCACTGGCAACCCTTGATCCTCTAGAATTTTCAAGAAAAAAATTTCTTTATAAATTGCCCATGTACAGGCAACTGTTGTTCTTCACTACTCATATTTTGCAAATAATATGAATCCTCTCCTTGCTTTCCCATAATAACAAAAGGTCCTAACCATCAGGCCTAAAATTTTCCATTTTTTCCTTTCTCCTGGCACCTAGCATTCCACATCAATACCAGATCATCCTTTTCAATTTTTCTATCTTTCACCTTTTTATCAAACAAATACTTCATTTGTGCTTGTAATTTCATGTTCTGATTTTGAGCTATTCTTCTCATTTCATCAAGTTCTGCGAGTTGCTCCATTCTCTCCTCCATTGGTTCTGGAACATTTATATCTTCTTGAAGGATAAATTTGTAAACTGGCAATAAATTTTGTAGAGGCATCCTAGCTTGTGTTCCATACACTAATTCATATGGGGATTTTCCAATTGCCTTTTTTATGTTGATCCTATCTGCCCATACAACCAATCTTAACTTCAAATCCCAAGATTTTTTATTTGTACCAAGCATTCTCTTTATGATTTTCAAAAGACTCTTGTTGTTGGACTCTACCTGACCATTGGCTTGTGGATGATATGGGGAAAAATAAGAAAAATTAATGCCATATGTTCTACAAAAATCTCTAAACTCATCAGATCTAAAACACATTCCATTATCTATAATCACTCTTAATGGTATATTGAATCTAGTAATAATGTTATCCATTAAAATTTTGATTACAACTTTACTTGTTGCTTGTTTGGTTGGGATTGCTTCCACCCATTTGGTGAAGTAATCAATGGCCACTAGTATCCACCTATGTCCTCCACTTGATTTCTCTTGTATCTCCCCAATGAAATCAATCCCCCACTGATGAAAAGGGGCTTCAACCTTCATAGCTCTAAGTGGTAAAGCTCCCTGATATTTCATTTTGCCTAAATTTTTTTGACATGCTTCACATTTCCTTATATATGAAAATGAATCATTCAAAGATTTTGGCCAGTAATAACCTACCCTGAGAATTTTATGTGCAGTTTTTTCTACGGAATAATGGCCTCCACAAAACCCTTCATGCATTTCTTTCAGAACATGATCATCTTTTGACTCATCTAAACATAACAGTAGTATCCCATCTCTGTTTTTCCAAAATAAATAACCTTCTATGAACACATACTTAGAGGCCTGTAATTTCAAGGTTCTTTTTTGGTTATCATTGAATCCTTCAGGGAACTTTGTGTTTTTGAGGTAATACATGATGTCTATATACTAGGATGTATGCTCAATGCTTGCAATTGCATTTCCTTCTTCTTCTACATTTCAAATTTGATTTTCCTCAATGGTTTCTTTTGCCATTAACTTGGCCAATCCTTGACCTCTTATCAATTTAGTAATCTGTATTTCCATATCAAATTCTTGAATTTTGTTGATCCACTTGCACCTCTTTCCTGTTACTTCTGACTGTGTCAAAATTTACTTGACTGCTACATGAGGGACATAAGCAATCACTTTGGCTCCAACAAGATATGGTCTAAAGGCTTTTGTGGCCTTTACCAGTGCAAAGGCTTATTTTTCTATTATGTCATATTTCAACTCTAATCCCTGCAAGGATTTACTAAAGAAGGATACACGTTACTCATGACCATCCTCATTCTTCTGTAACATAACAATAGCTATTGTATGCAAGGAAGCGAATGAAAATATTTGAGAAGGTTTTGTGAAATCAGGAGATTTGAGGACAGGGGCTTCCTTAATAGCTCTTTTAATGGATACAAAGTCTTCTAATGCTTCTGGAGTCCATTCAATTTTTTGTCCCTTCCTTAGCATCTTTGATATGGGCTTGACAATTTCAGAAAAGTTGGACACAAACATCCTAACAAAATTAATCTACCCAAAAAATGATTGGATGGCTTTTATAGTTTTAGGGATAAGAACCTTATCTATAGCCTCAACTCTCTCGGGATCTATCCTAACTCCCTCTTTCGATACAATGTTTCCTAAGATTTTTCCCTTTGTAACAAAAAAATGACATTTCTTAGGGTTCAAACTAATGCCATATTCTAAAGCTTTAATGAATATTTTTTCAAGATGTTCTACATGATCTTCAGCTCTTTTTGAGTAAGTAGTAAGTTTATCTTGATACACCACCATTATAGCATTAATTAAGTCTGCAAATGCTAAGTCCATAGCTCTTTGGAAGGTCACTCCTACATTTGTGAGACCAAAAGGCATTCTCACATAGACATATGTTCCCCATGGGGTTGTAAAATTTATTTTGTACTACTCAGATTCCCTTACATTAACCTGATTATAACATGAAAAACCATCCATCATTGACAACAACTCACACTCGATTACTTTATGTAGTATAGCTTCCATGTTAGGCAAAGGGTAGTTATCCTTGAGGGATGCTACATTCAAATTCTTGAAACCCACACACGGTCTAATATCTCCATTTTTATTTCTAACAGGAATAAGGTTTGACACCCATGTTGAATGCCTCACAGGTTTGATGATACCTCCATCTCTAAGCTTGGCCATTTCTTCCTCCATTTTTGGTTCTAGCATGGTGTTGATAGGCCTTTGTTTTTGTCTAAATGGTTTGGAATCTATTTTCAATGGGATTTCATGTTGAAATAAATCATCCCTATATGCCTTGAGGTCCTCATAAGACCATGCGAACACATGTTTATATTTTCTTAACAATGAAATCAACATTCTTCAGATAGTGGGAATTATCTTCTTCCCAATACATACCTTCCTTGGTGACAATTCAGTCCCTAAGTTTATTTCTTTAATATCTTCCCTTTTGACTAGTGTCTATTTCATAAGGGATCGATCACTTCCATCATATACTCTTTCTAACGCCACTAGCCCCTTGGGAAGTTCATTAGTCTTGAGTTGTAAGACCTTCTTTCCTAGTACTATCTGTTCTCCATTTACTTCTTCCACAAAGGTGTTGAAATCAATTTCCTGAGCCTCATATTGGTCTATACAATGAAAGAATTTTAAAAGATCAGTGTCATCATTAAAAACCTGCCAATTATATACATTATTAGGCACAATAGGTCATGTTTCGAACTCAACCTAGGATATTACTGCCAATGTGATGTCATCTTGTTTTAGTGCTACATTTGCTAGGAATTCTACCATTATATTTTTTGATTTGTCTATCCAATCAATGGAGAAAGCATCAAATAGTTCAATTGTATCCCATATTGCATTCTTGTACTATTTCAGCTTTTTATTTTTTGCTACATATTTTGATCTAATCTGAGACAACCAGTTTCAAGTCTACAAAAATTCTTAGTAGTTTAATCTTGTGTTTAACAACTAAATTCAATCCGATCAACAAAGCTTCATATTTTGCCACATTGTATATACATTCAAATGCTAACACAAATGAATATTTGAAAGTTGAACAATCAGGTGATATAAAAACTATCCCAACTCCATTTCCCTCTTGGTTGTAGGCTCCATCGAAGTACATTTTCCATATTCCTTGTTGATTTTTAGAAATATTTTGATCAATTGGATCTTTTCTTACCAACTCAGGTTGAGATAGTTCCACTCTAAAACTCCCCAAATCAACATCACATAAACAATTAAATGGCTCTTGAGGATCATATTCAACAATTTGATTCATTCTAGATTCCCTATATAATTTTACCTCTTCTCCATTCACTGGTATGGTGGCGTATGATAAGTCAAACTATACATTGCCTCCTATTGTTGCAGTCCACTATCTTGACAGGAGCATTCCAAACTAGGGAGGTGTGTCAATTATGGTTATGTCAATTTTGTAGGCAGCTTGTGGGTAAGTTGCTAATCTTAGTTCCACATTTTTCATTATTCCCACAACCATAACATGTCTGCTATCCATGGCATAGCATTTACCTCCTTCCACATTTATCCACATGCCAAGTTGTTTCATCACCCCCACTGGCATGATATTCATTGAGGCGCCTGAGTCTATCATGCAATTTATTACTAGTTTTCCACTTGTGAGTAAAGTGGTAAAGAATGGGTCAATTTGTGGTGTGTTCATTAGGCAGGCCTCTAGGATTCTTACCTCCTTTCTTTTATTATTGGTTTCAGAAATTTCTTTATTTTTAGGGCCTATATTTTGATTTCCATTAGACATTAATTGTATAGCACCTTCCCTATATTCCTTGATCTTCATCATTTCAATTAATGGGAAAAACATCTTCAATTGGGATAAGGCTTGTATGAAATCAAAGGATGTACCTTCAGTTCTGATTATCTTTTTAGGATCTATCAATTCTCCTTTATTCTCATCCTTTCCCCTTTTGGATGTTTGATCTGTAATTTTCTTCTCAATGGAAATTTCTTCACTTTCTCCCTTAGGAGATCCCTTATGTTCTCTTTTTTCTGGTTGTTTATCATCAGTCCCTTTTGATGTCTCATCTGATGCTTTTTTATTTTTTGTAAATATCCCCCTTGGGACACCCTCATCTCTATTCACCATTTTTTTTCTAAAACGATATTTGTTTCTAGCTTCCTCCCCAGCTACAATTGTCAATATTTTAATCTCTTCTTCACTTGGTCTTCTTATATTACATCTATTGGTCTGACTTGATGCAGCAGGGGGATTTTTCTCATTATCACTTTTTTCATGATAAAAAAAAACATGCTACTCTGCCATGTGAATATTGTATTTTTGGTGACCAACATTATACTCATATCCTTCCTCCTCTAAAGATTCATATTCCTTCTCCCAAGAGTTAAGAGTGTGTGAAGTTAGATAGAGTGTGTCTTCTTCTAGTATTAACTGAGTTGTTACACAATGCTTTGGGGAATGTGGTACATAACAGACTGAGCACCAGGGACTCTTATCTACCATTTATGCCCCTTTCCTTTTTAATGGATTTGGTGTTTCTTTATTTCTTGTCCAATCACTTACTGGCTTCCCATCCTTCCAATTGGTATTATAAGGCATGTCATGCAACCTTGGTATTTTATTCCTATATGTGTTCTCTTGTCTGTTGGGGGGGGCATATTGGGGCACCCTAGGGTTTTCCCTTTTAGAAAACATGCCTGTAGCTTTCCTATTATTTTCAATAGTTAATGCTATATTTTGGGCCTCAGCCAGATTCCTAGGACCTTTGTTTCTCAATTCATACCTTGTCTTGGGATCAAAGGCTTTCAAATAGATACTCAATGCAGCAGGATCAACCAACTTGGATCCCTGAGGTATTTTATTATGCAATTTAACAAACCTTTGGTTAAAATCAAAGGCTAACTTATTTTGATGCTTTTGGATAGTCACTAACTCATGCGAGGAAAAATCTGATGCACACTAATTCCCATACTGCTAAAGAAACTATTCATGAAATGCTTGAATGGAATAAATGGATGTCATTGGTAGACTGTTAAACAAGTTCCTGGCATCCTCAATCAGTGACATCATAAATAATCTCATCTAAACATCCTCATATTGCATATCTAAGTCTTGAATGATTTCTTTGAAGTTTCTCAGATGCTCCTCGGCTATAACAACATTACTTCCTATGAATTTAGGGACTAGGTTCCTCCAGTTATTGTCCAGAGGGTAAGGGTATATCTGAAATCCGACAAGATCAAATTGCCTAATCATGGTAGTGTATTGTGGAGGGGAATTTTGAAAATGTTGATGCTGGTATAGTGGGTACATACTGTGGACCTTGTGGAGGTACATACTGTTGATGAGGAGGTGGCTAAATATTTCAGTGTTGTGGTGGAGCGTTTGTGTTTCTATATTGATTCCTAGGCTGATTTTGGTGGGCTTGTGGGGAATTTGATGGCTTCATATTATTTTTCTTATGAGGGGGTGTATATTTGGATGAATCAACCATTGGTGTTTTGATTTGAACTTTGTGTAATTTTATCTTTCTTAATTCTTTCATTGCTTGAAGTTGTTGCTCATATTCCAACCTTAATTTTTCTGCATGTTGCCTCATTTGCTCCCACTGTGTATCTTCTTCATTTTGTGCCATAAGTTCACGATTCTCTTTGGATGTTTCATCATACTCAATTCCTTCCTCAAAGAGTGCAACTCTCTGATCACATTCAAATTCTCTCCTCTTCTCAGCTTCAAATTCAGCCATGAATTCTTCATCTTTGTCATGGCTTATTCAATGGAAGGGATTTCTCTTCTCTTAAGGAGTGTGAAATTCTTTGGATGAGATATTCTCATTTGTTAAGGCCTTGTATGAGTTATGTGTTTTCATTGGTGGTTTTGATATTCTATTTTTTGTGGCTAGATCCAGGTCATTGAATACCTTCTTGCTTTGATCAATTTTATAAGTTCGTTTACCCTTGTCATTAGGGCCATCCCCTTCTTTGTACAAAGATCTTATTCCTTGTATATTGTGAGAAACAATGATGGTCTAAACTCTAGGTTGATTCCTTTATGATTTGTATCTGATTGTATCGGTCTCAATGCTTTTGTTCATTCAGAGTCACCGCCCACTTTTTTCTAAAAGTGAGAAAAGATGTTATTTCACCCAGCAGAGTCGATTTTCAAATTTTAGTTAGGTTTTTCCTTTAATGACTCTATATGGAAAGGCTATTTACCACCGTACTTCTCTCAAGTTTCCCCAACAGAGTCACCAATTTGTTGAGTCTCAAAAAAGTTGGTTTGAATAAACCATGAGAGGTTGCCACACTCTCACTACATTGATGGCCAACTAACAAGGCCAACCAATATGGTTGATCCTTCTACTCTTAACGCTATAATAAACCTAGGTGGGTACACCTATATGAGTGACACAAATTTTGAATTATGTTTCCTACTTGACCTACTTATCTACAAATGGCAATTTGATAGTGGAAAGATATGACCCTAATTTGGTATGAATTGTATATGCAATATCAAGGTATGAATTAATATGTTCAATTAAGAGATGTTAAATGAGATAAATAAAACTAATGTAATGAAAAATAAGGGAGACCAGTACCTTATTGGGTAAAACAAAGTCAAATGGAAGCCTTTGATGAGTGGTTTCTATCTAGCAAGTTATCTAATCGTTTGGCATAAAATTATGAGTTTATAACTGGTATAAACATGCAAGGATATAATTGATAAACCCTACTTGAGGCATAATATCAAATCTAATTATCTGATTCTTCTTACTGATCCAAATAACATTCCCAGATTACTGTAATTGATTGAAAGGAATTTAATTCTTCATTAAAGAACCCAATAAATCAAATCACACAGAGACAACAAATGTGCACTGATAAATCGAACATATACTTGATACTTCAATTTAAAAAATCAAGAAACATCAGATTGGAGACAATCAAATAATCGCAGGAATCTAACAAAAAATTGATACTAGAATGAAGCCACTAAATCAACTGTCTTTCATTATCTTCCTCAAAATTCATACATGCAACATAAACTCCTTGAATGCCATCATTTTGAAAAAATAGTGCTTACAACAATCTATCCTATTCTAATTCTACTTCTAACTTCGAACTCCTTTCCTTCTATCCTAACAACAGATATTTATACATTAAGTTTGTAGAAGGATGTGTCCTTTCAAAAAGTCTTAAACATAAGATGCTAACAAGATTATCATTAACTAATTTTTGTTAAGCCACAAATGAACTGTAGACATATGCTCTGTATAATCTTGGCGCTCATATGTATTTTTCATCTCCTAACACATCATGGATCATGATCTCCATCATCATCATTCTTTCATTTTGCTCACATGCTTCATCCAACATTATGTCTTTTGCAGTGGTAGTCTTCAATATCTCTTGGAGTATCGATTCACATTTGCTCTTCCCTGTAGTCATTTCTTTCAGTTTTCCTTCATCATCATAGAACTTAGTCAATCTGTCTTCGACAGCTTCTATCAATCCCTATGCTTATCCATGATACAATTAACACTTTTAATTCCTACAGCATTAGGAGTATCCTTTTCCATATCCTCAATTCTCTCTTGGATTCTATCATCCATTCTTCTATGTTCTTTTATTGCATCCACGTATTGTGAATTTTTTCCCCATAGTTTATTTATCCTAGTGATTAAAATGACCTACCTCTTTTTGATTATTGCATTAAGTGTGTCCTCTTTCCCTTGTGAGTATGCACTTGAACCTTCCCAATGGTCCCTTTCCTGTGAACTTTCACCTTGGGTGAGCATCTTTGTTGGCCCTATTACAGAACCTACCAAGTCCTTTAAATGTTCATTCTCCCTCAACATTCTCTCATTATTGGTTTTGTGCATTTCTCTCTCTCTGATCAATGCTTGTATCTGGGCTTTATTCAACTTTGTTATATTGATCCCAATTTCTGTAGTTGCAACAGGATCAACCTCTCCAGCTTTCAAAGTCATGACATGTCCAAAAGCCTTCTCAGTATCAATGACAATTGACTTCTTGTGAGGAGGATATAAATCCCAAATCATCAATCTCTCATCATCAGGATTGTATCTTGATCTTGTATACACCTCTATTACCTTCTCTAAATTGAGGTTGTGTGTAGCATTGTTGTCCTTTAGGAAACTGTCAAAAACTAATGTAGAATTGAGATCCACCCCTAGTAAAATCATAACACCAACCTTTTCTAGCATCTCTCTTCCTTTCTTAGGGGTCATGTTTGTCATCTCTTTGTCCACCTCATCCCTCAAGATTTTTAACAACTAGTCCTCATTTCCTGGCGTGACATTGTCAACCAGCCCTCTTATTTATTTTCCCTTTTGCTTGTAGAAGAATGTCTTGAATTATGAGGTTTTCACAAATTCCTCATCTGCTATAAAAGATCTATATTCTTCAGTCCTTGTATCCACATCCATATTTTCCTCAATATTTGTCTCTCGTGCAGCATAGGTATAATCTCGAGTCCTTATCCTCGATACCTTCCCAGATGGGCCTTGTGGCCTATCAACCTCCAATACTCCTTTAATGGAAGATAACAACTCAACATCTAGCAACTCTTGATCATGCTTCTCAATCACCATTTATGCTTCTTCTGCTTCCAAGTCCCTGATTATGTCATCAATTTGATAAGGCACATGATGATAACCCCAAAAATTTATTCTTTGTCTGGCAGAATGGATATATCCCTCTAGATCAAAGTTTTTTCTTGATGGCGCTTTTCTCATATTGTAATGCAATAACTTATCAAAATTAAATTGTACCCCTCCTTTCCTAACATAGTAAAATCACCAAAACATAGTGTACTTGGCATAAAAGCTTGCTTCCCATAGGAACTTAAGTTCATGACACTGGAGAATTCCATTTTCCTAACAATCTCTAAGTATGCAATTCTATTTGGAATTGTTCTAGGCAAGATAAAAGGTGTATCTTCAAAACCATAAACCCTAATCATAGTGGCATTTTATAAACAATACCAATCCCCCTAGTTGTGGTTAATTGGTCCATTATAATCCTTAGGCCTAAGAAACCTCTTTATTTTGTCAAATAAGGAATAATCACAAGGATGGTTATAAAATCTATACAAAGGCATCAAAAAGTATTCCTCAAAATGCAAAAAATTAGAATTAGCAAACCTGTTGTCCCAAACAACAGTCCATAATTGAACAGGCAATGGCTTTCCTTCCTTATCGAATTAAAAAAACCTTAGCTCCTACAGCCATAATCCTAAATCCTATCTAAAATATAGCACGAAATGCATCAATAGTGAATAATTCTTGAGGTGCAGGACAAAGGCTCCATTCTTTATCGCTATCAACCCTGCATCCAACTCTTTAAACACATGTGAAGCATAATCAAAAGACCTAAAATTATGATACTGAACATCTGCAGCAATCACCATGGGAGCAACCATCATATTCTCAAGGACTTCCATCCCCAATACCTATCCCACTAAAAAATAAGTGTACTTTAGGTAGGGTTCGAAAAGATCCACATAAAATGGTGGTCCCTCACTGTCCTCCATCAGAGTCAGTTTTCCATGACACCTAATTCTATGCAGGGGTAACCTCCAGCCTTTGTAAATGGTATCCATCCTTCTAAATTCACTATCAATCTCCTCACTTATTATCTTTTCAGTGCAAACTCCTTCTAATTTGAAAACCTCACTTATCGCATTCTTATATACATGTATCAATGGATTACCCAATAAATCACATATAGCTTTATTTCTCAGATTATAATGTCCAACCAACAATCTCACCAAGTGGGCATCGACGAAAACATTAGGGCACACCAATTTTCCCAAATTAAGCCTCCATGGGTTACATACTGGTTCGAAACGATTTCTTCTATGGTAATGAAAATTGAAAAATCTGTATCCTCCGATTGCAGTCCACACATCTCCTATGAACTTGCACTTGTCATCCAATTTATCTAATTCCACCTTAAGTTGTGTGGAAAGTCTTGCTTTAGGTCGTGAACCAGGTAGCTGGTCTATAAGATCCTGGTTCAATTTTCTCTCAGCGCCCTCTAATTGCTTTTTAGTTTTTTTATTTTTTATCTTTGGTTGGTTACCCTCCCCAAGTTTTCTTCCCTTTATTTTCTCTGAACTATTGCCTTCCATTTTCAAAATTCACAAAATTTCAGAGGTTGAGA
Organism: Sequoiadendron giganteum; assembly: GCA_007115665.2. Lineage (NCBI taxonomy): Eukaryota > Viridiplantae > Streptophyta > Pinopsida > Cupressales > Cupressaceae > Sequoiadendron > Sequoiadendron giganteum. The sequence continues at coordinate 603,337,214 of CM021103.1, forward strand.
AACTTACTGTATTTCACCTACAAATCCAAGTTAGAAAATTGCCTTAATTGTTCTGCTAATTCCCTTGCTCTCCTTGCTGCCAATTCTATGAAACAATGATTTCAATTAGGCTCACCCAGATTTTGCAAAATATTTTATGCTTCGTGGCACCATTAATGTCTCCACTGAGACATGAATGCTGCAATTTTTTTCAAAATTCTCGCTGTCACATCAAGGATCATATCAGCAAGACATTTCAAAACTCTGGCCGATGCATCTGTTCAACGTTCACTCATCCGCTAAGACTTCTTGTAGTTTCCTCGATATCACAAGTCTCCCCGATAGTTTTTTTCCTTTTTCTTTTTATATCGCCATGACCTTCACCAAAGAAAACTATCGCCCAGACTTAATGAATTGGGCCAACAATTCTTCACCTCACTCCAAAAGCTCTTTGTCTCACCGAGATGTTCACTTTTTCAACTTAAGTCATCGAGACCAAGTAATTATCTTTCTGATAGAATGATACTCATTGTGATGTCTCTTAGATCTCTCCGCTGTGACATGTCTCACCAATACACTTTTTCTTCGGCGAGACCACACTCATTGTCTTCTCGACAACCCTTATCTCTATATGCCTAGTTTTATCGGTGTGACTTGAGGGGTTGGTAAGAATCCTCGAACTCTCCCCGACATATTTTTCTTACCGAATGCATATTCCTTTTGCTTTATCAACAAGACTGGTAACACTTCGGGCAGTATTTTTAAATCTTACTTCGATGACCATAGTATCTCCGATACACTTTATTTTATTCCAATATGTAAAAAGTGACTTAGCTCGGTATGACCTCACATCATCATGCCGATACCTTTTTTTCTTGCCGATAGGAAATGTAGACCCGCATTCTCTTGGTGTATATCTTTATCGGTATGATACTTCTGATGTCTTGCCGACATATTGAAAAAATGTATATTATTATTGGTGAGACCTACATCAATTTGTGCTGATATTTTCAAATGTTAAAGATTTAATGTCAGATGAATTTTATGGGGCTATATGGCAAAAATTTAATTCGGACCTCGGTGAAAAATGCTATGTGAGGAAAGTTTATGTCTGTAATATGAAATTTTTTAGGAAACTAATAAGCATGAAGGGTTAATGATATTATCAAGATTTCATAGTTCCAATAGGTTCAATACCCTCATTATATATGACTTATGAAAAAAGCATGATAGAACAACAAGGCTACTACATGCAAGGCTTACAAAAAAATGTACCAAAAATAGAGATGGAACTGAAACTAGAGGTCTTCACCTAGAAAATAGAAGACATGCAAGTAGGAAAAAAAAATAAGACCTACACCCTTCAATAAATATGTCCATTTTCATTCGATCATTTCATCATTGTACTACCTTTTTGAGGGAATTTTGAAATACCTAGGTTTGAGAACAAATATAAAGGAAGCAGATATCTAGTAGAGAATGTATGATACTTCCTAGTGTCATGTATGGAGGTACAAAACAATGACACTTATCTCATGAGACTCTTTCCACATAGCCTTAAAATTCATGCTATGGAGTGGTTCACCCTCTGCAACCAAGAATTAAAACCTTCGACAAACTATCTATCAAGTTCATAAGTCACTTCTCATTTAACATAGAGCAAGATGTCACCATCACAATTTTATCTATAGTAAAATAGATTCAAGGGGAGTCCTTTAGCTCTTACCTACAACGATGGAGACACAAGGATAGTCATTGCAAATGGCCCATTCCTGAAAAGGAATTGATAGATATCTTCATCTCCAATGTCTTACCTAAAATTAACTATCAAATCACTATGTTATATCCTATTGACTTTGAAGAAACGATAAAAAAGGAATTACATATTGATCGAGCACTCATTACAAGGGGATTCCTTAAATTGAACAACTCAAAAGGCAATCCCTCTAGTTTAAACAATAAACCTAAGATCCAAGAAAAGAACAAGAATGTCACAAATGATGGAGTGATTGACACAAGAGCACTATGAAATGCATAAAATTCACTTCAAAATAAACCACAAGTGTCACAGCCGACCTATGATCCAAACAATACACAAAAAAACCAACTTGCCTATCCCAAGAACAATCAGGTAATCAACCAATAAATGAATCAAGGAGGGCAATAGAGACAATATGATCTACCTAGGAGGAATTTCATGGTACTAGGAGAGTCACTTGAAATACTCATGCATAAGCTAGTACAACAAAATCTAATCGAGGTGAATGATTACCTGGACTATGATGAACCTAGCTTTAAGAATTCATGGTATAACAAGAAATACTTGTGTGAATTGCATAAGATCAAAGGACACATGAAAAACAATTGCATGAGACTCAAACACCTCATCTAAGACTTGATATAAAAAGAGAAATAGATGTTGAACATCATCCTGGGAATAGGGACCTTCAAATATAAACTAACCCAATCTTGAACCATCTTAAAAGGAATGACAAAGGAAGAGACTAGGATTACCATAATGTTAATTATACCTACGATGACATAATTTTAGGAACACTCTCACAAGAAAATGACAATAGGGAAAATGTAGTCACTATATGTGGTGGAGATAACAACTAAAATGTAACTACTTATTGAGGGAGAGTTACAATACAAGGAGCCCCACCCAAACCTACAACTAAGACATCAAATGACTACAACATTGTATACCAACTAAAGAAGACTCCTGCATTAATCTCAATCTTGGAGCTATTAAAATTGTCAACCACACATAGGGAAATACTTTAAAAAGAATTAGAAGAGTCAATCCCCAACAAACTTGATCCAAATCAGTTCCAAGTCATGGTTAGAAAAATCACAACCAACAATCATTTAGTATTTTTCATGAAAGAACTTCCACTAAATTCATTTGACAACCAAGCCCTCTACATAGAGGTTGGTGTCCACAAGAACATGGTCAAGAAGGTATTGATAGATAATGGTGCAGGTTTAAATATATGTACCTTAAAATTCACCAAATAGTAGGGGTATTATAACGATGTGATAGATAAAGCAAAGAGTAGCACGGTAAGAGCTTACGATGATCTTGAAAGGAATTTTGAAGGAACAGTTAGGGTACTAGTGTAGATAGGACCAACCATCACAAAAACTACATGTTAAGTGCTTGAACTTGAGTTACCATATAATCTACTAACGGGATTCCCTTGGATTCAAACATTACAAGAATTCCATTCAACCTTCCATCAATGCCTAAAGTTCCCCCAAAAAGGGAAAGAGGTGACCTTATATGTTGATCCCAAGTCATTTCATTTTTGTGCAAAATTAGAAGAAAAGTATAATAAGATCCAACACATACTTAACAATGAAATAGCCCTCCATTCATTATTGTATGTTGACCCTTCCATTCTACAATTGACCTCAACCAAGGTCATATCAAGTGAGCAACCAAAAATGGAAACCAAGGTACAAGTACTTGATAGGGGAAATGGGAATGACCACTTTAACCAAGCATTTTGTATTCTTATGCTCCCACCAACACCTAAAATCTATGGAGGTCTGAAAGAGATCAATTTTTTTTCAGATGGTGCAAATGATAGCCAAACCCACAATCTTCACCAAGTAGGGGAGACATGAAAGACAAAAATAATTCAAAGAGGAATTCTCATCCATGATTTACAAAGAGGACCAAGAAGAGCTAGAATAGTCACAAACCCTTCTAATAGACCCTAGTAGTAAAGGCTACTAGCTAGTTAAATAAATGGGATATAGTGGAATGGGTGGCCTCAAGCTACACAAACAAGGCAAGTGGGAGCATATCATAGTGGAAGAGAGAAACAAAAATATGGGCCTAGGTTATAAGCCAAAAGATGTGGTTACTCCAAAAACTGGATGAACCTCTTTTAAGAAACAAGAAGCTTTTGCTAGCATTAAGGCACTGGATATCTACCATATCATGGACAATGATTTACCTATTAAAGACTTATTCAACAAATTTAGAATTTATAGGTTCCCTCTCCAAACCCTCAAGACCACTTCCAATATCTATTATTATTCTGGGACAAATTCTAACAAACACAAATGGAATCCACCTTCCTTTATCACTGGATATAGTTCCCCCACTTCTATTAATGATGAATTAGGCACTCAATATTAAAATACACCCGAGGAATACTGACCATTTCAGCAACCTCTATAAGCTTTGTGCATAATGAGGATAGCCTACCATGCTACCCACAATTGAAAAATTGGGACCAACAACAACATAAACCTATTCTAGATCAATTCTAGAATGATGAAGTAATCATTGAGTTCATGAGACTTTGAACAAACATACTAGTAGGAGATCACAAAGAAGGGTTCATCATGGAACTTGAACAACATGCATACTTTGGTGGAGAGATTGAACCTTCTAGTCACAAAAATGAGAAGGAAAATATAAAAATCAAAGCGAGGTTCCGTAGAGAAAACCACATTGTGGCTCTATGAGGTACAAGAAAGAAGAAAATAAAGGACATATTCGAAGGTGAAAAAATCCCAGAGGAACCCAAGGATGGAGGGTTAAATCTCCACATATCTGAGTACCAAGAAAGATCAATGATCCTAGTAGAAGAAGTAGAGTCCATAAATGTTGGCATAAGAGAAAATCCAAAAATCACATACCATGCGACATCACTTGATCCCAAAGAGAAGGAAAATTTTGTAGCATTCATCAATGATAGAAAGGTCATTTTTTCTTAGACCTATACTGACATGCTTGGACTAGATCCGACATTGGTGGTACATCATTTGGTTGTAGTCATTGGAGCAAAGCTTTTCAAGAAAAAAATCAGAAATGTAAGGAAGTTAAGGTAGTGGAACAACTTCCTACACTAATCTTGAGAGGAGAAAAATGCAAAAAATTACAAATTTTTAACAGTTGCAAAAACTTAAAAAAAAATAAACACAAATATCATGCATACCACAACACAAATATTTACTTGGGGAAAACCATTACGAGAGAAAAAAATCACACTCTAAAAGCCGCCCAATATATTATTCAAAAATCAAAAGATTGCAATTTACTTGCAGAGAAATCTCCTCATAGGAGTATCACCAACAAAGATCAAGAGACAGCCCAACCACTATCAGACTCTCAGAAATACACTACCATCTACATACATCCCACCCACTTATAAAAACATTTTTGGATCCTTCTAGAATTAGGGTTTACAAGGTCTTTTTTCATTTGATGTGTTAATAGAAAATATTTGACGAGTCAGCAGGAAAAAACCTTGACATGTTAGTGGGATAAAAACCTTGATGTGTTGGTGGGAAAAAAACTTGACATGTCAGTGGGAAAACACCTTGATGTGTCAATGGGAAAAAATCCCACGTCTTGCTACAAGTGTATAATATTTGCATTATCAGTCACCACCTATCAACAATAAACCATATATAATTGCAAGGTTGAAAAATATTTTCCCAACAAGAAAAATGCATCCTCAAAAAAAATTACTAGTAAAGGTAGAGCTAAAGAAACTACTACATGTGGGTTTCATTAGATCCATTGATTATCCATAATGGATATCAAATCTAGTACCATTGTCAAAGCCTATTGGGGGCATAAGGATCTACACATATTTTAGAGACCTGAACAAGGCCTATCCAAAGGACAAATTTCCATTGCCAAGTATTGAGATGATCATGGATGTCATAGTAGGGCATGAGATGTTATCCTTAATGGATGGTTTCTCCAGATATAACTAGATCAAGATAGATCTCTCTAGATTATTAAAAAAAAACAACATTTACTTGTGCTTGGGGGACTTTTTGCTAGAATGTAATGCCCTTTGGGTTAAAGAACACAGGAGCAACATATCAAAGAGCAATGACAACTATATTTCATGATATGCTACACACTATCATGAAAGATTATGTGGATGATATTCTAGAAAATTTCATCAAAAGGGAAGATCACTTGTCAAACCTTGCAAGGTTGTTTGATTAGCTTGAACAATATAATCTAAGACTCAACCCTAAGAAATGTGTGTTCAGAGTAACATCCAAAAATTTGCTAGGGTAATAGTGTCAAGAAGGGGGATTTAAGTGGATCCTACAAAGGTAAAAGCTATACTAGAGATGCCTCCACTAAAAACTATAAATTTGTTGAGAAGTCTACAAGGGAAGCTGCAATCAATCAGGCAATTTATCACAAAGTTAGCAAAAAAATGTCACCTCTTCACTCATCTTCTACACAAGGATATCACCTTCAAGTGGGATGGAATATGTGAAAAAGTGTTCTAAAAATTCAAGTGGTACCTACTTAATCCTCCTATACTCATGTCGCCTATCCTAGACAAGAAAATGGTGCTCTACATATCTACCACACAAGTAGTGTTGGGAGCTCTCCTAGCCTAGCTTGGTAATAACAAAAAAGAAAGAGTGGTCTACTACATCAACCAAACACTGGTAGGCTATTATTTGAACTACTCACCCATAGAAAGAGCATGTCTCTCAGTCGTATTTGTGACACAAAATCTGTGGCACTATATCTTAAACATGAAGGTGAAGTTGATTTCAAAAGAGAACCTACTCAAGTACTTGCTAGGAAAAGTATCCCAAATAGGCCACCTTGCTAAATGGGTGATGATTCTAATCGAATTTGATATAAAGTATGTGCATAAAATATCCATCAAGGGATAAATCATAGTAGATGAGCTGGTGGAAGCACCCATACATGATCACAAACCTCTCACAATGTAATTTCTAGATGTGAGTATCTTGATGATAGAACAGACAGACCATTCTATCCTATACTTTGATGGGTCCCACACTCAACATGGCTCTAGAGCTGGTGTTCTATTTCTCACACCATAGGGAGATAGCATACCCAAGGCATATAAGATTGCACTTCACTTCACCAAAAATATATTAGAGTATGAAGGTTTGATCATAGGGCTAAAAATGACTATTGAATGGGGAATAAAAGAGATACAAGTCTTTACAGATTCTCATCTAGTGATCAGATAGGTAAAAGATGAGCACTAGACAAAATATGACAAACTAATACAATAAAAAAGGATATTGGATAGCTTCAAGGAGTATTTTATCAAAATAATCTTTGAGAAAATTCCTTGGATCAACAACAAAGCTTCCGATGTAATGACAACAATAGGATCATTGCTTGATATTCCATAGAATATTCCTAAGTATGAGTTCCTTGTTGAACAAATTCTCGTACTTGAATTCAACATCCTAGAATCAGAACTAGTATGTGTTGTCAGTTCTAGCTCCCCATGGTACCAAGAAACCTTTGACTATACCTAGCACGGTATCATACCACCTAACCTAGCAACCACTCAAAATAAAACCTTCACTTGTAGAAATTCCTACTTTACAATCTAAGGAGATATCTTATGTCATTGTAGTCTAGATGGTATGTTACTCTAGTGTCTTAATGTAGAAGAAGTAAAAAAAACCTTACAAGAGGTACACAAAGGTATTTATGGGTCCCACTCTAGCGGACCTAATATAGTCCAAAAGCTGCTCAGAATGGGATACTATTGGCCCTCCATGGAGAAATATTACAACACAATGACCTAGTTCATGCACCAACACAAGAGTTGAGACCCATCACAACACCATGGCCTTTCTCACAATGGGGATTAGACCTAGTAGGAAATATTTTTCTTGCTTCATCTAATGGACACAATTTCTTTATCACATCAACAAATTACTTCACTAAATGGATCGAGGCAATTCCATTGACCTACACCACTAGAAAGCATATATCAAAATTTATTTTGAACTATCTGATTTTTAGGTATGGAATTCCATAGACAATGGCACACCATTCAAGAATCAAGTTGTCCAAGAACTATGTTCCAAATTCTTTGTCCAACACAAATTCTCCATGACCTACTATACTCAAGAAAATGGCTAGGTTGAGGTATCCAAGAAAACCATATTGAAAATACTTAAAAAGACTTTTAATGAAGCCAATTGTGATTGGTATTTATAGCTAAAGCTAGCCCTATGGTCTTATAAAATTGGCATTTGAACACCTATTGGTGCCACACCATTTTCTTTGGTCTCAAATCAAAGGCCATCTTTCCTATCAAGGTCAAAATCCCCTCATTATGAGTCTCATTAAAAAGGCATGGTCAATAATGAATAATACAATGTATCTAGGCTAAATGAATTAGAGCTCCTAGATGAAAGGTGTTTGAACACATTAAACCATCTGTAGGGTTATTAGAATCAGCACAAATGAAGCTATGACAAGAAAATCAAAGGTAGAAACTTTCAAATTGGTGACTTGGTCCTCAAGGAGAACCAAAAGGTACAATTAAATCAAGATGGCAAAGGAAAATTTGAACCCAACTGGCTAGGCCCATTCATCATCATAGTGAGCTATGAATCTACTTGGCCTATTAGTTGGCTACTCCTGAAGGAGAAAATTTAGCTTAACCACTAAACAACAACCACATCAAGAAGTTATACACATGAAGCACATCATAATACCATAGTAAAAATGGTAAAAAGATGAAAAAAAGAGAAAAAATTAAAAAATTAATAAAACAACATGAAAAACAGTAAAGAGAAATAAAATATTCTTTGAGTGAACCACTTTATGGCATTCCTAGAATAGGTACCATAGTGAAAACTTGGAAAATATGTGCTATGTTTGAATAAGACTTTCATAATTATCTATCAGTACTATCCACAACATCCACCCATCCATTCCATAATAGAACATGTATCTAACCATGGCTTGTTATTTATTAAGGAAAGTAGTCTTGTCTTCAACTGGGGGTAGCTTCATGAAGCTAGTCATGGATTAGATCTTGGAACGTCCTATCATGGTAAAAAATATCCAAACAAAAGAAAACATCTAAAAAAAATAAAAATAAAAAACATTTGAAAAACATCAAAAACAAAACATCATTGGGTTATTCCTTCATTCAAACAGTCTAAGATATCAACATTTTCTTGAACTCCACAACTAGTTCAAGTAGATTTCTCTCAACATATCCTCTAGACACAAAAGTGTAATATCAATCCAACTATTGTTTATCCCCCAAAAAAAAAAAGTATGCTTTGAATCAATGGTCAAACTATGTGGTCTCTTTGTGTACAACTTAGGCAAGGTTTAACAGCCCTTGAGACCCTAGGTCAATCCCCTTAGGTTTCTAACAATATTTATTTCAACTTAGTCAAAAAATACAAAATCAAAAAACAGTCAAAACTATAAAATTCCAAAGAAAAGATCAAAAAAATTCAAACCAAGCGAACTATGAGCCTCTATGTGTATAACATACACAAGGCTTATCTTTGATGAGCCCCCAAGGCCCTAGGTTAGTCCCTTGAAAACAACAAAAACAAAATAAAAAAACTGAGAAAATTAAAAAAGACCCACTCCATCCTCCCAATATGTAATAAACATTTCATCTGTAATAAACAAATCATAATCACCCTTTGACAAAAAAAATAAAAAAACAAATAAAACATCAAAATCTAGAAATTTCAAGCAAACAATTACAAATTTTTGATTATAAATAGACTAAAAAAAGGTCATCATATAAACTACCTATATTTTGGTAGAGTCCAAACAACATCCTGAGATATGCCTTAATGGATCCATTCCTACCATAGACATGATCAACACCAGATAATATCCCCACCCCAAACAAATATGGCAAGTGATTCTACAACTTTATTTTTATCTTTTTGTAGTCTTATTTTTTATAATTATTTTTATTGACTCAATCCTAGGATCTCTTAAGGATATCGATAATAATTTAGAGAAGAAGGAATTGGGGAAATTGAGCATCATTTTGATTTTATAATTGTAAGATATTTTTGTAATACTACCATGGAAAATACTTGTTTTATTGAGTGTATGACAATTGTATTGAAACAATTTGTGAAGCAGTCGTATGTTAGGTGTTTTATACCTCTTTGTGTGATTGGTCCAAAATGTTTTTACACAACCTGACTATATACTTTAAAAAAAGTTTCCATATGTTTGGTATGAAAAAGAATACTCTTTGTATATAGAGTCAAAGTCCATGCAATCGATACAAAGTCGCCTCGGTCATTAATACCATGGTGCATCGTATCTATTCGCTACATCAAATTTGATTGTTCAAAACTATGAAGCCTCCAAGAAAAGAAAAAGCAACATCATCAACTACTAACAACATCAAATTTCTATCCATCACCAGATATTTCTTCTAACTAACATCCATCCTACATAGACATATCATTAGTACCATATACATCCTGCATCCACAATGAAATCAATGCATATCATGATGATAATAAAGTAATCAAAAAATCATGTATCATGAATGGGGCATGCATCCATCATATATCATTCGTACATCACATAAACATAATATACCAAAATTTTATATCAATCATCCATAATAAAAAATCATATGAAACAATGTATGATTCATCCATCCATATCATATGCATACATCAAAAACATATGTAAGCATACATCATCATACATAGCCATCCATGATCATGACATAAGCATAAAATGAAGATGAATCAAAAGAAGGTATATGTCATATATATCATCATCAAAAAAGGGAGAATATCATAGTACATCATCATCAGTGAAAAAAGTGTGATAAGATAATACAAAATAATGCATATATATGAGGCCTCGACTGGGTTGATGAATATATATATAAAAATCACATCTACAATTTATCTCTAAGAAATACACAACATGAGTATCAAGTAGAAAAAAGAAAAACTACCTGATAGGAAGGACAAAAACCTATAGACTAGGTTGTGACCACCATCTAGATCTAGTTTTCTAACATAATGATCACTTTCCTCATCATGATCATCGCTCATAGCACTAGGCTCTTTGAACTATGGACACTGAGCAGTCCTAAGAACAATAACATCATATAAGGTTTGATAGTATGTGGAAATCTATAATAGTAGATCCTAGTTTTCTTTGAAACTATCACACTCTACCTTGAGAGTATCTCTCTTTGCCATAAGAAACTGTTCTTGAGCCTCTACATCATGTTGTTGAACCCTCTCACTATCTTGTTCAACCCTTTAACTGACCCTCTCTATGGTCAAGGTAGCAACCTGAGCCTCCATGACCTATCACCTTACTATCTTTGCATCTCTAGCAACATTCATTTGAGCTAACTATATACCTCCATCTCTTGGTGGTGGAGGAGGACTTAAAACCTATCCATGACCCTATGCTTGAGGCATATGCTCATCCTAACCACCTATGCCCCATCATGATGGGCCCTATCCAATTGCTCCACAAAAACCTCAATTCATTGTCACTCCTTGCATTGATTTGTAAAACCTTCTCTACCTAATGCAGAGTCACCCCCAAGATCTATGAATCTCAAAGGCTTGCATCATGCCCACCACTGATCAAAATCGGGTGTGATACCTGGATCTACTAAACCAACCAACCAACCCTAACTAGCTAGGGAAAGTGCTTTGAATTCAACAACAATAGTATATTTGTCTACCTGGTGACCCCATACACGAACCTCCCTAGTTGTCCAGCCAAAATGAGCCTCATAAGTATTGGGAAACTAACCTTGTCTCTCTCCAAACTGATGGCATATGATGTCTAGTAAGTAATGCTCTTGTAGAGATTGAGAACAACCAATCAAACATTGGGTTTATCGATAGTAAACAAGATGCTCTGGATCCTCCAACCATTCCTCATAGTCCATATAAGGTCTCCAAAAAAAACTTGGCATACCATCAAACACACAAAACCAATACATAAGATCCCCAAGAAAGGTGTAATGTAAGAAATCTCCATAAAAATATGAGTACAAATCCTCATGAGTACGATCATGTATCCCATCAGGTTGAGCAACTACAATGTACTCCTAGGCCCAAATATGTAAAAGAGAGATACCTACGGAAATGGATTTCCCACCTCGATATACAATCTCATGCATATGGTTGTAGAGGTGGGTGAGAAGACACAAATCATAATCATATCTAATCCCATGCTCAAACATACCCTCAATGTAAATAACCCATCCAATAGGGAACTAATGACCTCTCCTATCAGGAATAACTAGTCTTGAAATCAAACTACAAAAGACAAGATAAATAGGGTTTGCATTGCCAACGAACTTAGACAAATAAATATCAAATTTTCACACCAAATTTCTAACACCCAACACACGCTGCATGGCATGAGCACCTCGTCAAAAATGGTATGTCATGAGCTCGCCATGGATAGGAATGCAAAGAATCCTCCACACATCCTCGAGAGTAATGGTCACCTCTCCTATGGGTAAATGAAAAGAAGACCTCTTTGAATTCCACCACTCCATGAGCATGATCATCATCATTGTATGATTTTGGATGAGATCTATGTAATAGATATGGCGAATCTCAAATACATCTACAAATTCTCACTCGAAAACATCGAAACTGATAACCAGATCAAATAGATTCCAAGTTTGTCTCTCTCTTGGTTGCAGTGGTTTAAGGACCACTTGCAATCATTTTAACCCACAATGTTAGGTTTCACTGTAAACATGCAAAACAACACAAAAATGATGAAAAAAAGACTAGGGTTCCAAACAGGTGAAAGCTAGCATTATTTAGCAAAATCAAGGAAACACGATCAAAAGTGATGGTTTAAGTCAAAGAAAAAGGTTTAGGTTAAAGGAAAGAATATAAAAATCAAGGAAGTTTAGAAAGTGCGAGGATCTAAAGCAGATGTGTAGGAAACAAACCAAAGCAAACAAAAATGAAGGAATAGAGCAATTGCTAGTTTTAAAGGTGAGGGTTTAAGTTAGATGCAAGGATCTAGAGCAACTATGTAGGTTTCAAGAAAGTGTGAACTTCCTAAACTAGCAAGTGGAAAGAAAATTATGCAAATGTGCATCATGAAAACTTCATTATTGACTCAATGAAATCTGTACACAAATAATGAGAATGTGACAAGACAAAAATGAGAAGTGAGAGGGTAAAAACCATGCCACTGATGCTTGTGGGTTGTCCAAACTCTCGAACTAGGTCCAAATGAGTGGGGCTCCCTAAATCCTTGACATTGCTCCTCAACAACTAACAAAATGGGAAATTCAAAGACAAGAATTTTTTATAGGATCAAAGAAAAAAGGAGGCAATTAGAACCCTAATGACCTATATTAACCCTCAAAAAACCCTAATTTCACCTAGGAAACCCTAATTTTTACTTAGGGAACCTTCCTACGTTCAAATTGGGACTTCTCAGGAACATCAAAACAAGAAGCAAGGGACCTATAGACCTATTTATTCATCCTAAACACATCTAAATTGAAATAGAATAGTGTCGTGAGCCTGGCCTCAAAATCAAAACTTTTGGCCAACCTCTCAAGGGGGTAGCACAAAGTCCTTCCATCATTCCACTGGCCACCAAGGCATAGTGGGGCATAATTTTTTTTTGAAAACAACTTGATCTTAAAAATAAAATCTTTGAAAAAAAGCAACCAATACTTTGTCTCAAAGAGAGGAAAAATGTAGACATGTAAAATTTACCTAACACCTATCACACACCCTAAATGACCTTTTCACATCATCAACATCATTATCAACATAGATCACTGCATTTCACATCAATTACATCCAAAACCCTAATTTTCCTTATTAATCGAATAATACGACATTATTTAATTAATTCACGTTTTCATCATTTTTGACTAATTAAATAAATTTCATTTATTTAATAAAGTCCTAAAAAACCCTATTTCTCCTATTAATTGAATAAAATGACATTATTTAAAATTAATTCACGTTTCATCAAATCGACCAATTAAATAAATTACATTTATTTAATAAATTCCTAATCTCACTTTATTTCATCCTCATTAGTTAAATAACACCAATTATTTAATTACATCACTAAATTACTTTATTCCCCTAAGTCGATTGATTTGTTAAACCATTATAATTTAATTAACTCACCTTCCCTCCAAATTTGAATAATTAAATCAAACTATTGAAAACATTAACAAAAACACAAAATAAACTAATGCAACTTTGTTTGCAAAAGTCAAACTTGATCTGCACATTCAACTCCAAAATAAATGAATTAATTAATCATTCTCAACCAATTTTTTTGATTGAGTATATTATGATCTCCTAATTTCTCAATCAATTCCTAACAGATCAATCTATTTTTGATTGAGAAAATTATGATTCCTTGACTGATCAATCTATTCCTCAATCCCACTGATCATTCAATCTATTTCTTCAATCACACAAATTGTGCAATCTATTTTGCATAGATTATTCATGTCTAAATCCTCTCAACACCTTTCGATCATCCATCTTGATTCAAAATTGCTTGATCCTGATTGTCCATTTAGAATCACTTTTTCTATATAAAAAACCTCTTTCCTCACAAAAAAGGGCATTGAAGAGTCAACATCATTTGCACAACAAAGTATTTTTGACATTCACAAGCACTATTATTAGAGCTTAAACATACCTTCATTCAACCATTGATGCATCAAGCTTTTGCACACGAACTATGGACACTTCGTGGTGATATGAAAAATCCAACATCAGGAAAACACACTCCAATATGATATGGTTAAAAATTTAATTGTTGAATTTAATTGCTTATGTACTCAATTTTCATGTTCTTGAATTCAATATTTTAAATTGTTCATTTCGTAAGTGTAGGAATAGATCTTAGACTAGTGTTCTTGAACTTAAATGAGATTCTAATTTCATTTTCATTTTTCTTGTTTAGCATCTATGATTTCCCCCATCACACAATGATATACTTGAAATTCAAAAAGCTTCAAAGGACAAAGAAGGATTACGGTTTTAAAAAGGAGAAAGTTTAAAGGAAAATTAGTCTTCAAACAATGCTGAAAAAGAAGAATGATGAACTAAGAAAGACTAGAGATAAGAAGAGAAGTATCAAACAAGTCCAAAACTAGAAGAAATATTTTAAAAGGCCTCCTATCAAACAACCAATTGCATATAGGTATTCATATTTTAGTGGTTATTTTTATTCTTGCAATAAATTTCAACATAGATTAGTAGAGTGTAGAATTAGAATGAATTAGAATATTCAATCATTTTATGGTTAGTGTTATACATGCAATATATTGTTCATAAAACTAGTGAATACAAAATTTAGATAATGAATGGTTACAATAATGGTATTATGTTCATATAATTCAATGGTTATTATTATACATGCAATGGATTTTGGCATAAGGATTTTGAATGTAGATCTAAAATGGTAAGAAGTAAGTTTGTTCAACAAAAAGGTGTCATATGTCACAAATGCAATAAGCCAGGACACATAGCTAATTTTTGCAAAAGAAAGAATGTGAAACCCTCTGGCTCATAGATGAAGGTTGATCCAGTGAAGAAGATTGATCTGGTGGAGATGAAGAAGGAAATGAACAAGATCTAGAGGAAACATGAAGAGAATGAGGTGAAGAATGAGTCTGTGCCAACTCTTGGTATAGATTTTTCCTCTAGAAACTAGATAGAGAGTTTTGGCTCAAGAGGAGTCTCAAAAAAATATTTTCAACCCCCTATGGTGAAGGTGAGATGATGATGTCTTTATCATACTGTTATATGTGTAGGTTTTTATGCTTGATCTATTGGTGGTATCTTTGATATGAAGTATTGTATTGCAAAAATTTCTAGAGTAATTAAAGGTTCCTATGACTACATAGTAAGGGTTTCCCAACATTTTGACCTAACTTTTAACTATTGCAATTAATGCATGTTAGGTCACTAAAAAAGGGTTATATTTCTTTTGAGTTTGTTGAAGTCATTTTTTATCAATCATTTGAAGTGGAGAGTAGAGAAAAAAAGTGTTGAAGTTATTCTGAAGTGTTATTTGAAACCCTACCAATGAATTCCAAAGGTATATATCAGTTTCTGATAAAACCTAGCTATTTGAAGATTCAAAATTATTACTCCTCAAGTGATTTATGTGCTCAAGTGACCAAGACCTAAATTTAAAAATCACCTATATAAATCTATAGAGATGGAGATGAACCTTAAAGGTGCATTTTGTAGGATTCTAAGTGGCATAATTCACATAGAGGATGTGTGTATCTACATTCATATGAAGATAGAAGGGTATGATCATTTAAATATGATGGAATATTGGGAGAAGGTGTTGAATGGAGATGAATTTGAACTAAAACCGTAGAATGAGAGTCTAAAAAAGAAGAAATTTGATGTATGGAATAATTTCCCTAATTTTTGTTATGAAGATGAATGGGTAAAATATGTCCCAATCCGAATTCACAAAAAAAAATTGTGGTTGGGCATGCCACATATGATAAACAAGTAAGCAATTAGGGTGGTCACCAGTTTGTTCTCTAATGGACCAATTTTAGCATTGAAGACCATGAAGGATGAAATGGTGATGTAGCTCATTGGAGAAAAGTTTAATAAATGATCCCTAACAATGAATGATATTAATGAATTGGTAGTGAAGTATGCTTCCATGGTGATAGGCTACAAGATATTTTATACAAATAGAGAGATTTCATTTTTTTCCACCATAATTCACATAGCTCACTAGATGGTGAAGGAAGGTGAAGACATATTTTTGTGAACTCTTGAGAAAGCAGTTTATGGAGAGTTTCTAGAACACCAAATAATCAAGTTACCCCTTCTAAAATGGTACCCTAATTATCTGCTTGTTGTTTTTATTTCTTAGCGAGGTTCTTGAACAAATAATGTCATATGGTTAGATAATATTCTAGTTTCTTTTTAAATAAGAGATCATTTGAGAAGGTTAGGGAACCCAAAAACCCATAACTCTATGTTGTGGGGTTTCTTTAAGACATTTCAAGAAAAATGCAAGAGAGGTACAGGATTCCAGAAAGTATTGTTGAAAAGTATAAGAATGGCATAACATTCATGGTTAGTAGAGATTGCTGCTTTATGGAAGAAGTGGAACCCAGAATAGTTTGGGTTTTGAATCTTGGATATGAAGTGATAAATCTAAGCCCATCAGTCTTGCAGAAGTTGTGCTAAGTAAACTTAAAGATATTATTATTGAAAGGTATGGAACCTATGAAGAGAAAAAGAGTCAAGCAAATATTGAGAGGAAGAATAAATGCATTGCAGAGAATGTTGAGAAGATGAAAGCTTAGTTGGAGGAGATAATACATTCACCTAAGGGTTCTACAAAGAAATCCAAAACCACATTATCTCTTCTATGGGCCACTCCAAGTACAAGATGGTTAGTCAAGGTCTTTTCCTCCTCCTCTAATGTTCCTAATTCCTTAAAAAAAAATCTTGCAAGGAGTTCCAAGAAGAAAGAAACATCTAGTACCTCTAAAGAATATAATATTCCTAAGAGGATAAGGAAATAAAAGGATAACATGGATAATTACATTAGTTGTGAAGATGAAGAAAATGAAGAGGAGGATAAACTACAATTGTTCTAGAAGAAGAGGTCTCAAGTCTCTCAAGAGACTAGTGTAAAAAGAACAAAAGTTGATGTTGTAGACACATAAAGCAAAGAGGAAAATTGAAAAAGAAAATAAATATTTTGTTTCTCAAAGAAGAGAAAAGAGTAAGAAATCTGAGAATACCCCTCCAGCTAGGGAGTATAGTCCCATGAAGTTTGAGGCATGGTTCAATAGCACTAAAAAAATTTGTATGTTGAAGGAAACTACTAAAATATTTTCAGATGTTAATGATGAAGATAAGGCAACAATAGAAGAGGATATTGTTAGGTATATAGTAACATTTGACATTGGCCTAGATAAGATAGAAGATCAATTTCTTGATGATATGAAAAAAAAATTAACAACAAGAAGACAAGAATATATTAAAGAGGATGCAAAGATAAAGGAATTTCCTTGAAAACGATTGGTTCCATACTGTCTCTAGAAGATAGACACAAGCTCTTAAAGTTGTATAGCAATAAATTTAGGACAAAAAATATATTTGAAACTCTTATGAGAAAAGACAAGGAAGATATTGAAAGGCTAAGGAAAGAGACACTGCAAAAGGTTGAAGATCTTACTAAAGGGTTGGGAGCTCCTCTAGACTTAATGAAGATCAAATGCAACAAAATACACCCCTCCCAGAAGATAATTTTCCTATTTCAAAACAACATGAGCATGAGCTTGGATATGAAGACATATTGATAGATAATACCCCTTCAATTAAGGAAAACATTGTTGAAGAAAAGGAACATGATAAGCAGGTTATCTTGGAGAAGGATGCATCTCAAGTTGAATAAGATTTGTCCCCTATAGATATGGAGACAGGTGTTGAGAAAAATAAAGAAGGCATGCAAGGTCTCCTAGAGAAGACTGGAGTATAAAAAGAATAAACTTCTCCTCCATTATGTGAGAATGTTGTAGAAGAGTGCTCTAGAAGTGGTGATAAGGAGAAGATTGAGGCACAAAAAGAAGAAACTTCAATTCCTCTCGAAGTAGAGAAGAATGTTAAAGAATATTTTGGTAGTGGAGAGAAGGAGAAGAGTGATAAAAAAAGGAATAAGAAGGTTCTAAAACTGATTGTGAATCCTCTAGAGCTTTTGGAGATTCATTAAAAGATCTATTGGATATGTAGTTGTAGTTTGAACCAGTGCTATCTACACAACTCTTGCAAATTCCCATAAAAAAAGGTTAGGTGCACTTAAATAAAAATTTCCCTTTACAGAAGTTACATCTTGGTGAAGTATTTCAAGCCTTTATTATGCAAAAACACTAGGAGAGTGAAAAGTTGATAGATGAAGTAGTAAAGGTGTTGTAGGAAGGTATTCCTGAAATAACTATTGATGATTCTTTATCCGATGTACAAAAATTGAAATTATTACTTGATTCTTTAATGATTATTATGTTGGTTTAAAAGACAATATTGAGAGGGAAGTGGTAAAGAAGGTCAATGAAAAAATATTAGGATTCTTTGATAAATATAGTACTACACATAGTAAGTTGCAAGGAAACTTAGAGGATGTGAGGAAATATTTGGAAGAAGCTAATGTTTTGTTTCAGTTCAATTTGAAATGGCCAAATTCTAAAAGGAGCATCAAAGATCAAATTGACTCCATTAAGTCACAAATTTCTCAAGACTCGGGTGAATATGATTTGGTAAATGATGTAGATCGAGCTATAAGAGCCATCATTGAAAATATTCATGTTCAATTATTTATGTTGTAAGAACAAAAAGAGAAGATAATAATGCAGTATGGATAGCTCCAAGATATGGAAAGTGCAAGGTTTACCCCTTTAACTAGAGTTATATCTAATGTTGAGAAGGTGGTGCAAATAAATCTAGTTCCTATTTCTCTAGAAGTAGGAGAAGACATCCACATTGAGTTTGAGAATCAACGCCATATGCTTTCATTTGCTAAAAAGGACTGAGATGTAAATAAATACTAGGAGGCACACCTTGCTAAACTAAAAGAGTTTTATTAAGGTTGAGTTGTACATTTTTACTCTGTATATGAATTTTTCTAAATTAAATATACATATGTGGATATAGTTGATGGTGCTATGGTACATTTTTTTCATTTTTAGTGATAGATAATATTGAAAGGGGGAGTAAAGATGATAGGGGTATATTGTTTAGGAGATTGTTGGAAAAGTGTGTTGAGTATAGGAGATAATTTTTTGGGTACCCTTTGCCCTTGATGTCAAAGGGGGACAATGTTTTGGATGAGTGTGTTGCCATCAATGATAAAGGGGGAAATTATTAGAAGAATGAGCATGTTGTTACATGGTGTTGTCATTGATGGAAACCCATTTCAGAAATGTAAAATTGTTGGTACAGAGAAGACCAAGTGTTTTGGAGAATTGAGTAACTTCCAATGTCCATATTCTCTGTTCAAAGGAATAGTTTTGTGGTCCACATTGCTCCACTATGCAGAATATTGTCATGTATTTTTGAGGTTTTCATGGTATACGTTAGACATGTCTAAATTCAAATTTTCTTGGTTTAGTGTCTTCCATAGTTGAAGATATCAATGACAATGTTTTGAGCTTAGTAATGGTAGAGTTATTGTTGTAGAGTGCATGTTGAAATGCTCTGCATTCCACCATGGATGAATAGTATGTTGTGAATTTTTAAGGAAGTGTTAGATGTGTGTGTAATCTAAGTGGCAAGATATCTAGTGATCTATGTGTTTAGTTGTGAATGAATAGTTGGTTCATTCAATTGTTGATTCTCTAGTGGTGCTGACCTAAAGGTTTTGGGGTTGTACAGAGTTGAGATGTGTATAGAGTAGAATCATGGGAGTGATTATAGTTCATGCCAACCTATTTTTGTGTGATGCACATTTTGGTTCTTTTTGTAAGGCATGTGATGGATTTTTGGGTTGAAAGGTCATGATGTTACACAGTTCATGTAATTAGGCCAACCTAATTAATTTTTTGGTTAGTTGTAGTATATATACAAGGTTAATTTAGTGTTGTGGTGATGATATGAGATGTGAATGTAGTGTATTGGATGTAAGTAAGAGTGAGTGTGAGATGTGATGTTTTGTGAAGTGTGAAAAGTGATAGTGGTTAAGTATGAATTGTGTTAAGTTAATTTTTTGAGTTTAATTAGAATTGTATCTTCAACATGTTGTAGATGCATTATTATTAGTTCATCTCTGGTAGTGAGCCACCCATTCTATCTCTTTATATTCTAGATAGAGAGCCCTTTGCAATGAGCCATTCTCTTTGGATAGTGATTCCACCATTCTATAAATCCATTTTAATTGGTTATAATATATTTTCAACTAATCCTCACCATGGTTTTCCCTTTCAAATATTTTCCACATAAATGTTTTTCTCTTGTGTTTATGGATGTGATGCATTCTTTAATTGTTTCTTTCCTTTACTGCAAGTTTAATGTGATGCTTTAAATGAATATTTAAGTTAATAAAGCTAGTGAATTTCAATGAATATTGATTCACCCCCCTCTCAATATTTTAGTGTTCAATAGGATATGGTTTTCCATCAAGTAGTGGTCTAGTTGTTTGGAGATTGGCTAAGCCATATTTTAGAAAAAAAAAAACTAACATAAGATTTAGATAACTTTATGAAAATTTTGTTATTCCCTATGATGTTCTTTTTAGTAGGAAGAGAAACTACATTTTCTACTATCTTATGCTTTTTGGACACTCCAAAAATAAACATGGCATCTGACTATTAGGATGGAAGGATGAGGAGGAACCCCCCTACTATGTCACCATTTGTTGGTAGTCTCTAAGCATCATACAAAGATGGGGAAAAGAGGGATATTTGAGTAAGAGAATTGTTTCTCTTAATGTTGAATATGTATTCCCCATGAACATCTGTTGGACATCAAAATTAGGTAGGGAATAAGAGGTCTAAGAAAAAAAAGATTGCTACCGAGAAATAAAATTGGTCACCTTTTTGTGAGTCCCCTACTTACTGCTCCAAGAATTGATTAATTAATTGCTCGAAGGTGAATATGGAATTATTAGGAAGGGAGAAAAACCATTCCAATGTAGTGTCCTTTAGAGACTGTGGAAATAGTTTGACTAACAATGCATCTTGATAGAGAAATTCAATACACATGGTAGTAAATGATGAAACATGAGTCTATGGGTCACCCATACCATTGTATTTATTGAAATTTGGAATTTACACCCCTTCAGGAATGGGAACATTTAAAATATTTAGGGCCAAGGGACTATGGAGGTGATAGGTTTGCAAGGTGAAATTAAAATCAACATTGGTTAGGTTGGCTAATTGTGATTGTATTCGACCCATATTTTTGAATAGGGTATTTAAGATGGTATTGGATGGTGGAGGTGGGGGAGGTTAATTATCCATGATAGAAAAGGTTTGAAATGTGGATTCATGAATCTCATATCCCAAAGGAATGTGATTCACATTGAATCCATGATTAACAAGGGGCACATTTCTCATGTTATTAGTAGAAGTGAGGGAAGTTATAGAGGGATTAGTATCCACCATATGCACTAATACCTTTGACACCAATCGATTCAATTGTGTGCTAGTGATCTCTAATTGGGTATCTTGAGGGTGGCTTAAGTATATCATGTATGAGGGTACATGAGTCTCTACTATATTAGCTATTCCATGAAAACTCAAGAACTTTGTGCTCTGATATGAGTAGATTTCCAAGAGGGCACAAATGACATGAGAAACTTGAGTATATAAGTTATCTTTTTTTAGAAATTCTTTAAGTCTTTCCTCCAAAGATTGAACATACTCAAAGGGAACCCTAAGAGTACACTCATGGTCTATAGGAGAAGAAGATCCAAATGGTGTATTTGGTTGAGAACTTGTTTAAACATTTGTAGATGGACCAACAGAAATCCAAGGAGGCATATAGCTAGGCGATGAACCTATGGTGAACTATTCAAAATCAATACCTTGACGGGTTGGATTGAATTAGCATATTGAACCCATATCTAATTGTTGAATGCTTCTTCTTACTACATATCTAAAAGTTGTAGAATGGGTCATGAAACTCATAAGAATATCACAACACTTGAGGCCCAACAAACTTCCAAGAAAGAGAAGAAAAGTATTTGACAAATACTAGAGAAAAGATGAGTTCATGCAATTTAACCAAAATCTAGAGGAGATTTGACACCCTAAATATGGTGAGGTCCAAAGGGGAAAATAGTCCTTAACTACCTCAAGGATCAAAGCTCAAGTGATCGTATAAATAGGTGAAGAGTATTTTGTATATTTTATGGAGAATTAAAATGAGAAAGTTTCAAAAATTAAAAGAGTAGGTTTCAGAGGTCTTCTAGGAAAACTAGCAAGCTCTCATTCAAGATGACAATGTGATGCATAGAAATCCCCATAGTGTGTTGGAATCTCATACAGGTAAAAAACTAAGCTTATAATAGAAGATATCTAGGAACCTACTAACAGTCTGATAACTGAAATCTTGGAATGCACTAAATTAATAGAAAATTAGCATAGATAAACATAAATAGGAATAAATGAAAAGGAAATGATAAATGTGAGAAGGAAGAGAATGATCACTCACAAGAGGTCCAAGAGTGAAGCCTCAAAAAAATATATACTTTCAACACCTAGACACATAGAAACAAGAGAAAACAATGAGGCTGTGTTAGGGGATTTCCTTAGACAAACCCCCACATTGGTGTTTCCACCTCCACAGATAGCTAGATATTATCAAATATATATATATATATATATATATATATAAAGAAAAATAGACATGCTAGAATAATATTCTAACAAGATAAATAAACAATGTGGTACATTCCTTTTTGTCTTGAACAAGAATATGGAAATGTAGTTATGGTCGTTATGTTTGTTGTGATTAACTGCCTTTCATGAGAATGTGAAATTGGGAAAGAATTTTTAATTTATTGGATATAACTGTAATTATGGATGATTTCCTTATATATGTTCATGGTGAAAGTGTTGAAGAGTTTTTATTTTATTAATGATATTGAGAAAGGTCTAACCCTATTCTTCTGTCAAGTGGTTGGAAAATCATCAACACTTAAGGGAAAGGGAAATATCATCGAGGAGAGGTCTTCATCAATGAAGGATCAAATTATCATCAAGCCACAAGTTGGTGTAAGATAGCTACATTGAAGTCGTAAGCTTGGTTGTATATCACTTAATTAAATAAATTATAAAAACAAGGTAACTTAAATTGTGTATCATCGTTCACCTCTAGAAGAATTTTAATTAGTACCATGAACACTTTGGGAGATAATAATATAAATTATTTAAGCTAAAATTAGAAATAACCTCTTTAGGTCAATGATTAAATATTAAGGTTAAAAATAACAAACTCTCTTGGGTGTTGGTGAAGATGGAAGGTGGTAACTCCCTACCACCTTGACACCACTCTTTTTGAAACATCCAAGAGAGTATACATGTAGTCACATGCACTAGGTAATCTTGGCTTGGGTGGAATGAGGTGTTATCATCTTTCAATCAGAATTATCTCACTTCCTATGGCTTATCTCATTCTCAATTTCTTGGAATTCAAAAATTATAGCATTCTCTTTTTAGTTATCTTGTGGAAGTGTTAATTGGCTTGACTCTTTACTTTCCTTCTCTTCTATCAATCGATATTTTATTATTTACATTACTATGTTTGAATCTTCTTGGTAGAACACCACTCCTTAGCTTCCATTCACTCTTGAATTGGTGAGAGAAAAATAAATTCTACGAAGATCTTTTGAAATCCCTTGATGACATTTTCTTTTCCCTTGAAGATAGAGTCTTGATCAAGCATCCTAGCAGTAAGCCTCCAGACTGAACTTTCTTATAAATCTCTCTCTCTCTTTATTTCAGTTATATTTACTTATAATTTTTATTTCATTGATGTAAGCATTTCTCTATTCATTTAGAAAGTAATGGAAATTTAGTTCATAACCAACTATGGTTTACAGTTATATAAACTATTAATTGTTCCTTTCAGATGAAATTGAAAAACTAGAAGTTAGTTGATGAATGTTAAATTAGTTAATGCTTAGATTGTTTATCTTTCTTGTTCATTAATGCAAATGAAACTCTCACAAGAAAAAATAGTAAGTTAATTTTTAGTTGAATCTTTTACTTAGTTACCATTCTTAAACTATAGATTAGTTAGACTGTTACATATGGTATCTAAGTGAATCAAGATCAACAAATGGACCTATGAGCTCATCACCATAAAACCTGCTAAGCATTCAACAATTTGGCTAAGTTTTAAAATTGGTTTGATGTCATAATGGCATAGAGTAAAACCAAGTAAATTGCTAGGAAGACTATTTTCCAACACTTACCAAAGTCAATGGCTAATAGAAAGCCAACTGAGGAGTTAAAACTTCAAGAGCAAAACAATTCTGCTAAGGTTGTAGAGTGGAAATATTTTTAGATAGAATAGAAAGGTGAAACCTTGGTTAGTTATTAATCAGAATAAGAACTTGGGTGGAACAGTGTATGTATGAGATCAAGATAAATATTATTTCTCAAAACCATAAGGATGGGAAGATCCAAAAGTAATCAATCAAGTGCAACAACAACTAAGTGTTGAAAATTCTTGAATTTATATCAAAGGAACCAAGATAAGATGGGTTCTAGTTTAAATTCTAGATGGCTTGGAATGAAAAATGTGGAATAAAAGGATCAATAAAGGACAAGTGGTGATACGAAGAAAAATGGTATAAGACCTGGAAATAATTTTACTCGCCAAGATTCGAGAGAAAACCAATTACCAGATACAAATAATTAAGTATAAGTAAAGGCAAACATGAGATCCTTAACACCTCATGAAGCCCTTTGGAAAATATGTTAATATGTGGAAGAGGAAAAAATTAAAGAGGATCATATCAATTATTATCTTGATGAATAAAGATTGGGATTAGAATCATTCTTTGAACTATTGTTAAGAATATTCTTTCAGATTGCAAGATAAATCATAACAATTGTAAGGAGGAGATATTAGTTATTCTCATGGTATTTTGGTCAAATGGTTGTGAGCTATGATTTTTTATTTTTGGAGGAGTTACAAAGTACAATTGCAATAGAGAATGTAACCATCACTATGGTATTTAGCTATAGTTTTTTTATGTTTTGAACAAGTAACCTAATCAGTGAAGTAAGGAATAGATTTTTATAAAGTGGAATGAAGAAGAGAAGTTTTTTTTCCAATTGTAATCCTTGTGTGTTTCTATAGCAAAATCTTATGATTTCATCTAAGTGATGAACGATGGATACTCTAGGAAATAGGATTGGATGTGTTATAAGCTTTATTATTGTAAATTTTTGTGCATGATGAAAGTCTTAAGGGACTTTTTGTTTGATGTGCTTGTAAGAAAATCTCTAACCCATTGTAAGTTTTTGGGAAATTCTAAATACAATGCAAGAATATACTACTTGTTAGTCACTTAGTCAAGTCACGCAGTGCATAAAAAGTGTTCCTCTATATTTTGACACTTCTTTGGATTTTGGTAAAATTCCTTTTAATACTAGTAAGGATTGTCATTGTATTATTTCTTTATTTTGATATGGTCTAGCCACCAAATTTTGAATATTGTTTATCTTATGGCTAGTTGGTCAAAAATTGATTTAATGTCGGAAATGAGCTCATTCTTTTGATTTATTGCTGAAATTAAAAATTGTTATATATTTTGATATTTTGTTAAGTTATTGTACAAGAACATTTTGGTTGTTCACTATGTTTGATGTAATGTTTATATCTATCATGTCCTAGATGGGACTTTGATGGATCCTCTATGGAAGTAAATTGTAGTAAAATGCACCTAGTATGTTCTTAAATTTACAAAATAAAGTAACCTTGTGTTATGGTATGTGGGTGGATATGTAGTTGAGAAAGCCTTGATGAATAGTCTCTCCAAGTCTAGTAGCATGGTGAACTATATATAAAAAAACTATGGCCATAGTGAGTGTTGTTTCCACTGCATGCACTCGTCAGTTCACTATACTTTAGACACTTAGCTAACTAGACTTGACATACTTAGTAGGAGGGTATCCTTAGTAGTGAAACAAAGCTAGTTAAGTGGGGGTACACACCAGAGCTCAAATGGAAACTAAGAGGGATTCCCTCTTATCAGTGGAATTTAGAGTCTTGGAGGAAAATTGAACTAGAAAAGGAATTCTAATCCTTTTTCTTGTATTTACTTATCATCTTAATTTAATGATGTATGAGATAAATGAAATTTGTGTTGGAATAATGGATGTTGAATCATCCAATGAAGCTGCGCACACTTCAAAAGGACCTGCCAAGAAGAAATTCAACCACACAAAAAGTGTTGCAACTAAGGGCATGCAAATAGAGATTATCTGATTGATATTCAGAATTTATTGAATTGATTTACAAAGAGTACATATGCTTGATTATATAGGCAAGAGGAAAACCTAAAATGCATAAGATGTTGCCAAGTGTTCAAATCACACTTCATGTGACAACAAGAAACCCTAACCTAGGGAATGATAACATGATGGAGATAAGTTCTAGAAAAGACAACTCATCTTCTAGAAGGGAATCTTATCTCAACAACATTATTAAATGATAAAAAGTAACCTAGGACTAATATGATTAATTAATACCTAAGTTAACTTATGCTAGTGTAATAATTAATTAATTAATTAATTACACTAACACCCCCCCATAAGTGCAACTTAGGGAGGAAATGAAAATGCAATGATTATGCATGATGATGATGGGTCCCGACTGATGGCCATATTAGGTACCCATATACATAGGGTGAAAATGCAACTAATCTCCCACAAATAGAGAAAAGAGGAAAAAACCCAGTGGGAAGAAAACCCCTCTCCAAAAAAGGAGATGAAATGCAGAAAGGTGATGATTGGAGGACTCAACATCATCCCCCCAAGGACAACAATCATGACATGGATACAATACAATCAATGGCCCCCCCATAGGAGGGAAATAGAGAGACTAGATAGCCCCCCCAAAAGATGTGATCACCTACAAAAAAGGTAAGTGTATGTAGACAAAATATGATCCAATGTTGACAAACAACTTGTCTCCCTTTCGGAAGAAACAAAACCAAGTGCAAGTGCAGAGATGCTTCCCATTCCGGATAGGAATTGAAGGAAGAAAGAATGAATATGGATGTGGATGATGTCTCTGAAAGCTGCTCATGTGTCTCCTTGCCTGATGAAGATGAAGATGCCACAACCCACTCAGGTACATACCCAATCAATGTAGAAGGTGACAAATCAGGACGATGCGGAAACTGATGCTGAACATGATCCAAAGACGGCAATGTGATGGTCCTTCCATTGAAGGAATAGATGGAGACTTGATTGCCCCCCCATAATGAAGTATCCTCAAAACCATTGAAAGAAGATTGAAACCAATCCAATGGTAGATGTAGAAGAAACTCCGATGAAGATGGAGGAAGTCTCATATATGAAATCTCTGAATAGAGGAGTGATATCCCCTCAAGAATGTTCTCCAAACCTGTAGAAATAGCCAAGTCAGTGATACCTAAAACAAAGCCATCATGTGATGTCAAGTCTAGAAAACAAAATGTGTCATGATGAATGATGATGATGGAAGCCTCAATCAATGACTCTAGACAAGGAATCACTGAATGTGAAGGGATACCAATAGTCTCTAATGGAGAAGAAGAATCATTTGAAGCAACCTTGTCAACCTCTTCGGAAGATTCAAGGCAATCCAAACAAACAACCTCCTGCATAGCAATATCATCATGGGGTACTTGATCTGAAACCTGACATTCTGAAACCTGATCATCGAGGAAGGGTGGAGTATCTGAATCTCCATATATCTCCCAAATCTTAGTCCAAAGGATGTGAGGACTATCACAATGATCAATAGATTCCAAAACATCACAATCAACATGCATTGCAATCACCTCTAAAACATTATATCTGTTGCAACTCCAAGCAAATTTCTAAACACCTTGGCCTAGATGGGGAACTGTACCATACAAATGTGGCAACAATGCAAGTGATTGGAGATGGTGTATGATCCCATCTCGCCATTGTTTATAGTTTCCCGTGTGCAACATAGTCAAAGAAGGATAATATGCAAGCCCCATAATGTACAAAAAAAATTCTCCAAAAATATAAAGACAATGACCTTCAATAGCAAATAGAAACTCCAAAAACTGATATGCAACTGAAGTGATGCCACCCAAAAAAAAAAACCTTTTCCCAAGCTTCAGGATATCCAAGTTATTGAACAAATGCACCAATTTGAACAAAAAAAATGCAAGAGTGCCTCGAGCTGAAACTAATCAAAGTGACTAGACTGATGAAAAGAGCTCTGAATTACCTTCCTGATATCGCTGGAATCACTGAATTTCGATCAACGGTTGCGAAGATATGAGTCTTTATGTCCAAATTGTAGGGTTGACTTCAGATGATTGTAGAATTTTTTGGAAGCAAAATTTCCCAAAATGGATGTCACCACTAGAAATAGCATACAATTACCTTTCTGACGGTATCTCGTTTGCTGATTTTTGATACCCTGGTGAAAAGTTATGAAAAAATGAAAAAAATGCCTAGATGAAGCACTCTGCAGGCTAAACAGGCGCAAAAGTTTGGCCCTCGGGCATTGGCTCTAGGTCGCTGATGTGACCGCAGAGCTAATCAGCAAAAAGAAAGGACCACCTCTAGGGCTGGTGGCAGTGGGGCGGTGATCGTTGGTGGGATGGAGCCGGTGTCGGGGATGAGGCTAGAGATGGGAGCCCGATAGGAGATGGAGCCAGCTATTGGAGAAACCAACGCCGGTAGGAGGACCCAGTGGAAATGAAATATCGATGACCGATCGGACGAGACCCCCAATGGGTCGACAAACAATGTACCTTCTCTTCCAAAAGCCGCCGACATAAGGACTTCTGCAAACGAATGAATGAGCAAGCCGAAAAATGATATATATGATTTTTAATATTGCGTTTTAGCAATTAAAAATAAAAAAATCTCCAATATATATTGCCAATAGAAAATAAATCATGCCGATGGGAGAATAAAAATACAGTCACCCAGATTTAATTAAATTTTTTTGCAAACTATAGAAAAGCTATAGCCCGAATTTGACTTTTTTGCCAAACAATACAATATGAGCCCGAATTTTTGAAATAAAAAATGCCTACAACTAAAAAATTTTTTGCCATGATGGAGGACTGAGACGGGAGATATTTTCCTGCAAATTTGTACGGATAGTACAAAAATATTGCAAACCCTAGATTGTACCTCAACTGGCTCCTAGATGAAATATGTCCAAATTGGACGAATGGGTAGGCGATTTGTAGGTTTTGAGGCCTTCTAAGTGCAATGGAGAGGTTGGATAGAGCCTGATCTACACCAGAAAATAGCTTGGTCCCCAGGTAGAACCAACTAGCCTACAAAGAAAAACCTCAAGCCTACAAAAATCTCTGTAGCCCAACTTTCTTGATACTGGGATGAACCTTCAATGGAATGGCTCTGATACCATGTTGGAATAATGGATGTTGAATCATCCAATGAAGTTGCGCACACTTCAAAAGGATCTACCAAGAATAAATTCAACCACACATAAAGTGTTGCAACTAAGGGCATGCAAATAGAGATTATCTGATTGATATTCAGAATGTATTGAATTGATTTACAAAGAGTACATATGCTTGATTATATAGGCAAGAGAAAAACCTAAAATGCATAAGATGTTGCCAAGTGTTCAAATCACACTTCATGTGAAAACAAGAAACCCTAACCTAGGGAATGATAACATGATGAAGATAAGTTCTAGAAAAGACAACTCATCTTCTAGAAGGGAATCTTATCTCAACAACATTATTAAATGATAAAAAGTAACCTAGGACTAATATGAATAATTAATACCTAAGTTAACTTATGCTAGTGTAATAATTAATTAATTAATTAATTACACTAACAATTGGTACTTGATGAATTACCTTTATTGGTAAAAAAGTGAAGGTTGATGTTAACCATTGGTAAAATTCTCTTGGTAAACCTGTGTTAAAAGTAATTTATTGCTATACATAGAAAGAGTATCCACCTTTATGGTGTTTTTTATAACAACTTCTATAATTATACTATCAAGATGATTCCATTTGAAACATTAGACAGAAGAAGATGCTAAACTCCTATAAGTTGGTAAGCTAGGAAACATGATTAGCATTAGTTCAAGAATGCTTTCAGAAATAGATAAGAAAATCAAATCAATCAATCAAGATTAGTGGAAGCTAATAATAGATAGAAAATCTAAGTAGATTCCAACTGTACTCTAACACAATTCTTGGCTAGAGAATAAAAGTTTCATAAAGAAAGGAATGTACTCCAAACCAGCTCCTAGATATAAAGGACTCTTCAAAATTCTCGAAGTATGGATATTACATATGAATCTAATGAACAATATTTTTCATTATTGTTTGGGAAAAATTGTGTTGGCTTTCCTCGATGACATTCTTATTTATTCAAAAAACGAGGATGAGCATCTTCAACATCTTGGGTGGTTCTTCAACGATTGAGAGAATATTAAATTTATGAAAAATTATCAAAATGCACTTTCTTTTAGAAAGAGGTACAGTACTTGGAGCATATAATATCAGCTAAAGGAATAGCAGTGGTTTCCACAAAGATAAAAGCTATAGTAGAATGGCCAATACCAAAAAATGTGCATCAGGTTAGAAGTTTCATGGGATTGGCTAGGTATTACTTGAAGGCTTGTAGGAAAATTTCTCTAGGATTTCCACCCCTTTACATGTCTTCAAGAAGAGGAAAAATATTTGAATGGATAGAGAAATGTCAAGAAGCATTTAATATGTTGAAGGAGAAATTAACAACTACACCATTTTTGGTAGTACCAGACCCTATTGGTCATTTTGTAGTCATAATGGATGCATCTAGAGAAGGATTAGGCAGAGTATTAATGAAAGATGAGAAGGTAGTGGCTTCTCAATCTCAGAAGTTGAAGCAGTATGAGCATAATTATGCACCTCACAAATTAGAGTTAGCAACTTTTGTGCATGCCCTGCAAATGTGGAAACATTACTTGTTAGGGAATATTTTTGAACTCAAATCGAACCATCAAGGTTTAAAATATATATTCACTTAGCTTAATTTAAATTCTCTCCAAAGGAGGTGGATAGAGTTAATTTTAGATTATTATTTTGAGGTTAGTTAAATTAAGGGCAAGGAGAATAGAGTAGCTGATGCACTGAGATGATGGAAACAAAAATACTTACATGGTGTAAATCAACACCAATTTTAGAACTCAAGTACTACAAAAATTGAATGAAGATGAATTCCACTAGCAAGTTCATGAAGCTCTTCAAGAAAACTCTCAAGAACCTAAATATGAGGGTTTTTAGATTGAAGCAAATGGAATTTTGAGATATAAGGGTAGGATGTATGTGTTGTATGTTGTGGTTATGTTGTTGATATGTGGTTATCATTGATCTCAACACTATTAGCATTGTGTTTTTGAAGGCTACATATGTCGAGGAGATTGAGAAAATTGTAAAAAATATATTGTAGGAAACCATTGAAGCTAAGAAGTTCAGAATGGTGGAGAGAGATTTAAGTTGTTAATCTGAACGTGCGCTTCAAATGGTTTGTTGATGAACCTTTCTAGTATTTTTTTTGAAAGTTTCAGAGGTTTGCATCAAGATTTGTGAAAAATATGAAGATCTGTGTGCCCACAATTATTCAGTTTCTATAGATAGTGTTCTTGGATGAAGCAGATGAAATTTTGGTAATTTCATGTGTTGTGCATGTACTTGTGACATTCATGTATGAGTATAGATCATGCTCTATCCTTGTTATACATTCACATTGATCGAAGTGTTCATGATCATAGATTTTTCTGATAAGTGTTCAAGTTTTCATGTTCTTGGTCGACATGATGGTGTTAGCATGTTGCAGATGAATGAGGATTAATATTTTATTGTTTGGCATGTTTGAAGATGTTTGTTTGGGCCCTCACTATGTTGTGACCAACTTGTGTTGGTGTGCATTGAATTTTATTCATGTATTGAGGCCGACATTTCTAATTTACTCTTTATTTGTGCCCAATAGAATACTGGATGTAAATTTGTGTAGTGGATATATATGTGATTTATTTCCTTATTTAGAGGCGATTCTCAGGGTGTACAAGTGATTTAAATGTGCTAATAAATTTTAGATCATTCAAGAGCAATGAAGAGTGTGAAAGAGATTGAGCAGAGTGTGGAAGAGTGTGTACAAGTCTTTGTGTGCCTAACTGGAACTGTAATCAGGCTCTTGTAGAAGCTAACTCCTTAGTTCAAATTCATCAAATGGATTTAATTTGATTATTGTATGTAAGGTAGAGAGCCTTCCTTCTGAGCAGAATGCAAGTGCAATCTTTAATATTCTTCATTATAATTATAATAGGGTATAATATTGTGGACTAACATCCACCGTGGTGTTTCCTCTAACATGGTTTCCACGTATAAAATCTTGGTGTTCATGTGTCTCTAATGTGTTATTGATTTATGCTTGCATTTTTATTTACAAAATCTGAGATACAAGGTTGATTAATGTTGTATAAGTTTTATTTTGGTAAAATTTAATTCACCCCCCCTCTTAGTTGTCTATCCTTGTTTTTCCAACAATTGGTATCAGAGATAGTTCCTATGTAGAAGCCTAACAACTTGAGGTGATTTGAGATGGCATCATACAAGAAGGATAGTCCTAGATTCAATGGTAAAAACTACTCTCTATGGAAAGTCAGAATGGAGTGTCATTTGAAGTGCATTGGTGAACCCTTCTGGAAGATTACACAAAGTGCATTTAATATTCCTCAGAATGGTCCCTCCTTTGTAGATGAGATCAAGCAAGCATAATTTAATACTAGGGCAGTAGAAGCATTGTTGAGTTCTTTGACAGATTCAAAGATGAAAAATGTGATAGGATTGAAGACTACACACCAGATCTGGAAAAATTTGGAAACATTATATGAAGGAGATGTACTAGTGAAAAGTGCTAAGCTACAAAGTCTGAAATGAAAGTGGGAAGACTTGAAGATGAGTGAAGATGAGAACATCCTCTCTTTCTATCAAAAGATAAATGAACTTGTGTTGATAATTAGACATGTTGGTGGAGCCTTAGATGAAGAAGAGATTATGGCTAAGACACTTAGATTTGTGCCCCCTTCCTACAAAGCAACAGCTCATGCTATTGATGAACTCAAGATAGTGATAGATATTACAAGAGACTTTTCGATTGGAAAACTTTCTGCATTTGAATTGAGTGAATTTTGTGAGTTTTCTCCTAAGACTGAATCCGCCTTCAAGGCTATTGTATCCGAGAAAAGCAAGCAGAGATATGATTCGAGAGAGAGTTCCAAGAGGACATTCATGTATGAAGAAGAGATGAAGCAGATTGAAGATGAAGAAAATGAATTGGAAGAACTGGAAGCATTGATTGTGAAAAGAGAATCAACAGGTCATGGTAAGTACAAAGGAAAGTTACCTATTAATTTTTTTTTCTTGTAGTAAGATAGGTCATTTTGCATCTAGATGTCTTGAAAGAGTTTCAAAGTACAAACCTGAGAAGACTAGATTCCAAAGAAAGTGCTACTATGATGAAAAAGGTGTAACTGATGAAAAATCTGATAAATAAACTAGAAATGAAGATGAATGGGTATTTATTTCTATCAAAGAAAGTGGTTAGGTGTCCATTGAATCTGCTAGTAATGTGAATGTTGAGAAAGCTCTTGCAGAA
This sequence comes from Sequoiadendron giganteum, assembly GCA_007115665.2. Lineage (NCBI taxonomy): Eukaryota > Viridiplantae > Streptophyta > Pinopsida > Cupressales > Cupressaceae > Sequoiadendron > Sequoiadendron giganteum. The sequence continues at coordinate 603,371,356 of CM021103.1, forward strand.
AAAATTGAAGAAAAGGATGAGTGGGTAATTGACAATGGATGCTCACATCATATGACTAGTGAAGAAAGTAAGTTTATAAGCTTGGAAAACTATGATGGTGGTGTTGTAATATTTGGAGACAACACTTCTGGTGTGATTCGTGGTAGAGGCACTATTTATTTTGGTGGTAAGCACAATATTGATTATGTTCTTTGTGTAGAAGGCTTAAAGCATAACTTGTTGAGTGTTGGATAGATGGTTGACAAGGGTTAAAATTTGTAGTTCAATTATGGTAAGTGTAGAATAAGGGGAAGCTCTAGAAATATGATTGCTTCAGGTACAAAAACAAAAGGTAATATCTTTCATTTGAGTATTGCTAGTGAAAGTTGTTTGATTAATCAAACTAATGTAAGTTGGTTATGGCATAGGAGGTTAATTCATGTGAACTTTGATGACATTGTCAAGATAATCTCTACTCAAGTAGTTAGAGATCTGCCTAAGTTAGTGAAGCCTACTAACACTATGTGCAAGGAATGTCAGATGGGAAAGAAAACAAGAAATTATTTTTAGAGCAAATAGTATAGCTCTAATGGAGTACTGGATTTGATACATACTAATCTATGTGGTCCATCTAGAACCATAAGCCTACAAGGTGAAAGGTATTTTATGCTACTCATTGATGATTATTCTAGAATGATATGGGTCGCCTTCTTAAGAGAAAAATATGAAACACTAGAAAATTTCAAGCTTGAAAGATATGGCAGAGAATGAGATAGGTCAAAATATCAAATGCCTAAGGTTAGATAGAGGTGGTGAATTCACTTCATGAGAATTCAATTCTTTTTGTGAAGAGCATGGAATCCAAAGACAACTATCTACTCCCTAGACCCCTCAACAAAATGGATTTTTTGAAAGAAAGAACATAATCGTTCTAGACACTGCTAGAACCATGATTCTGGAAGAAAATGTTCCTCATTTCTACTAGAGAGAAGTTGTAAGTACTACTATGTACACAATTAATAGGGTGAATGTAAACAATAATTCTGGTAAGACACCTTTTGAGCTATGGTTTGGTTATAAGCCTACTATCAAGTATTTCAAAAAAATTGGAAGCAAATGCTACATCAAGAGAGATGATGATACAGGAAAATTTGATGCTAAAAGTGATAAAGGAATCTTTCTAGGATGCTCTACTAAAAGAAAAGCTTATCGGTGCTTCAATAAGAGGTTGAAGAAAATGGTTGAAAGAGAAAATGTCAAAGTTGATGAAGATATTTGTAAAACATACAGATCTAGTGGATATGATTTAAATGATCAACATGATAGTGCTAACATTGGAAATAATTTTCAGGCAGTGAATCAACTTCAAGTTGTTCCAATGAACCAATGGAATCAAGAAGCAGAAACCAATAGAAGTGCAGAAGAAATAACACAAGAACAAGAGGTCATAGAAAATATTAAAACTCCTAAGTATGTGAGGTGAAATATATTTGATAGTCAGATCATAGGAGATAAGAGAAAAGGTGTGCAAAACAAAAGAAGAATTTTGGAAGAATATTGTCTAATTTCTAAAGTTGAGCCTAGAAATATCAATGAAGCATGCAGGGATGAATATTGGATGGAAGCCATGAAAAAAGAAATAATGTAGATACATAAAAATGGTACATGAGATCTTGTTCCTAGACCTCAAAACAAAAATGTGATTGGAACCAAGTGGATGTTCCAGAATAAGTTGAATGAGCAAGGTGAAGTTGTCAGAAACAAAGTAAGATTGGTTTGCAAAGGGTACTCGTAGGTGGAAGGTATTGATTTTGAAGAATATTTTTCCCCTATTGATAGAATTGAAGTTGTAAGATTATTTATTTCTTATACTACTTTCAAGAATTACAATGTTTATCATATGGATGTAAGGTCAAAATTTTTGAATGGTGAACTAGAAGAAGAAGTCTATATTGAACAATCGTATGGATTTCAGTTGACTAATGAAAATGACATGGTATGTTGATTGAAGAAAGCTCCTAGATCTTGGTATGCTAGATTGAATAAATACGTGTTGAAACTTGGATTCAATAAAGGTATTGCTCACAACAATCAATATTTCAAGTTGGATCAAAATACATAACTAATCATTGAAGTCTATGTTGATGATATTATTTTTGAAGGTGATGATGATTTGTGTATGAATTTTGTCGATGAAATTAAAAGTGAGTTTGAAATGTCAATGATAGGAGAGCTGAAATTATTTTTAGGATTGCAAATCACTCAGTTATATTATGGAATTTTTATATCTCAATCTAAGTATGTGAAAGAGTTACTGAAATAGTTTGGCATGGAAGATTCAAAGCCAGTTGGTACACCTATGGTAATTGGATGCAAAATTACACAGAATGATGATTCTCCTAAATAAAATCAAACAAGATATAGGTCAATGATTGGTGGATTACTCTCTTTGACTCAGACTAGGGAAGATATAATGGATGTTGTATGCATGGTTGTTAAATTTCAAGTTGATCCTAAAGAGTCTCATGTGACTGCTGTGAAAAAAAATAGATTCTTGAAAGGGACAATTGATCTTGGTCTTTGGTATTTGAGAGATGATGATTGTGTAGAAGATGAGGATGACAGGAAGAGTACCAGTGCCGGTGCATTCTTATTAGGAAAGAAGTTGGTATCTTGGCTAAGCAAAAAGAAAAACTCAGTTTCATTATTTACTATTGAGGCAGAATATATTGTTGCTGGAAATAGTTGTACCCATGTATTATGGATGAAGCAAATGTTGAGAGATGTCAGAATTGAGTATGATGAACCCATTGCCATATTTTATGAAAATTCAAGTACCATTAACATTACTAAGAATCCGGTGTTGCATTCAAAGACAAAGCATATATCCATCAAGTATCACTTCTTGAGAGACAAAGTAAGTGACAAAGAAGTTAGATTGGAGTATATACCTACCAAGGAGAAAATTGCAGACATCTTTACCAAGTCATTACCTAAGGATACTTTTGATTACCTTAGAGGAAAGTTAGGGGTGATTTCCCCTCCTGATTAGAACTAAGATGCAAGTATTTGCATTAGCTTGCGAATTCATAGCCATATCTTATTCCAGATTGATGTTTTGGTGGCTACTACACAAGGGGAATAGTCAGATGATTTAAATATGTGATTAGAGCATGTGTACCTTTTACATTGGTGTCAAAGGGGGAGAGAAGAGAAATCTGAAAAAACATAGGAGAAGAAGGAAACAAAAAAGAGTGCACAATCGCAGGGGGAGATTGTTGAAGAGTTAGTTGGGTTGATGGTATTATTTTTCACATCATGTGTTTCCATCAATGCCAAAGGGGGAGATTATTGGATGTTGTGGTTATGTTACTGATATTTGGTTTTCATTGATGTCAACACTATTAGCATTGGTGTTTCTAAAGGTTGCATATATCGAGGAGATTGAGAAAATTGTAAAAAATATAGTGGAGATAACCAATGAAGCTAAGAAGGTCAAAATGGTGGAAAGAGTTTTAAGTTTCTAATCTGAAGATGCACTTCAAAGGGTTTATTGTTGAACCTTTTTAGTATGTTTTCTAAAAGTTTCAGACATTCGCATCAAGATTTATGGAAGATATGAAGATTTGTGTGCCCATAGTTATTCAATTTTTGTAGATAGTGTTCTTGGATGAAGCAAATGAAATTATTGCAATTTCATGTGTTGTGCATGTACTTGTGATGTTCATGGATGATTCTAGATCGTGCACTATCCTTGTTGTATGTTTTCATCGATCAGAGTGTTCATGATCGAAGATTTTTCTGATAAGTGTTCAAGTTTTCATGTTCTTGGCCGACATGAAGGTGTTAGCATGTTGTGGATCCCTTAGGATTAATATTTTATTGTTTGGCATGTTTGAAGGTGTTTTTTTGGGTCCTCACTATGTTTTGACTGACTTGTATTGGTGTGCATTGAAATTTATTTATGTATTGTGGTCGATAGTTATAATTTACTCTTTATTTGTGGTCAACTAAATTGTGGATGTAAATCCTTGTAGAAGATATATATATGTGATTTATTTCCTCATTTAGAGGTAATGCTCGGGGTGTACAAGTGTTGTACATGTGCAAATAAAGGTCAAATCATTCAAGAGCATAACAGAGTGTGAAAGAGATTGAGCAGAGTGTGGAAGAGTGTGTAGAAGTTTTTGTGTGCCTAACTGGAACTGTAATCAAGATCTTGTAGAAGCTAATTCCCTAGTTCAACTTCATCAGTTGGATTTAATATGATTATTGTATGTAAGGTAGTGAGCCTTCCTTCTAAGCAATATGCTCTAGGTAGTGCGCTTGAATGCAAGTGCATTCCTTTTTATTCTTCATTATAATTCTAGTAGGGTATAATCTTGTGGACTAACATCCACCATGGTTTTTCCCCTAACAGGGTTTCCTCATATAAAATATTGGTGTTCATGTGTCTCTGATGTGTTATTGATTTATGCTTGCATTTTTATTTATCAGATCTAAGATTTAAGGTTGATTAATGTTGTATAAGTTTGATTTTGGTAACAACTGATTCACCCCCCTCTTAGTTGTCTATCCTTGTTTTGCCAACAGTATGTACCAAATTCAACAAAACCAAGGAAAATGGTATGAAAGGAAGTACACACAACACCTTATTCAGGTCATCCAAGGGTAACCAAAATGTTGGCTGATGTAAGAACTCTATATTTCTTGAAGGGAGTGAAAAAGGATGTAGCCAGGTTTCTTGCAAGATGTTTTGAATGTCAAAAGGTTAAGTTGGAGCACCAACACTTGATAGGATTGTTACAGCCTCATAATGTACTAGAATTAAAATGGAAAATCATCAGTATGGGTTTTGTATAGGAATTAACAATGACAAGAAGTAGACATAATGCAATACTGGTAGAAGTGGATAGAATCACTAAAGTAGTAGATTTCATAACCAAAAATCTAATAGATGGGGCTTTTGTGATTTCTTGGAAGTTTGTGCAAATTTTTTTTTGTCTTCATGGAGTTTCAAAAAATATTATTTCTAACAAAGATGCTAGGATGGCATCCAGGCTTTGGCGGACTCTATACATCCTGAAACAAATGGACAAATAAAAAGAGTGAACCAGATTTTGGAAGACCTAACAAGAATGTACTGCATGGACCATAACTATAAATGGGAAGAATATTTACCATTGGTAGAATTCCATTATAACAATTCATATCAATCAACTATCAAAATGACACCCTTTGAAGCATTGTATGACAAGAAATGCAAAACACCTATCAGTTGGAAAAGAATGAAGGACAAGATAATTTTAGGACCCAAAATGCTTTAGGAAATGAAAGAAAAAGTTAAAATAATTAGACAAATTTTGAAGGAAGCTAATGATTCACAGAAGAGTTGCGTTGATGCAAAACATACCCCCTAGATAGTTTGTGGTGTGAGAGAAATTTCTCTTGTGAGTTAAACCTCAAAAAAGCTTTATCAAATTTGGAAAAGCCTCTAAACTAGCCCCAAGATATGTGGGAACTTTTGAAGTATTGGAAGTTATCAATCCAGTAGCATAGAGAGTTGCTCTACCACCGGCTCTTGTAAGATTGAACAAATCTATTTCATGTCTCCTATCTTAAGAAGTACTATGCAAAATTTGACCATATGATTGACTGGAATTCCTTGTAGGTGTGAGATCCTAGGGTGATCACAATAGAGCCACTCAAAGTGCTAGAAATACGTAAGCTATGCTTATGTAACCATGAGTTTGTACAATGCAAGTTCTAGTGGGACCAATACTAAGAGGGAAATTCCACATGGGAGGATTATGATGAAATCCTTTAGAAGTTTCCTTATCTATTTATGAACAATTAAGAACTTTACATATATGTATTTAGGATTTTAGACCTGAACTTTCAAATAAAAAATCATCGAGGACGATGATTCTTAAGGGGAGAAGTATGTTACATTCCTTTTTGTCTTGAATAAGAATATGGTAATGTAGTTATGGTCATTATGTTTGTTGTGATTAACTACCTTTCATGAGAATGTGAAATTGGGAAATAATTTTTAATTTATTGCTTATAACTGTAATTATGGATGATTTCCTTATATATGTTCACAGTGAAAGTGTTGAATATTTTTCAGTTTATTAATGATATCAAGAATGATCTAACCATATTCTTTTGTCAAGTGGTTGTAGGATCTTCAACACCTGAGGGAAAGGGAAATATCATTTAGGATAGGTCATAGTTAATGAAGGATCAAATTATCATCGAGCCACAAGTTGGTGTAAGATAGATATATTGAAGTCATAACCTTGGTTGTATATCACTTAATTAAATAAATTATAAAAATAAGTTAGCTTAAATTGTGTATCATCGTTCACCTCTAGAAGTATTTTAATTAGTCTCATGTGTACCTTGGGAGATAATAATATAAAGTATTTAATCTAAAAGTAAAAGTAACCTCTTAAGGTCAATGATTAAATATTAAGGTTGAAAATAATAAATTATCTTGGGCATCGGTGAAGATGGGAGGTGATAACTTCCCACCACCTTGACACCACTCTTGCTCAAATATCCAAGAAAGTATGCATGTAGTCACATGCACTGGGTAATTTGGCTTGGGTGGAATGAGGTGTTATCATATTTAAATCGGCATTATCTCACTTACTCTGTCTTATCTCATTCACACTTGCTTGGCATTCAAAAATTCTAGCATTCTCTTTTTGGTTATCTTGTGGAAGTGCCAATTGGCCTGACTCTTTACTTTCCAAGTTCTCTTCTATCAATCAAAATTTTTTAGTTTACATTACTATTTTTGAATGTTCTTGGCTGAATGCAACTCCTTAGCTTCCATTCAATCTTCAATTGGTGCGAGGAAAAGAAATTCTTCAAATATCTTCTGAAAGCCCCTGATGATGTTTATTTTTCCCTTGAAGATAGAGTCTTGATCAAACATTCCAAGAGGAAGCCTCCAGACTGTACTTTCTTATAACTCTCTCTCGCTCTCTATTTTAGTTATATTTACTTATAATGTTTATTTCATTGATGTAATAATTACTCTATTCATTTAGAAAGTAATGGAAAGTTAGTTCATAACCAATTGTGGTTTACAATTATAAAAACTATTAATTGTTCCTTTCAGCTAAAATTGAAAAACTAGAAGTTAGTTGATGAATGTTAAAGTAGTTAATGTTCAAATTGTTTATCTTTCCTATTTTTTAATGCAAAGGAAAATCTCACAAGAAAAATTATTTGATTACTTTTCAGCTGAATCTAGTAGTTAGTTACCATTCTTAAACTATAGATTAGTTAGAGTGTTACACAATGCAATAGATAATGAAAGAAAATCATAGTTACCCTCCCTTTATCAAGATTGAAATACCAAAAGGAAGAGACCAAGCTTGATAGAATAATGTTGAGCACCTTATGAGAACAAGAAAGTGCGATAACAATAATAGAATGAAGTTATTATGGTGTAGAAGAAAAATAAATGTTGAGAGAATATAGATAAGTTGAGAATGAAAGAAATATTGATTAAGAGAAAGAGAGAGAAAATGAGGAGTTTGAAGAAGGTATATGCATGCAAAGGGTTTTCCTAGTGCACCTGTGAGCTATAGAGGTGTTACACTCATGGATAGGTGGGAAGTGTAACATCCAAACTGCTATTGCAATCATGAATCTTTCAAGGATTTTTGCATGACATTCAGAAATTTGTGTGGAAAATGTTAGTCTATGATAAAAATTCATGTTAATGGTCAAGGGAAAAAGGCTTAAGGTTTGAATTAAGGTTTCATAGATATGGCTATGTTATCAAATTAATTTATCTAAAGGGGAGGTTTATGGAATGTGAAATTGCATAGGATGCAATTAATGACATTACACTTCTATGTCTAAGTTGTGTGTATCATCGTCAATTTTATTTTTCAAATAAAATCTTCTATTTGGTAATGTACAATCCATATAAATCTATTCTATGTTTTTCCATATTCCCTCTTATTGTGGGGGTGGTTTAGAGGTTTTTGGTACTGCCACTTCTTGGATTTTATTTGGTTTGAATATTATCTCCTTAATTTTGAGCAATGTGGCATGTATGCATGTGATGTAGGATGGAGCTATTAGTTAGTAGAAGTGTTTGATAATTTAGAGATGGATAGAAATTTGATGTTTTTTATTAGAGGTAAAACAAGTTTTGAAGGGGCCTTGAAACCCTTTACAAAAAAATAAAGTTGTTTCAAAAGATAAATAAATAGAACATTCAATAGACAAAATGCAACAAACCATCAATAAGACAGTAGCCAAAAAAGAGGAACACAAATAACAACTTACATATTCTTCAAAATATTTACAGCTTCTGTGTCGCTCTCAATATTCTTTTGATGTGCACCCATGACTTCAGACATACCTTTAGCAAGGACCCCCACTTGCATCTTGGTATTATTGTGAGTTCTAGCACTAGGCCCCAAAAATTTTACCTCATTAACCAAAACATCCTGCAAACCAACAACCTTATCAATTGAAGCTTCCTCCACCACCTGCCTTTCCCTAGCAACATCTTTCTCACCAGGAGCTCCCTCCATCTATTTCTTATCCTTCTCATTGAGAATATAAAGTCCCTTAGCCTCATAACTCACATAATATTTATTCCCTTCAATGAACTTATCCAATTTCATGCTAACCCTTTCCATTTTCTCTTCCAAGTTCATAATTCTTTGTTCAAAAATATGCTTCATCTTCAGCATCTCCTCAACAACGATCTTCAAGGAATCATATAGCTCATCAACTTGAGTCAAAATAGAAGACTATGAAGAATCCTCGGCTTTGCTCATAGCACCCTGAACCCTCACATTAGTAATGTTGAGCTCATGAAAAACCCATTTAAACAATTTGAAAAGGGAAATGGTGCCCTCCTTAGCTAGACACAAAATATTGGGAAAACCCTCCCATTCAAAGTTAAACACATCTCTAACCTCCACATCACCCTCTTAGGAGATACTATTCTTATTATGGCTCTCACAAACCTCCTTATCTTTAGCCCCAACCACCAGCATTTGAATTTTGCGAAGAGAGATAACAATGTCCTCAGTCACCGTCCTCCTTCTATTTTGCTTCTCCATATCCATATCAAGGGAATCCAAAGCATCCTGCCCACCACAAATCTTCAGAGAAGAAGTAACATGCTCCTCCTGCATAGGGCTCCCAAATCTTATAGCCAAACTCTTTATGCTACCCTAATTTTTTCTTTTAATTTTATAGATACCCTAAATTTTCCCGACTAGTGAACAACATTATTTAACTAACTTTCACCATTCTTCCATAAATGATTAAATAATAAATTATTATCAAATTATATATTCACTTATGAATTATAATTAAAATAATTTAATTCAAACAAGATAAAATACCAAAACTAATACTCATGAAATGAAGCTCTAAAATAACGAAATCAAACAATGTAATCCTACGATAACATAAACTGAATTCAAAACTTTAAAACTATACCATCCCAGGTTGGAGTTGTGTTTGTATTGATGTTTGAATGTTGGATTGCTCGATTCAATACAAATCCTCCATTGGTGTTGTTGTAAAAGCTTCAATTCGTGTTGATAATGGTGAACTAGAATGTGAGGATAGTAATTCTCAAATGTGCTCAAGAATTAGTTATGTAGTGCTTTTCTATATAAATTCTAGATGATTTGTGAGATATATGAGGATTATTTTATAGATTTCTAGTTTCAAGATGAATGTTCAAGATTTCGTAGTAAAAGATCCTAATCAATGGTTTAAAACCATTGAAAGGAAATAGAATGGAAAGATTATTGGATTTAGATTGCATAATATATGTGATTGAAGAAATCAAGTTGAGAAGTTAGTGGGATTGAAGAATTAGGTTGAGTGGTTAATGGGATTGAAGAATAGATGAGTTAGTCAACTATTTAGAGTGAGAAATCAGTGGTCGTGATTTTCTCAATCACAAAAGGAGGGTGAGGATAATTAATTAATTAATATTTTGAGTTGAACATGCAAGTCATGTTCGACTTTAACAAATAAGTTTTTTTTTGTTTTTTGACTATGTTGAATGATGTTGAATAATTAATTTAATTATTTAGGTTTAGAGAGGGGAAAGGGTTTTAATTAATTTATTAAGCAATAAAAATTTAAATGATTTAGGAGAATAGGGTATATTAGTGACATAATTAAATAATTGATGTTTATTTAATTAATCAGGAGGAATAAAGTTAGGGGTAATCCCACAATACTGGTTTACAATTTTTGGGCAAACTTGACACTAAACTGATTTTTTTTAGCTTAATCTTCACTTTCGGGCTCCTATAGCAGTTAAACTGTGGGGAATTTGAAGATGATGCAAACCAATTATTTGTGATGTTTTGTCTATATATTCTAAATATATTTTTTTCAAAATTTTTGGAATCAAATTGCACTTATTTTTCCATCTCCTTTGAAAACTAGTTTAAAAAAAAAAAACATTTCTAAGAAGTAACACTCACCATATACAACATAATTTTTTTTGTATCAAGGATAAAATTCTAATTTTTTCGAATTTATATTTGTAACTACGATATATAGCACTTTAATCTAGTTTTATAGTGTTTTATTAAATATTTTTTCCTTAATCAAGTTTCAAAGTCAAACCAATTACAATTCAGACATATGTAGACTGTATACAACATAACTTTTTATGTATGTATCAAAATTCAAAAAAAAGAATTAATGAATCAAGGACATCAATACCTAGTCCAAAAAATTTTTTTAATTTTTTTTTATAATATACTATTTTTCCACATGTGTAGAACAAAGAGCTTGATTTTCAGTGAAAAAACTATGTTTATTAAAACTAAAAAAGCAAATACATTTAATAGAACCAAAACATATTAAAATTATATTCATTGGATAGATCATTCCAAGGACTACCATGATCATTTGAAATAAATTTTAAATGAATTCATTTGATCCCCCAAAAGGTAAATCAAAAGTGATTTTTATTAGCATTTTGATAGGTGTAAAGGAGACTCCATTGTAGGTAAGGTTTAAAACTAGTGAGGTTCTATCCAAAGGGGTTTGATCTAAGGTGGTTTGATAAAACCCTCTTCAATTGGAATCCTTGAAATGGAACCTTTTAAGGCATAAATCATTATATTTTCTAAAAATATGTGATTTCAGCAAAAATTAGAATCTCCTAGAAATTGTAAACCAACTTTGTGGGATCACCCTTAGATAAATGATAAATGATGAATTAACTAAATAATTTAAGATTATTCAATTAATAGAGGAAAATAGGGTTTAATGATGTAAACGATGATTAAGGATGAATTAATTAAATAATGTTAAATCACTTAATTAATATATGAATATACATTTGATAATAGTTAAATAATAATGTATTATTTAATCATTTAGGAAAGAAGGGTGAAATTTAGTTTTAAATAGTGTTGTTCGCTAGTCAGGACAATTTAGGGTATCTACATTTTCCTATCTTTGATACAATGTTATTTTGAGTGTTGTGTCAAAGAATATTAAAAAAAAATCTCAAGAGTTGCCCCGGTATGTCTTGGTGACAACGGGATAGCATGGTGAAGGCGAGATAGCATGGTGCCCCCTCGAGAAATTTGGTGAAAATTTTGGATAATGAGCCAATTTTTTCAACAAGATGATGTGATGCATTTTAAGTGAAAGGACTAACAAGAGAAATGTTAACTAGAAGAAAATTTTAGTAGGATTTAGAAGAAAATTGATGTTGTTACTCATTAATGAGTTTTATTTTTCTTCATAGAGACTTCGTATTTTAGCAATCCTTATTAATGTAGAAAATAGACATGATGCACCAGGTTATTAAAAACCAAGATGGATTTGTATCTATTGCATGGACTTTGACTCTACAAACAAGGAGTATTCTTGCTCATACTAGACATACAAAAACCCTATTAGAGTGTATGGTAAGAAGTTTAAAGCATTTTGGACCAATGCACAGAGAGGTATGAGGAAACAAACATGCAAGGCCGCTTGAGTTGCTTGAAATGAATTTTATACACACAAGACAAGTAATCGTCATTGTAGTATTGAAAAAATATCTAGAAAATAGAGCAAACAAAAATCAATGATCAATGCTCCATTCCTTCTTCTCTATATCCTTAGTGGACATCCTTGAGAGATCCTAGGAATGAGATAATAAGATAAATTAGAAAGATAAAATAGTAAAAAGATAAACAATGTTGTTGTATCACTTTCCATATTTGTTTTGAGGTTTCAAGTTGTTATCCATTATTGATGATGTCTATTGTAAGAACAATCTATCCCTTAATACATATCTCAGGATGTTGATAGTGAATTGTCAATAGATAGGTAGTTAACACTTTAGCATTGTTTTAGTCTATTTGCGATCAAATCTTTGTGATTGTTTGATTGAAAGTTCTAGCTTTTGATGTTGCTTTGTTTGTTTCTTTTTTTCTCAAAGGGTGAAAATGATGATTTTTTTAATTATGGGTGAATGTTTTATTATGGATAGGCAATAAAGAAAACATGAGTTTTGAGATTTTTCAAATCTTTTTGATGTTGTTTTTGTTGTTTTATGTATTTTATGAATGTATTTGGAGTTTGTTTGTCTTTTGGATATTTTTTTGTTTAGATTTTTTACCAAGTTTTAAAGACCAAAAAGGGACACCTAAAGGGACTAACCTAGTGCCTCAGGGGCTCATCAGTGATGGCCTTTCCTATGTGATGAATATAAAGGCTCTTAGTTCAACCATTTTGACTGACATTATTTTTGGAGTTTTGTATATTTTATGAATGTTTTTGGATTTTGATAAGATATTTGAATGTTTTTTTTTCTTTTTTCGGGGCACTATTCTAGGGCCTCGGGGGCTCATCATTGATGGCCTTTCCTGAATTATCCATGTAGAGGCTTGTAGTTCGTTTATTTGATAAAAGTATGTTTTTTATTTCTTTTTTTAATTTTTCAAATGTTTTTAGATTTTGGTGACCTGATCATATGGATGTATGATAAAGAGATATCAATATATAGGGATATTAATAGTCTTTTGAGATCTTACTTATAGGCTGGCTAAAATTGGTTGATCTAATTAAGCAATTTTTTTTAATGATAACATTATTGAGGATACACAATAATGTAAAGTTAGTGTTGTCAGGATAGGAATAACACAAGGATTGGGAAGGATACATCCCAAGATTATGATTGATTGATCAGGTAATGATTGATCAAGATTTGTAGCCAAGCTAGGAACAATATTGTTGAATATTTTGATACCACATTTGAAGTGTCAACAAGATGCCACTGATATGGATTGTTTGAATTGTTTGGGCAATGCCTAGATCATAATGTGATCTAGAAGACATAGTTCAAGATTTATTCTAAAGCAAGATGTAAGTACCTACCCCTAATGTTTAGCAATGTAAAAAATGTGAGGATTATCTTGTGATTGGATAACATGTTCAAATAAATTATGCCCCTTTGGAAAATGCCTTCATGTCTCAAATAATGTTGGATAGGATATGATCAATGATAGTGAACCATGTCAAGATGTTTACCATAAGAAAGTGTGAATTTTACATCGAAACTTTTCCAAGATCAAGATAAGTTGGATTAGGATAAAAATGGTTTGGATGAATGGTTCATAGATTTATTATGGATAAGATGGATGGATGATGGATGGAATGTTAGATTTATTATGGATAGGATGAGATGCTTCTACTTGAAATGGTGCATGTAGATGCTCGATTCTACTCATGACACTTGTTTCCTATGTTTTCATCATGGTACTTGTCCAAAGCACTCCCATAGTGGTTTTCATTGGAGGAGGATTTTTCTCTTGACTATTTTCTTAATTTTTTTTAATTTTTTGAATGTTTATGCTCATGTTGAACCACCTGGTGGTATTGATGTAGACATTGTTGGTGTTGATATACGTGTTTTTGTTGTCATGGTGTGCTAATGATATCCCACTTGAAGGATTTATTTTACTAAGATACATGCACTTGAATGTAACCCCTAATAATTTGTGTCTTCTATGTCGATATTGGAGTCAACCTTACCTTGATGCACACATCACGATAGAGTTCCCTTAGAGTTCTTATGATAAAGAGTTGCTAGCAATAGATGGTCAATGCGAGATTTGGATATCATGGATGGGGAAATGTGTTGAGGGATATGAGATTCAGTTGGATTGGTTGATAGCTTGGAATCTTTGACTCTCTAAACTTGGAATGATGAGAAATGATGGGTGGATATGGAGATTTGATTGGGACCAACTTCTTGATATACCTTGTAGGTCACTCTAGACACTTTCTTTTGCATCACTAGACATTTTTGATGGATGAACTTCCCTTTTTGATTTTTCCCCATAGTTTCTTTGACTAATGGAGTTTGATAGGGATGATTTTTTTTCTTTTTCTTTGGTATCCATTTGTATTTCCTTTATCCATTTTTTTTTACTGATTCTTTTGCTTCAATGACTTGTTCCTTTCTTTGATATAAATTTTTCTCTTGTTGTTGGTCCCAATTGGAGGCTTGAAATATGTGTGGATGATGATTCATGATATAGCTAGTTGTAGCATTGGTAGTGGTTTTATCATAAGGACTCTTCGTGCTCTCTATGTTGATGTTTGTGTTAGATAAAGTTACCCCTAGTATTATAGAGGTATCACTGATATGTTTAGATTCCTTAATTACTGAATAACCAAGAACTTGATGCTTAGGATTTTCAATAATCTTTACTAGTTCCAGGATTCCCTCGGGTGATCCCACAATACTCGTTTACAATTTTTGGGAAAACTAGGCACTCAACTGATTTTTTTAAACTAAATCTTCACTTTCGGGCTCCTATAGCGGCTAAACCATGAGGAATTTGAAGATAATGCAAACTAGTGATTTGTGACATTTTGTCTATAGATTTGAAATATATTTTTTTCATAATTTTTGGAATTAGATTGCATTTCTTTTTCCATCTCCTTCAAACACTATCTTTAAAAAAAAAAGCATTTTAAGGAGTGACGCTCACTGTATACAACATTTTTTTTTGTATGAAGGATAATTTTTTTTTTTTTTTTAATTTAGATTTTTAATTACGATATCTAGCATGCTTTCATTTGGTTTCATAGTGTTTTATTAAATATTTTTTCTTAATCAAGTTTCAAAGTCAAATCAATTACAATTGAAACATAGGCGAACTGTATACAACATAACTTTTTATGTATGTATCAATATTATTTTTTATTTATTTAATGGATCAAGGACATCAATACCCAACCTGAACATATTTTTAAAATTTTTATTTTGATAATATGTTATTTTTCCACATGTGTAGAACAAAGATCTTGATTTTTGGTGAAAACCCTATGTTTAATAAAACTAAAAAAACACATACATAATAAAACCAAAATAAATTAAAATTATATTTGCTAGATAGCTCATTCTGAGGACTAACATGATCATTTCAAATAAATTTTAAATGAATTCATTTGATCCCCCAAAAGGAAAATCAAAAGTTATTTTTTATCAACATTTTGATAGGTGTAAAGGAGACTTCGTTGTAGGTATGGTTTAAAACAAGCTGATTCTATCCAAGGGGGTTTGATCAAACCCTTCAATTGAAATCCTTAAAAATGGAACTTTTTAAGGCTTAAATCATTATATTTTCTAAAAATATGTCATTTCAGCAAAAAATAGAATCTCCCAGAAATTGTAAACCAGCTTTGTGGGATCACCCCCTATTCATGTAGGCCTAATCCTCTGCCTTGATAATGCATCCGTTGAAATTTTTTATTTGCAATAGGATATGATTTATCTTAGAAACAAGGTTCCAATTCTTCTTTGATTTGTTGTGGATCTTCAAAGGTGATAGATTCTTCATTAATAAGATAGCTTGTTTTGATAAAGGTAAGTGATCCAAGCTTATAAGTGATAGGGCCCTCAATATGTGGGATACCTCCCTAATTAAAATATTTCGCTTGATCTTCAAAGGATTTTTTGGATTCACAATCCAAGCAACACGCTTCTTCATGATCCATTTTGACTTGTTCTTCAAAGGATGTTTCATATTCAAAATTTATGTAAATGTACTATTCATGATCAATTTCTGGTATGTCCATGGATTTTTCTATGCCTTGATCATGTGTAAATATGTTAAGAGTATGAGACTCTTGTTCATTATTTATAAAATTGAGAGTAAAAGACTCTTGTTCCTTGGTAATAATTTCAATAGTATGAAACTCTTGTTTTATATGAAGATCATCTACATGTCCTTTAGGAGTAAGCATATCATGGGTAGATGTATGTGCACTTGGTATATGAATTTTTTCTTCTTTTGGAAAATATTGGATGTCTTGGAAGATATTTTCCAAGTCATTGTAGTATTTTGGTGATAGGGATTCTTGATCTTGAATTTGTCTGGTATTATCTTTGATATGCTTTGGTTCATGCTATTGACATGAATCAATTTCAAAGAAGGGATTTCTTGTAAAGGATCCCTATATTTACTCAAAATCTGGACATATGGGTGATAACTCCTAGCTTTGAATTTTTGCATTAGATATAAGTGTTGGATTAAGAGTCTCTTGATCATCAATATATATAGACACGAGGTTGGATGATGTCAACATATCTTGGACTAGATCATTGCTAGACTTTAGTGATTGATTTTGATCATTCTTGGGATAAAATTATTGATGTATGTCATCTTGCTCATTGGATGATGTAGAGATATTGTCAATGATCATTGTCTTCAACATCTGAGATATTGTTAGTATTTTCAACCATGAGATAAAATGATGTTAATATTTCTTGAATTGGATCATTTTTAGACTTTGGTGTTGATTTTGATCATGCTTTGTGAAAGAGTCTTGACGTATGTCCTCTATCTTACTAGGAAAGGTAAATACATCTTCAATTTGATCAGTGGTAGATATATCTTTATCATTGTTGTCAAGTTTCGAGGTTGAGATATTATCATTGTTATCATTATTAGTTGAACCTTGAATGTTTTCTTCAATAGCTATTTATTTTTTATCAATAAGGTCTTGGATGAGTTTTTTGAGTGTAACACATTTTGATGCATCATGACCTTTTACTCCATGCTATTTATAATAGGCCTTGTCATCATACCATGGGAATTTGATGATAGGTTCACCACTTCATGATGGTTTTAGAAGTGTGATAAGTTTAGCATTGACTAATTTTTTTAACACCCCCTAAATTGGCTCCCCTAAAGGATTGTATTTATGTTTAGCAATGTAGTTTTCCATTGTAAGTCTTGTTGTGGTGGAGATGATTGTTGTATTTGAGATGGAATTTCTTGTTGGTCTTGAGATTAATAATTTTGGTGATGTAGTACTTGATAATTTTGATGTGGATATTGTTGATTTGGGGGTTGATATTGTTGATGGATTTGATTTTGATGTTGGGAGATCTGATTCAGGTGATATGATTTTGATTTTGTGGCCATTGATGTTGTTGATTCACTTGATATTGTGGAAATAGACTTTTTTGTTGATATGAATCAATTTTTTAATGATGTTGGAAGTGATGTTGATGTGGATATTGGGATTTTTGTGGATTGATGTTTTTTTGTTGTTGATATTCAATGTTGTGATGTTGAACATGTTGTTGATGATATGTCATGTTTTGATTTTGTTTGAAAGTGTGTCAAATATATTCTCAAGTGCATTTAGGGAAATTCAATGTTGTAGATTTTGTCCTTGATGGTGATTTTTAAACACTTGATAAGAGTGATTTTGCTATGAATGAGGGTTTTGATTGAAATAAACCATGTGAGAAGATGCTCCAAAACCTTGATTAGGGGAATCCATAGTTGATATATCATTGACATTTGTATTATATGATGATCCCATGGGTGTATAGAGTGGATTTGGATTTGGGTAATGGATTGATATTGACATGTCTTGGGGATAGTTGGATGTCTAAAATATTTTATGAATCTTATGTAAATCAAGTCTAAAATGAAGGATAGTGATATTGGATTTTGACTAATAGGTCCAATGATGTTTTCTGATAATTGAATGGAGTTTGAGGCCAATGTTGAAAATGAACTATTTTTGACATTTTTGAGGCCAATTTGTAAGTAGGTCAATAGTGTTTCCTATTTAAATCAATGGCAACAATGTTTTAGATCAATAGTGGTTTTGTGTAAAGGAAACTATAGCTAAGTTCAACAAAAGTGACTCTATTTTGGTAATGACTATCAAAAAATAGAGACAACAAAATCGACTATTTTGAGCAATAGCTCGACTATATCTTTTAATAGCGCACATATTTTGCAATAGGGCCAATATTTTTCAATAACACATATTTTGCATAGCGCTCATATTTTTCAATAGTGTCAATATTTTGCAATACCTACAAAGTTTAGGTCAATAGCTACCAAGTTTAGGTCAATAGTGGTAAAATTTTTGCAATAGTGACTTTGTTCAATTTATTCTTGGTCTTCTATGATGGCAATTTATTGGATAATTTTCACAAGTTTGAAATGTTTATTCGATCTGATGTTTTGAGAGTATTTTTTGAGTTTTGGCAAGTGATAAAGCACATCAAACAATTTTGAAATCCAATGATATAACTCAAAGATAATCAATCAACACATCCCAAGTAGGTACATTTCTTTGAGGTAGGCTTACCTCATTCCTTGAAGGGATGATTTCACATGCAAATTATGGAGTAAACCATAAATCGGACTTGGTAACTTTTTAAAAGAAAATTTCTAATGCACCACCTTGAAAGAACGTTTCAAAAAACTTGGTTGGTTACTAAAATAAGGTGTTGAATGACATTTTGAGCATCATGTGGTATACAACACACTGAGACACTAAAGTCTCTAGCTTCCCCTAAGTGACCCATTCATTCTCATGAGAGTAGGCACGAGTGGTAGTTGGTCATGAATTCAAGTTACTTACCTTTTGGCGTATTGATAAGTTTTATATATCCCACCGATAAATGGGCTTGAGAATCACCATCCACTCTCCATTGTGGGATGTACTGCATGGTAGGTCCTCATCCTAAAAAGAAATGGGTGTCCAAATAAGAAAATGAAAAATCCCAAAGTGTTTCTTGTCATCCAAGATTGTCAAAATATGTAGGGGAGAGGATATGCACTTGGCTCACCAATCACGGTGAACAAAATATAAAATTCATCATAGTTTATTTTTAAGTCCCAAAAATTTGAAATGTGTGAAGATATCAATTCATTTTTTACATACACCAAATTCAAATAATTTGATACTTCAAGAAAAATATAGCAATGTGTAAATCAAAATGGATTTGTTCAATTTTAAGCACCAAAGTTGAGTGTTTCTATTTTTTCTTTGTCCATCTTAATATGGCCAACAAAATGAAATGTGTTCATTTGTCAACAAAATAAAGGTGTTTGTGTGTCAAAAAAATAAAAGGCGTTGGTAAAAAAAACATTAAATTTTTAGAAGCACCAAACTTGAAATGTGAGATTTTCCTTGTTCATTTTTAAAAACACCAAATGAAATGTGTGAGTTGTCTTGTTCAATTTTAATAATACAAAATGAAATGTGAAAGTTTTCCTTGTTCAATTATTAAGCACCAAAGTGAAAGTGGTCATGATTTACTCAATCATAAAAGGGATGAAGATAGTTAATTGAGTTCATTAATTAATATTTTGGGTTGAACGTGCAAGTCATGTTTGACTAAATAACAAATAAGGTTGTATTTGTTTGTTGACTATGTTGGGTGATGTTGAATAATTAATTTAATTATTCATGTTTAGAAAGGGGAAACCAATTTAATTAAATTATTAAGTAATAAAAATTTAATTGATTTAGGAGAATAAGGTATATTAGTGACATGATTAAATAACTTGCATTAATTTAATTAATCAAGAGGAATAAAGTTAGATTTAATGATGATATAGTGAATTAATTAAATAATTTAAAGACTATTTAATTAATAGAGGAAAATAGGGTTTTTGATGAAAATGATGTGAAATGTAGTGATATTTAATGATAATGATGTCGATGATAAAAAAAATTCATTCAAGATGTGTGATATGTATTAGGTCATTTTTACATGTCTACATAAAGGCACTGTTTTATAAACACCCAGTGTTTTCCAACAAACATTCACTCTATATGATTGTAGGTTGGAAAACATAGTGGGAGGTGAGTGCATGATTTATGAAACCTCCAACCCACACAATTTTGTGAAACCCTCTACACGCTGAAGCCAAATGAAATCCCTTATTTTTCTTGTCACTTCAAATTACGCCAATATTTTTTGCCTTGCACGACAAGCCATCCATGCACTGTAGGCGGGAAGTCTGACGTGACTAAGACATACATTTTAAATTGTAACAAGTATTATTATTTTCCATCAACTTAGTCCATCAAGTCTTTTCATCAGTGCATTTTTTCAGGAGATTAGCTTATCCCATTATTTAGCACTTATTACTAATTGTTTAAAGTATTGTTATTGGAAACCACTTTGTGTTGTGAGTTTTTTCATTCTACAGTTTTAAAGTGAAAGATTGGAGAGTAGGGGATAAAACTGTAGGTGGGGGAGATGACAAACCAATGGAATTGAGGTGAGGGGTTTGTAATTGATTGGGTTGTTACTTCTAAAGGGTTTTAAAATATTGTGTGGGTTGTAGATTTTGAAAAACCAATGTTTTGCAACTTGGAATTTTATAAAATAGTATGAATGTAATTTAGATAGTACAAATGTAATGAAAGGAAACTGATAACAAGTCTTACACAAAGTAAAATTTGCATTTTAATTTCTTAATATGATCCAAATATACATGCACAATATGATTGCATGTTTGAAAACACAGTGGGAGGTGACAACATGATTTATGAAACCTCCAACCCACAAAATTTTATAAAACCCTCTACATACTGAAGCCAAATACCTTACTAGGTGTTTATAAAATGGTGTCTTTCATTACATTCCTATGGTCTAAATAACAAAAAAATTTCAAGACATTCATACTGTTTTGTAAAATTGTACGATGCAAAACACTAGGTTTTACAAATCCTACAACCCACTTAGTTTTTGAAAACCATTTACAAAAAACCCTTGCAACTCCTTTTCAAGCTCGACAACAACCTTCAAAATGAGAATGTTGAAAATGGCAACATTTTGGGCTTTCTGTCCATTCCAAATTATTATTTTGAAAAACCATCGGTGGAAAACCCACACTATGTTTCCCTTTCTAGTTTCTCTCAACGTTATTCATTTATTTAGTGAGAAAATTAAAATAGAATTTTTTTAAAACTATCAACACAAAAGCATGTAAACAACTCTACATTTCAAATAAAAACCCCTTTTCACAAGGAAAACCCTTAGAGACCCATCATCACAATGAACAACCATTCATTTTATTCAATGAGAACATTAAAACAAAAAAATTGAAAAATCCTCAACAAAATTACACATAAACAACTCTACATTTCAAATGAAAACTCCTTTTCAGAAGGAAAACCCTTGAAAACCCATCATCACAACGAATAGTTGTTCAATTTATTTAGTGAGAACATTAAAATTAAAAAAATTAAAAACCCTCAACCCAAAAACACATAAACAACTCTGCATTTCAAATGATAACCCTTTATTCTCCGATCAATGAAAACCCATCTTCGAAACGAATAGCGTTCAATTCTTCACAGTTCAGGTGAATGGAAAAATGGCATATATTTCTGCCAGATATGCATACCTGCTAGCTAGCTGACAATGCCTGTCAAATGCATTTTGGTAGGAAGAGTGTCCACTTTGCTTTGGCCTCTAAATGCCTGCAACTCCCTTCCGTGCTCCCCAACAATCTCCAAAATGCAGATGTCGAAAATGGCAACATTTTGGGATTTTTTTCCATTTTTTTTTTTATTTTGAAAAACCCATCGGTGCTACCAAGCTTTTCCAATGACGAGACACGTGACGACACTCCAAACAACACGCGCCTAACCATCTGTCAACGCGGTCCATCAAGTCTTTTTGTCGGTGTGTTTTGTCCAGTGTGTGGGATGGGGGATAAGGTGTTATGTTATAATGTTACATACATAGGTGCTTTTTGTTGGGAGATTAGCTTCTCCCAATTAATAATAGCCATTTTAATTTTGTTGTCTTATCAATTCATTTGTTACCATTTAATAAAACCTAACAAATACATTACTATTCATATTAATAGTAGCTACTTAATTTTCCTGTCCCATTGATTCATTTGTTACCACATAATAAAATCTAATGGATGCATTAGTATTCTTACTCAAACACGAACAAAAGATGAGTTGCATTACTATTCTTACCTCTGATACAAACCAGTAATAACTTTTTTTTTTTGGTTGTTTCATCTATTCATTTGTTATTATTTATTAAAATCAAACAGATGCATTAATATTCCTCCCTCGAACACAATCTGATAATCAAGTGCACAAACTCCGTGATCATGAAATTTGATCTGAAATATTGATTTTAAAAAATCATACAATTTAAATCCATAAATTATAACACTTAATTATCAGAAACTATAAAAACTTGATGCTGTTAAACAATATAATAATAAAAGATTTGAGAACATTAAGATTTCCAGTGTTGGGAACAAACCTGATCCCTTGGTTGCAAAACTGTGCTTACTAAAACCGGTCGGTTGTCGTGTCCATTACGTTTATTAGATTCCAAAAGATTGTTTTCAACCAGATAGATCATCTGATAGTCACGTCTTGTTGGAAGGAAAAGGGAAAAAGAAAGCCAAAGTAGTGGTCTGATTCAGTGACGTCAGCCCTGATTCAAGACGTCTAATCAGCATTGTACTTGAGCTGCGTCTTATTTTGAATTTAATCATCAAGTGGTCGATAAGGATCTGTTCATTGTCGGAGAATAATATCTTCCTTTTTTTTATCACATTTGACTGGTAATATCATCTCCTTTATCACTCTCCACTACTTGTTCAGTCTCACTAAGCACTGTTTCTGTTTTTGTCGATTGTTAAACGCCTGGTCTACTGTTATATGCTTTGTCAGAGTCTATCCATTAGCTTGGATATATTCGGATAATGGCCTGGTAGTAAATGATCACGTGGGTTTCTGTATATAAATATTAGTCTTGATGTGCAGTTTTAGTATTGTAAATAACCCAATGGTCAAAGTTAGAAAAATTTCTATGTTAAGATAAGAGATTATTATATTAGGTTCTACTATTCTAGATTATTCTAGAAGATTTTTTTCTATTTTAAAATATGAGATTATCATATTAGGTATTACTATTGTTGGGATTGTTTAGATTGATTTAACAATTGAATAGATCAAGGTAATGTGAAAATGGTGAAATGTATTTCAAAATAGTGAATTTTTAAGAGTTGTATTTTGATCCATTAAGTTGTAGTTTTTTGGCATGTTTTAGTTGTTGGTTTTTAATTTTGGGTTTAGTTTACTGAATTAGTTTTGTGATGTGATTTTATATTGTTGTTTCGAAGTAATATAACTCTTCTCTTGTTTTTTTCCTATTTTAAAATAATTGATTATTATATTAGGTTATACTATTATTGTGCTTGTTTAGATTGATTTAACAATTGAGTAGATCAAGGTAATATGGAGATGGTTTAATATATTTCAAAATTGTAAACTTTTAAGAGTTGTATTTTGATCCATTAAGTTATAGTCTTTTTACATGCTTTAGTTGGTTAAATGACTTTTGGGTTTTAGTTTAGTGAATGAGTTTTGTGACGTATTTTGTATTGTTTTTTGAAAGTAATATAACTCTTCTCTTAACTTTTTTCTATTTTAAAATAAGTGATTATTATATCAAGTTCTACTAGTATTGTGCTTGTTTAGATTGATTTAACAATTGAGTTGATCAAGGAAATATGGAGATGTTGAAATGTATTTTAAAATAGTGAACTTTTAAGAGTTGTATTTTGATCCACTAAGTTGTAGTCTTTTGACATGTTTTAGTTGTTGGTATTGATTTTTGAGGTTTAGCCTAGTGATAGTTTTGTGATATTTTTTAATATTATTTTTTTGAAGTAATATCTATCACTTTTCATTCTTTTTTTCTATTTTAAAATAAGTGTTTATTATATTAGGTTCTACTATTATTGTGCTTGTTTAGATTGATTTTGCAAATGAATAGATCAAGGTAGTATGGATATGATGGAATGTATTTCCAAATAGTGAACGATGAGATTTGTATTTCCAAATAGTGAACTTTAAGAGTTGTATTTTGATTTGTTAAGCTTTTGTCATGGTTTTAGTTGTTGGTTTTGATTTTTGCAGTTTAATTTACCAAATTAGTTTTGTGATGTGTTTTTATATATAATTTTTTGAAGTAATATAATTCTTCTCTTCTTTTTAACTTTCTAATGATGGATAATAGAGTTTGATATGAAATATGGTAGAAAAAATCTTACATCATCAAATCTGTAAACAATACATGCTAATATCATGGATTTTGGAAATTATATGGCTATAATTAATATAAATCTTTTCATAAAAATAATAATAATAAATTCTAAAAGCTTGAAAGTGAAGCATTATGTTTATTATTAGTGATATACATAGTAATTTTCAACATTGATTGAAATAATTATCAATATCTAAAATTACTTGATTCGTACTTATCTTCATAATATGTTTACACCCAGTGTAACTTCCAACCAAGCTATAATGAATTAGTCAAAGTTTAACACCAAGGCCTTCTAAATTACTTAGTAATCAATAGTTAAGCCTTCAATTCACATGTCTTGAATGTACAAAGTTAATAATTATTTCATGGAAGCATTAGAAAGACCTAAGGTTCATTTCAATAGAGATGGTTGAATAAAAAAATAAAAAATAAAGTTTATAAATATTTTAAGTTTGAAAATTTAGTAGAAACATTGTTGATATGAACACAAACACTCACAAAGTGAAAAGTTAAAAAACATATGATTTGTCATTTGAATAAAGCTGAAAAAGATTATTAACATTCAATGAATGTCATATTAATTTTAATATTTTTTTTTAGTAAAGAGGGATTTAAGGGGAATCAATACAAAATATCTTTAAACCAACAAAATAAGGTTCTATGAACTTGATAAATTCCACATAAACATTAGAAATAGTAAACACAACAAAGACAAACAACACTGACCACAAAGAACTAGACACATTAACTACTTGATTAGTAATTATCTTCATAATATCTTTACACCCAAGATAAGTTTCAACCAAACTATAATGTTGCAGTCAAAGTTTAGTACCAAGGCCTTCTAGATTACTTAGTAATCAATACGTAAGTCTTCAATTCACATGTCTTGAATATGAAAAGTTAATAAGTATTTCATGGAAACATAACAAAAGACTTAAAAGGTCATTTCAATAGAGATGGTTCAATAAAAAAATAAGAAATAAATTTTATAAATATTTAAAATTTGAAAAGTCAGTAGAAAAATTATTGATATGAACACAAGCATTCACAAAGTGAAATAACATTCAATGAATATCATATTTATTTTATTTTATTTTTAATAGAGAGGGATTACGAGAGGGCCCAATCAATATAAAATGTCTTTAGACCAAAAATATAGTGTTCTATGAAAGATAAAATCCACATAGACATTAGAAATAGTAAACATAACAAAGACAAACAACACTAACCACAAATAAATGAACACATTTATTAGTTGATTTGTAATTGTCTTCATAATATCTTTACCACCAGTACAAGTTCCAACCAAGCTATAATGATGCAATCAAATTTCAGTACCAAGGCCTTCTAGATTACTTAGTAATCAATAGCTAAGTCTTCAATTCACATGTCTTGAATGCTCAAAATTAATAAGTATTTCATGGAAGCATAACAAAAGACCTAAAGATCATTTCAACAGAGATGGTTCAATAAAAAATTAAGAAATAAATTTATAAATTTGAAAAGTTAGTAGAAACATTATTGATATGAATACGAAGATTCTCAAAATGAAAAAATGAAAAACAGATGATTTATCATTCAAATAAAGCTGAAAAAGATTGTTAACATTCAAAGAATTTCATAGTATTATTTTTTTATAATAAAGGGGGATTTAAGGGGGTCTCAATCAAGACAAATAGTTTTAAACCAGCAAAATAAGGTTCTATAAAGAATAAAATCCATATAGACATTAGAAATAATAAACACAACAAAAACAAACAAAATTACCAACCGACATAACATTTAAATCCTGTAATTTGCCTCTTATTACCTATACGAAATTAAAGATCGCTTTTAAAATTCTCACTGAATTCTGATCCTCGATGCATTGCCCTATTACCCTTTGGATTGAAATTCATGATTTATTCATTACCCCATCAAGCTTTGTCTTCAAAAAATTTGTTATGTTTAGGTGGGTTTTTATTTTGATTTTCAGTCTTGTGGTTCATTAGTTTGTTCTTAGTACTGATAAGGTGGTTAAGTTTATCTCTCTGTCTCTGCTTTCCCATCATGGTGGTTTGCTTTATTTGAACTCTCTGTGTGGCTGAAAGTCTTGTTCTGACAGGTTTACTTTATGGTTTTTGGGTGGACATGATATTGGTGGCCCCCTAACTTAACTAAGTATTTCTTTCGTGGTTATTTGATCCTGCTCCATTAATTTTGTAATGTGGCAGTCGTGCATCAGATATAATTATGTCAGAGAGGGTCTATCCTTCGGGAAAGCACCAATCATAGAATCTTTACCTTGGTGCGCTCGTACCAGTTGATCCTCCAAAAGTAGGAGCAAGAAAATGATTGCACCAAGGCATGCCTCAGTGAAAGATCACATCTTTGGTGAGTCAAAAGGAAGAAATAAACCCATTTTTTGGATCACGAGCAAGGATGTACCTGCACCATCAAATGCGGGAAAAGAAGGAAAGGAAGGTAAGAGAGAATGGTATGAGCTGGTAATGAACTTCTTGTACCATTAAGAAAGTTGATGTAATGGTTCCCATCATCTCTCTTTGAAAGTTTCTCTACCGGCTGTAAAGCAGTAATATTACTGATTATGTAAATAGTTGGTATCTTGTTTTGTTGGTTTTTAAAAAGTTTGGATTCTACAGATTTTTATTTCAATGTTAATATCTTAATTGACTATACAAGATTCATGCGCAGACAAATATAATTTATGTTTGGTTGATAAATTTTGATTAACATCAGTTTTATAAAGTGTCGATTAGGAAAGGTTTACCATTAAGATGCAATCTCTATCATGCAATCAAAGTAAGTAGGTTTGAAATGTATGACCTGTATGAACCTCAAAGTCTTTTGGGAATGTGTTCGGAGGGATTTCAGAATAACCATTGATTATGATAGATAGGATCCTATGAACCCCATATTGATGCAAAATTTATGGGTACTCACTAATAGAATTGGATGCCCATCATTTGAATGAAATGTGTTTCATGAGTCTAGATGTAGAGGAAATTCGACTCATGGGTGATATGTGCATTGCAAGAGTTACAAATTAAAGATCACAACCATAAATTATGAATATATTCCTCGATGGTATCCTAATAAGCAATATTTCAAATGGATTTTTCAGCATAAATCCATGATGTAAAATGAAATGAGAAACAAGAAAATCCTAAAATAGAAGAATTGTTCAATAAGAAATGAAACTCAATCTTTTGGACTAAATAATAGAGAAGTAATCAATGCAACTCCTTTTATCAAGTAAGAAATAAACTAGATTAATAATCATGCTAAACTCATTTAATTCATTTTGCAAAGGTTATGAGAAACACAGTTAAGTTTGTTTTAATTATTCCTTGGACTTTAAGAATTGTTAATTGCATGATTACAAACTGGATTTTGATATATTTTGTGCTACACATTGTCTCCCATTATCTCAAAGACATATCTCATTATGGATATTAGTTGTTGACCTTCAATTCCTTGACTTATCCTTATAGATGATGCTCTTGAAAATGTTCTTAATATAGGGGAACTTGACAAGATTTAATCATTGTCTTCACTCACAAGTTGGTAGGGGCCTTTGCAAGGGTGGATGAAGATATTGTGACAATGAGATGAGTAACTATAGATGCAAGTGTAGATTGGGTGTTGTGTTGTGGCTCAAGGTAAGTGTAGAATTGAAAATTGTCACGGATGACAATTTCACACTAGGTTTAGCTCCCCCTATGTGCTTGGACCTAATTGTGAATTTAATATTTCTATTTTATAAATATCTTCAGAAAATTAAAGAATGTGGTTGAAAATAACCATTTAATATTTACTACTAATGTTTAAGGTCTCAAAAAGGAAGGGTTTAGAATAGGGCATCTAATGCCCTTGTCCGGCCCATTTTGGCTAAAATTTAAATATGTCAATGTTGACATTTTAATATTTGAAAACCAGATTTATTTTAACTATCTGTACTTGATTTTCAGGAATTAGAAGAATTGCATATAAATACAAGTCATTTTTATCATTTTAATTCTAACAAGAGCTAGCAATTTTGGAGAGAAAACTGAAGATCTTAAAATCACTCAAGACAATTGAAGGGTAGAATTAGTAGCACTATTACAATGATTTAATCAATAAAGATCATGCTTTCAAGTCATTAGGAAGAAGGAAGCAATTATGTGCAAGAATCTATTATGATCAATCATGCTAAACTATGAAAAAGTATTGAGTTATCATCTACATGCTAGTTACAGTTCAATCTATTATGTTTTATGAACTAACCTTTTACAAGTCTATCAAGTAATCAATTCATCCATCAATCAATATTTGTGGCAACTTGTGGTGTGATATCACTTCATCAAGGATTTCACATCAAGGTAACATTGCCATTTATCATTTCAATCAATTATTGTTGTTTTGGCCTTTGTCCGACCTAGGGCACTCCATCTTGATCATCATCAATCTTTGTACATGGAGGTAGAAATACCAAAATGGGTTTTGACTTAAGAAAATCCCTATACAACACAACATTTCCCTCTCTTTTCATGTGTGCAGATTCGATCTAGAAGTTTCAACAAAAGACAACTACAAATCTTGACACAAAGTAGACTATAACCTATAGTGTAAAATTTTCAAATCTTAAAAAGAAGCATCCTAGTCTAGGTTCCCCAACACCCCTATCCTTGTAATTAAACCTTAGATTTCAGTCATAGATTCTTCTTTATATCTCATTCTCATATTTAAAGTTGTTTTATTACTTTCTAATTTTTTCTATGTGATAAATTATATTTCTAGATCTAGGGTTATATGTCAAATACACTTGTTAAAACATACATAAAATTTATCATCTTCACAACACTCAAAAATAGAGAGAAGACCCTATTGGTGTTTTAAAAATACAACCCAGCTAGGATTTGTAAGTCTCTAAGAGTTAGCCAACCTCTATATTAAAGAACCACAAAGGCTAGTGGCCAACTGGCAAGATTCAGTCAAATACTGACATCTCCTACACTTTTGGCTCTACAGGACCAAGGTGGGTAAACCTACACAATGTTTAAAACTTAATTCAACCATACACACTGACATTGCTTTATAAAATAGATAATTCCCAATGCAAACACACTAAGGGAAGCATTGAAAGCCTGAAACTTGGCCAAATTCTCAGTAACTCAACCCTCTCCCAGCCATTGGAAAGCAGGACAAATAACAAACTAAATAGTAAGAATAGGAATGATTTTGCATTTAAATTTATTTTTGAGATGCACAAAACTGCATAAAAGATTAGTGCCACTTCTGGGCCATGGAGTCAAACACATAAAACGAATTTCCCAGCAAACAATCTTCAACCAGTGGATTTAAATTGTTGATTCTTTGCATCAATTGTTACTATCTTTCACTAAAAATCCTTCTCTTACTATCAATAAGATTCTTCTTATCAAATCCCATCTGCACACCTGAAATCACAATCACCTACTCAAAGCATTTTAACCATTTCTTTGAAACAAAACAATGAACAGACAAAAGAATCTCATGAAACTTGAGATGATAAACTCAAAGACACTTTATATTATTGAATTTACATGTCTCAAAGTGTACAAATATGGAGACAATCTGAAGATATTCATGAATGTGCAAACACCTTCATGATTTTATTTGCATAAACTGGTTGTATTTACTCATAAATTCAA
Organism: Sequoiadendron giganteum; assembly: GCA_007115665.2. Classification (NCBI taxonomy): domain Eukaryota; kingdom Viridiplantae; phylum Streptophyta; class Pinopsida; order Cupressales; family Cupressaceae; genus Sequoiadendron; species Sequoiadendron giganteum. Next base: position 603,401,404 of record CM021103.1, read on the forward strand.
AAAATTACAGCTTACAGACTCAAACAATGACTTAGAAATTATAATTATCTACCTACCCAGCCCAATACAAAAACTGAGGAACATTTACAATGAGAGAATAATAGAAGATATAGAAGAAGAGAAGTGAGAAGGAGCAGCCCTAAATCTGATCTCCTGATGCCATCTAGAAGCTTCATTCACCGTTGATCAAACCGAAAAGAATATCTCCTCTCCCTTCCTTTTCAGCAGCAAACTTATTCCCTCAAGACTGCCTCTACTCATCATTTCCTTGCAACTGAAAATCTACCCATGTGGATAATTTCATCATTTCACCCAACTGTTGGAAAAACCTCTTTCCCGTGCAAAATTATGTTTCAGCTCTTTTACATTGCTACACATTATTTTAATCCAAATATTAAAGTTTCATAATTTTAATATTTATCCCTTTTGACTTTATTTAAAATCCCCAACAAAGAGAATGTTTGCACATTGAAATGCTCCCAAATACAAAATGAATATAAAATTCATTTTACTTACCTTACTAAAATATCTTTTTCACTCTCACCTCGCAAATTTTCAATGAAATCACCATTTATTGTGCAAGGCTTGCGAGCAAGGGTTGAGATTTCCCATCGGACAATATTTTAATTTTGAAACACTTCACCATTTTGAGGATTTTCATGGGGCCCACCTTCCTTTCAATCAAACCATTTAACTTTTGAAAAAATTAAAATGTGGCTCCTCCCATGCATTCTCGCACATCTCACGACATTTACTTGACGTCACAAAAATTCTTGCGAGGCATGCGAGGTTGGCCTTAAATCCATTCTCTCTGCAAACTCATTACCCACACACAATCCTCCATTCCTCATGCTTTGCTTCAAATGGTGTCCCATTCATTATGATGGTGCATCTCATTATCAACTGGTTGTGTGGTTTGCATTTGTCTGAAATATTTCAAGAGACCTTCTCAAGAAATCCATTCACACCTTTTGGTGCATTCCATCCTCTAATTTGATGGAAGTCCCTACCTAAAACTGCGCCCTCACAGACTCCTTTTCTGCTCGGGCCATTCACCTGGTCTTTTCCTTGTTTGGTGCGGGCCTCCCCTTTATACAGTGCATTGGTCTTCATTGGCTGGATGCAACACATACCATGGTCCACGCACCTCCACCCGCACCTCTTGCTATTGTGCCCAGCAATTTGGTGACCTCCTCACCAGGCGTGGGCCTCCTTTAGCTTTGATGGATACCCATCCTCCTCCAAGTGTGTGATTGTCCACTCAAACTCCCCACTTCATTGCAATGCACGCACTTCTAAAGCCTTTTCAACATACATTTTGTACCTGTCACTGGCCTCCACCATTTCCTCTATTGAATTCCTCAATGTTTTGATGAATGCATGTACCCTATTCCATTTTCCTACCACTTCCTCTCTGCTGCTCGCATCCCATCAGCAGCATAAGTATTTCAAGATCTCCCTATCAACCTCAATGAAACATTACCAACAGTCCATCCTAAACTCAAAGCAACAGTTATGGTGTTCTATGGTACCAAATTACATGGAAATGTAACTTCACATGCATCAATTGAACAATAGCACCTCCCACAAATTTTCCATTTATTACAACCTTTATGTTTGCCTCTGAATATGTCTATTCAGGAGAGGAATCTAAGGTACTGAGTGTACACATCTAAAAATGGTCACGGTTGGTCGAACTTGTTAATTAATTAAATATGAATTATTTAATTAATATTCTTAAGTCATCTACATATAAATAAATTTAATTATTTATTTATATTGTTCATTTTCTAATTCTTCTGATTTAATTAAATAAATAAAGTTTATTTAATTAATGTTATCCTTCGTCTTAATTAATTAAATAGATTTTACAATTTATTTACATTAACTATGACAAGTTTAAATTCCAAATTTAAATGATATTCTTCATTCCACATTTAATTAAATACTTTCAATATTTAATTAAATCATTTTCCAAATTTCTCACTCTTCTCACAAAATTAAATATTCTTAATATTTAATTAAAAGGCTTTTTCTCTTCTCACATAATTAAATATTTTTAATATTGAATTAAAGCCTTTTAAATTCGCTCACACATAATTAAATATTTACTTATTTAATTATGAGAGATACCTTTCAATTGTCTCTTCATTTCCATCTGTCTCTCAGAATTCCACCTCCTTTTCAAATTCTTGATCTCTCACTGTTCATTTTAACAGGTTTGAACTCAACCGTCGCTCTTGGCCAATTGAATTCTTACCTTCGAAAAATCTATAAATACAACCCTCTCATGAGTTGAAAAGGACCTCGAATCTCAGATTTTCATGCGTAGTTACTCTAGTCGCATCTTAGTATTTCATAGCATTTCAATTTTCATAGTTTAATCTTGTAGCATTGCATATGCAATTTTATTAATCTCATTCTCTCAAGCTGCCATTCTACAAGTTGCTGTCTTAAACAACTGAGAGTAAGCATCTTGAAACGAATCCTTGGAGATAGAGGACAATGGAAAGAATTTGAAGAAACTATGGTTTAGAGTTTGCATTTACTTTCTTTAATTTAATTTCTTCAATCTAATGTTTCTTTGGTGTATTAGTTTAGATTCAATTTGATTTACATATTCTAACGTACACATTTCTAGTGCCCACCATGGGGCCTAGCCCCGCATTTAATTTTTCTGGCAGGTGACGAACAAAAAATCGCGTTTTGGCGCATACGACTCTTGGTTCAACACATACAATGACTATTTCGGCACATACGATGACTGTTTCGGCGCATATGTGAGATCTTCCAGCGCATACGAGTACTGTTTCGGCACATAAATGACCTATTTCGACGCATAGACACTCTGTTTCGGTGCATACATGAGTTCTTTCGGCGCATACATGACCTGTTTTGACGCATAGATGATCTGTTTCGGTGCATAGACGATCTGTTTCGGTGCATACAGTTGTAAAAATTTAAAATTCTGATTTCAATGCAATCCGCAGACATAATTTTCCAAATGCTATTTTTAACAGAATGAACCAATCCTAGGGTAGACATTTAAATCTGAATTAACCAATCCTAGGATAGTCACCAAACATAAATTTTCTATTGGTTAAAATGAACTCCATGTTTTTAGTGAAGCAACATCTTCACTTAGAATAAGAATTTGTCAATTTGAGGACTTAAAATTGAACCATTATTATTCGCTGTGATTGTGGGTAATAGGTCTATGCTCTCCCCTTAACTGGGTGATCAAAATACCAGACTTACCTTTTATTTTCTACAATTTAATGCTTTATTACATCCTCTAGAAGGCCTGCTCTTGTGGGAAAAATTACTCACACAAGAGGAACGACCTAAGTGGGAACACCTAAAGCCAAGGTTTCCAACCCACTTTAATCAAAAGCAAGTTGTTGATGAAAATCAAACTTGACAGTAGTGCGCAGGATAACCATCCCCAAAACCTTTGTTCTAAAGGTTGGGAGGTCTCTTGAGGGAGTATATCTATTTTCCACACTGAACGGATACCCTTACTATGAACCATAGTGTAAAAAACCAACCGTGTCAGTATCCAAACATCATTTTAATTACGGTGCAAGGGGAGGGAAGAATCTGCCCCCAAGACACTCACCATATAGTCGCCATAGATTGTTTGCTCAAGGGATTCGGTATCCACTTCCGTCACTTTGAGTATGCACCTGGAAAAGACAAAAACACGGGCGCCCTTTAGGGGGTCACAAGGCTATGTGAGTCGACGCGATTTTAAGCTGTGGGCTGTGATTACTATGATGACCTATTTGACAAATTAAGAGTGAGTCTGATTGAAATGCTTATCTTGTTTAAAACCTGTGGAAATACTAAGAACATACACTCTTTGTTTAGATTTTAGGATTAACAAAACAACTATCTGCTTCTATGCTGTGTTTTTCACATTTAAATCAGATTAAGATCATCCAAAACAAGAATTTTTTATCAAACTGTCAAAACATGTCAGTCTTAGAAGTAATTTAGCGCATCTATGCTCTATTTCAGCCCATCTGTGCTCTGTTTCAGTGCACCTGTGCTCTGTTTCAGTGCAGTTGTGCTCTATTTTAGTGCATCTGTTCTCTGTTTCGACGCATATGTGCTCTGTTTTAGCACATTTGTGCTCCGTTTCAGTGCATCTGTGCTCTATTTCGACGCATCTGTGCTTTGTTTTAGCGCATTTGTGCTCTGTTTCAACGCATCTATGCTCTATTTTGGTGCATTCAGTCTCTATTTTGGCACATCTATTTTTCGAGCCTAGGTGATTTTTTTGACTTTCAGAAATAAAGTCTTATCGGTTTAGTCTTTCCCATGCTTAGAGTTTGGAAGTCTACAACATTTGCCAAGAAGTCCTTAGAAAGAAAGATCAAAAAACCCAAAAAATTTCTCAGTTACAAGAAAGTGTTGAAGAAAAGGAAATTTCTATATCAAAGTCGAAAGGTCCTGCTTGAACACAAAACCTTTATTCATTGATATCACGACTCTATTCGAGGTTTCACTAATGATTATGTTGTAGAACCCTTATATTCAAGAGCTTTCTTTAAAAGAAGAGCCCTTTCTCAAAGGCATAACCACAGTCAGTGTATTCGTCCTTCTTATATTCCCCAACCTGCTATCACATACGCTACTCATCCAAATCAAATTCTGCAATAAAGAGCTCAAACACATTAGGCATCTATTAAATTCATCTATCTACAAAGCTAAGATCAAACTTCACAAAGTGCAAAATCATATTTATTTTCGATCTTTGGTTTAATTCCCGTAAACAGGATTTTCATCCTTTCACTTAGGGAATCATGAGCTAAAGATTAAAAAAATTTCAAGTCATAGAATCTTCATTCTATCCCGACTTTCATCACCATTGCACTATTTCATTCCTTTGATCAAAGTTAGTAGGATTTGAGTAAAGCTTATGCCTGTTACCACGAGATCCCGAAAGCACATAGAAAGAGAGGAAAGTACAGTGAGAAAAATGGGTGATAATAGTGAGAGGGAGGAAAACCCCTTTAACACTTCAAATACTTAGGAATTAATGGAAGAAAAGCTTCAAGAAGCAGAACAGGATCCTCAATTCCATACTCTTATGGAAAAGATTTTAGAAAGAAACAAGGAAAGATACTTTCTTTCTTTAGCTATTCAAGGAGCCAAGTTACTTGCCGATTTTGACACGGAAGGGATTAAAGAAAATCCTAAAACTCCTCTTGGCGATTTTAGTGCCCTTACTCAACAGATCAAGGAATTACAAGGGCAAATAAAAGAAATGCAAGGGGGAGCACCAAAGAAGTATGTTTTGGAAGAAATATGTCCTTATCCATTCGATATAAATCTTTGAATGATTCCTTTTCCAAAACATTGCGAAATCCCTAAGTTTGATAGATATAATGGGAAAACTAACCCCATTGAGCATGTAAGGGATTTCTGAAATATGAGCTTAGAATTTGCACATGAAGATACCTATCTAATGCGATTGTTTCCACAAAGTCTAGGTGGACAATCTGTGGAGTGGCTTTCAAAGATCACTCCCCCCATCAAAACCTTTGAAGAGTTGATAAATAAGTTCATATCGCAATACTCTTACAACATTCAACACCAGGTAACCATGCTTGATCTTTGTAAGATAAAACAAAAGGTAGGGGAATCTTTCACTACATTTTTGCAAAGGTGGAGAAGAATTTTTGCGAGATACTCTCGTCCTGTTCCTGAAAAGGAAAAGATGAAGATCTTCATCGATAGTCTTAATCAAGAAATGATTTATAGACTAAACCTTCATTGTCCTCCATCATTTGAAAAATTGATTCAAAACACAATTACTATTGAAGGTGCATTGATCAAGCATGGAGTTCTAAAAATTGATAAAGAGGGTTCAAATTTGTACAACAAAAACAACAACAACCAGAATAACAACAATGACAAGTCACGATTTTGGACTCGAAATAAAAATGTTGTAAATGATGGGGTAGTAGGTGCTAACAATGTGAATACGAAGCCCACTGTTCTTAATGTGCCAGGTGTTCAATGTAACAATAATACCAGAAATTCTAGCACCCAAGGCAATGTTTCTAATCAAGGAAACACAACTAACACTCGTGGAACTAATTTTGGCAATATTCAAAATTCAAATGCACCTAGACCATCATATGTTTCAAGTCGACGGAGTTTCACTCCCTTGGGCCAATCTTTGGAATCCATTCTCAAATAATTATTGAATCAAAACATTATTACATTGCCACCACAAAAAGACTATGAACCTCGAGTTAAACCACCATCGTGGAATGATTCACACTTCTATGATTATCATAGGTGCAAAGGTCATAAGACAAACAATTGCCAAGGGTTGAAGAATATTGTTCAAGATTTGATTGATAATCGTACCATCACAGTTGAAGGACATAATGTCAATAATGATCATCAAGCATTCAAAAATCTGCTCCCTAATTATCACAAAGGGGAATCCTCGAGTGAAAAGGGCAAGAATGTTAATAACATCTAGGACATTATTATCAATCATATCTATACGGATGACCGTCAAATTAATGCTATCTGAATCAAAGGTAAGTTAGAATATCGAGAGGTCAATGTTACGACAAGGGGGCAAGCCAAGATCATTGTCAAAGGTGGCTCATCTAAAGTAGCAATTCCCCCTCCAAGCCAATACAATTTGGTTGATCAACTATGAAAAACATCAGCCCAAATTTCTATCTTGGAACTTCTAAAGCTATCACCTACACATAAGGACATTTTGGAAAAGGTCCTCGTCGATACAACTGTATCTCCTGATCTAGATACCGATAAATTCCAAGCCATGGTGGGACACTTGTCCTCAAACACATGTTTATCTTTTTTTGAAAGAGATGATTCATCCATAACTCATCCACATAATTCATCACTTTATTTAGAAGTCATGGTTCACAAAGCCCGCATTAGACGTGTTCTTATAGATGGGGGAGCCAGATTAAATATTTGTAGTTTAAAATTGATCCTAGCTTTGGGATATTCAGAAGACTCTATAGATCCACAGAAGAAAATTACAATCAAAGCCTATGATGATGAGGAAAGGAATTCCAAAGGTCTCATCATGTTACCAATCAGAGTGGGAATTTTTGTGAAGAATACTTTTTGTCAGGTTCTCGATTGGGATCTAACCTATAACATACTGTTGGGTCATCCATGGATCCATGACATGCAAGCTGTCCCATCTACTTATCATCAATGTTTGAAGTTTCTGTATGATGGACAGGAAGTAACAATACCCGCTAATCATAATAGCATTCAAACTTGTTCTAACCTAAGGGCAACTCAGGACACATTCATCCCACATAATAGAGAGGCTTTGGCCATCTCTACCTCCAAAAACAAAGAGCAAGTGCAAGAAATGATAAGAAATTTTGACACGAAGTTAAAATTGAAGGATAATGGGGTGGGAGAATATTCTTTATCTCTCTCTAATCTACCCCTATCTCCAAGATCCCATGGTCAACCCTCAACATATACACAACAAGCCGCAGCAGTTTTGGCCTCAACTTCAACCCCTATTACCAAGTTTAATGGGATGTTTATCAAAGAAATTGAAGGAGAAGATAGAGCTATTCTTGATTGGCTCTATAAAGATGAAGAAGAATCTGTATAGCATATCAAGATACCTAGACAATAGTATGGAAAGGGTTGTGCTATCATGCAACAGATGGGTTATGAAGGAAATGGCCCTCTAGGTAAAAGAAAAGAAGGTATTGTTGAACTTGTCCAATTAAAAACAATGCACCCAAAAGATAAGACTAGGTTAGGATATGGTGAGGATACTAAGGAAAAAGAAATGCAAATATTATCAAGTGAGGAGTTAGCTAAAACTATTATGTGAATCCAGGAAAACAATTCTGACACTGACTCAAATGAATATGAATGGGACACCATCTTTGATGACCAATTTTGGAGGGACAAAAAGGTGGATGTCATACACAAATTCTCACCTGCATTCTTACAAGGAGAAAGCTCAAGACCTCCGCTTGAATACGTCATACAAAGCGATCAAGACTTTAGTGAGACGAATTCGATTCAAAGTGAGATAGATCATTTTGAGGAGGATACCATCTTAGACTTCTCCCATAATAACCTTAACAATAACATCATGACCCTCACAGCCAATGACCTTACTCACCCTAATGATCCACTACCTTTGGTTCATCCCGAACTCATTGATTGGAAACAAATTGCGCTCATTGATGTTCCAACTTTTCCAAATGACGAAACCATAATAAACTTTCTTTGTTCATCCCATCTTGAAACAAGTTCCATCGGGGAATCACAAGATCAGAGTTTTCAACAGGAAAGTGCCAAGTTTCTCAGCTATGAAATAAATAATATAAAAGAAAGACCTAATGGTGAAAACCTAACAAAGGCAGTATTAGGTCAATAAAAAAGAAAAATGAAAGAAAGATCTAATGGTGAAAACCTAACAAAGGCAGTGTTAGATCAAGAAAAGAGGAAAATAAAAAGCGTATCCAATGGTGAAAACCTTTCAAAGGTGCCAGAGGATGGGAAACTTGACACTCTTCTGAAGTATTATCAATAAAGATCTTCCATTTTAATTGAACCAATAGAGGCATTTGATATAAGTACTACAGAAAAGCCTAAAGTTTTGCAATTGGCTGCATCCCTGATAGATGAAGAAGTACCTAAATTCATAGAATTTCTCAAAGATAATCAAATCAATTTTGCATGGTCCTACGCTAATATGCCTGGATTGGATCCAGATCTCATCATGCATCATCTATTCATTACACCAGGGGCAAAGCCTTTAAAATAGAAACTTAGAAAAATGCATCCACATGTTGCGTTGTTGGTTAAAGAGGAATTAAAGAAACTTTTAAACGTTGGATTCATCTGGTCCATAGATTATGCGGAATGGATTTTAAATATTGTGCTTGTTTCAAAGCTAGACGAAAGGATCAGAATTTGCACAGATTTCAGGGATTTGAACAAAGCATGTCCTAAAGATGACTTTCCCTTACCAAACATTGATATGATTGTGGATTTAACTGCTGGACATGCAATGTACTCATTGATGGATGGATTTTCAGGATATAACCAGATAAAAATTACACCAGAAGATCAGGATAAAATAGCATTTACATGTCCTTGGGGTACCTATTGCTGGAATGTAATGCCATTTGGATTGCAAAATGCAAGAGCTACATACCAACGAGCAATGGAAACAATTTTTCATGATGTGATGCATACATTCATGGAAGATTATGTTGATGATCTTCTTGCCAAGTCTAACACTAGAGAAGGACACATTGATATCTTATCTAAAATTTTCATAAGAATGGAACGATTCAAAGTAAGACTTAATCCCAAGAAATATGTCTTTGGAGTAAAATTTGGAAAACTACTAGGATACATTGTGTCAGAAAAGGGAATTGAAGTGGATCCGGCTAAGGTACAAGCAATTCTTGATATGCCACCGCCAAGGAACATTAGTCATCTACGCTCTTTCAATGGACAATTACAATCCATTCGTAGATTCATTGCTCAACTGGCAGATAAAAGTTTACCATTTACGCATCTCTTGCATAAGAATGTTCCCTTCAAGTGGGAGCACAAATGTGAAGCAGCATTTGATCAAATAAAGCAGTACCTCATGAATCCACCATTATTGACTCCACCAATACAAGGTGCGCCTCTCATATTATATATTGCTGCCACTGAAGTATCTTTAGGAGCATTATTGGCACAAGAAGATTACTCAGGAAAAGAACGAGCCATTGATTAGATCAGCTGAACTTTAACAAGTCACGAGCTAAATTACACCTTCATTGAAAAAGCTTGTTTAGCAGTGGTGTTCACTTCTCAAAATTTATGACACTACATGCTAACTCATACAGTGAATCTTGTGGCTAAGATTGACCCACTCAAATATCTTCTAAGTAAGGCAACCTTAACTGGCAGGTTGGCTAAATGGGTTATGATCTTAAGCGAGTTTGATATTCAGTATGTGGATCAAAAAGCTATAAAGGGACAAGTAATTGCAGATCAATTAGCAGAAGCACCAATGCCAGTAGAACACCTAGTACATGTTGATTTTCCTAATGCCAACATTTTCACAACAGATATTCAACAATCATGGTCACTTTACTTCGATGGTTCTTACACTCAACATGGTTTAGGAGAAGGAATTATTTTTATTACAGCTCAAGGACATACAATCCCAAAATCCCAAAATCTTATCGGCTAATGTTTCCTTGCACAAACAACATAGCTGAGTATGAGGCATTGATAATCGGCATGAAAATTGCAATAGATTGGAAAATCATAGAACTTCAATTTTTTGGCGATTCACAACTTGTTATAAACCAAATCAATGACGAATATCACACTAAAGATGACAATTTGATACCTTACAAAAGAATGGTGGAAGATCTCAAGAAATACTTTGTTAATATTCAGTTCATATAGATTTTGCGCATTAATATCAAAGTAGCAGACGTTATGGCTACAATCACCTCTCTACTCCAATTATCAGAGAATCAAAAATGGTATGATTTCCTAGTGGAATAATTGTTTTCTCCTACCCATGACAATCCTAAAATGCAAATCATTTGCCATCTGACAAGTTTTGACTGTTCCTTATATGGCCAAATTTACACTTAGTTGAAAGATACTACTTTACCCTTAGGCTTGTCTAGAAATCAAAAATGCAATTTCATTCGTTAATCATCCTGTTACACCTTAATTGCTGATGTCTTATACCGGCATGGTCTAGATGGTACCCTCCTTAGATGTCTTGAACACGATGAATCGGAAAAAGCCTTACAAGAGGTCCATGGTGGAATTTGTGGGACACATTCAAGTGGACTAACCTTAGCAAAGAAGCTTGTAAGATTAGGGTACTACTGGCAAACCATGGAGAAGGAATCGTTTGCCTTTGTAAAAGAATGTGTAAAATGTCAGATTCATGGGAATCTCATTCATGCTCCTGCTCAGGAACTACAACCCTTCACCACAACATGGCCTTTCGCTCAGTGGGGATTGGACTTGGTTGGTAGGTTACATCCATCATCTTCAAATGGACATAAATTTATCATTACAACCACTGATTATTTCACTAAATGGATTGAAGTTGTTCCTCTAACAACTGTTACTGGCAAACAAATCTCTTTGTTCATCTTGAATTATATCATTTGCAGATATGGCATTCCTAACTCCATTATCACAAATAATGGTAGACCTTTTAAAAATCAAGATGTTGATGAACTATGTGAAAGTTTTCACATCCAACATAGGTTCTCTACACCTTATTATCCACAAGGGAATGGTCAAGCTGAAGCTTCAAACAAAACAATTCTAAAGATTTTAAAGAAAATAGTGAATGAAGCAGGCTGTGATTGGCATGTCTAATTGAATCCAGCATTATGGGCCTACAGAACAAGCATTCACACATCGACAAGAACTACTCCTTATGCGTTGGTCTATGGAGCAGAGGCTATTCTACCACTGGAAGTTGAGATTCCTTCACTACGAGTATCACTCAAAGGGCTAATCAATGATGAAGATTATCGAGTATCAAGATTGAAAGAGCTATAACTGCTTGATGAACGACGTCAAACTACGGTTAATCACTTGAAGGGATATCAACAAATTATGTCCCGTAGCTACAATCACAGAGTCAAACCACAAAATTTTCAAGTAGGTGATTTGGTTCTCAAAGAAAACCCTCGAAATCAACAGGATCGAGAAAAGAAAGGCAAGTTTGAACCTAATTGGTTGGGCCCGTTCATTATTGTTGCAGCCTACGGATCGGGGTCATATTAGTTGTCAATAGCAGAAGGGGACCTGTTCAAAGATCCGATCAACAACATTCACTTGAAAAGGTTCTACACCTGAGAAAATCAAAAACAATATAAAAAGTCCTGAAAAAAATAAAAATAAAAATAAATAAAATAAATAAAAAAATAAAAAATAAAAAAATTGCCTTGATGAAAACCTGGCAAACAAGCATCTTGGTAATACCAAAAAAATCATAAAATCAGGAAAAAGTGCAATAAAAACAAACGGTGAAAACCTGGCAAACAGGTATTGTTTGTGATTTCATTTGGCTCTCTTATCTATTAGGATTCATTCTGCATGTGCATCCTTTTCATCAGCATCGTGCACACACCTCACCATCACATTCGCATTGCATCATTCTCCTTGGAACGACAAGGATCTCATCATGGCTTGATGATTTGAGGATTATCCATCGCAACAGTTGTGTCTAGCAAGAGTCAAAGTACAAGGTCATTGAGGGGTAGTTCACTTTTCTAGCAGGTAGTCGGCAGCGTGTGTCTAGCATTAGGGTATCAAAAACAATAGTCTTATCCAATTAAACTGAGCTTACATGACTTCTTTTGATAGATAATTTAAAACAAATTGGATGATCTTAATCTGAATAAAATGAATGACAAACGTAAAAGCATAAGTTGCAAAATGTTGTTTTGATATTTGATGAAATCATATCTTTGGAGTGATTCAATGATGTACTGAACTAGAATCACAAGGAATAAGTATGATTTTTCTTTGCTTGTTGTTTGTAAGTTAATCATTAGTATTGTGCAAATTGGTCGTGGGACATGCTCTACAACATATCATTGATGACATTTCGAAATTTGCATAAGAAAATGGTTAACTTTTGTCTATTTATGCTAGCAATACTTAGGTCATCTTGGTTCAATTATACCTTGATGCTTGTATTAACTTGCTACATCAAACATTATGAAAGTAGTACTCAGGTCATCATTGGTGCTAACATACCCTTTGATGCTTGTACTAACTTTTAACATATCAAAAGGCTCAATGATGACAACTAAACACAACAGGAAATGGCAACAAGGAGAATGGATCATTATTTCATTTAGGATTGCATAATTTCATCTAGGACTGCATAATTCATTTGCATTTTGAGGTTCTTTTCAAATAGATTTTTAAGGGTGGATCACATTCTTAAATATCTTTTTCGGACAATGGTTAAGTAGGACTAGACATTTGTTACATCACATTATCATTATCATTGCACTTGCATATTTATATCATCATTTCATTTCATTATCATATCATTTATTCATCATGATCATTATCCATCATTACAAATCACATGCATGATCGTTATCTTAATCATTCATTAACATATACATTTTCATATTTCACACATATTCATAAATAAAATTGCATTCATTTCACATCATCACTTAGGTTATTATGATCATTTCCATTGCATCATATATCATAAGTAAATGCATTTCCATTACATCATTATAATCATCATACATCATATTCTCTCATTTCATCATAAAGCATTAACATTCTGCATCATACATTCATTGCATACATCATAAAGGAAAAGAAAAAGATCATTTAGATCATTATTGCATCAGCATACAACACATAGCATATAAAAAAGCATACATCCATAACATGTGCATAAATCATCCATAACACGTGCATAAATAAATCACCATTGCATGTCATAGATCTCATCAAAACAAATGTCTAGGAATACAAGAATATCAAATGTTTCAAAAAGATATATCACATACAATGGCATGGATGTGTACAAAATGCTTATCACTAAGGGGCATCTAGCCAGGGATCATGACTACTGCTGACTCTAGAGGTAGTGGGCCTCGATGGATCTTTGCTCCTAGAGGCTCTGATCTCTCATCTGATCGGTTGACCCACACTCCTGGTCGCACTCCTAAAGTGAATGTGTGAGTGTGTTTGAGTCCGAGTACCTAACTGGGTAAAAGCTATCTGCCGCTCAGGTGGCACTACCTCAAAATATCACATCCTGTAATACTCGACCTCCCGAGCAGTCTCTAGCCCCTCTACCACAACCTCTCCAATAGAGGTGCTCTCCACTGATCTCAGCAGTCTCTCAGCTACCCCGTCGGCTTGTATGCATCTCTCCCAGAAGCTGTCCCTCTTGGCCATAGGTTGCGCTATTTGTGGGTCAGGAGGTAGTGGTTGTGCTATCTGTCCCTGTAGCTGACTGATGGTCACATGTGCCTGTGCTAGCTGACTCCTAAGGGTCTAAACCTCAACCTGCAAAGCATCCACCTATCCCTATGATGAAACTTTGATAGTGATACGTGGCGTTGAAGTACTGGCTTGACCTACCACTCTAGATGTCCATGGCTTCATCTTGAAGGGAATATCAAAGAATAATCTTTTTCTCCCACCACCCCCGTCATCCCCATCATCCCCACTGTCTGAGTCATTTGACTCCTCATCCATCTCATCATCCTCGGAGCTCTGATCGTCCACATCCATGGCCACCCCACCGATATCTACGACCTGCTCTACCAGTACCTGTCCCTGACCCTGTGGCTGCTCTATTGTTGGATGACCCTATGGCTGTTGTTGCCCTACCTGAATAACTGGACCTCCCATCAATCGGGCAGGCTCATCTAGACTAGTGAATCTAGGAAAGGGATGTGTGTAGAAGTATGTAGCATAATCATCTGTCATCCCTGCATCTGTGACCTCTGGCCATATAGTTCAATCCTCCGGCTGTAGCTCAAATTACTCCTCTCTGGCTGCCTCAATGGTCAAAATTGGCTCCTACTCTGGTACATCCCCCCGATGCTTGGCATAGTGTGCCACCCCCTGTAGCATCATCTGTACCCATCCAAACTGCCTCAGAACTCTCCAGCCCAGAAATCACTCAATGATGAATGGGGTGCATCCAATCAAGTATCTAGACCTTGTCACATATGGTAGCTCTATATCATCTTCCTACCATGGGTCACAGTCCACATATGGTTGCCAGATGATCGTATCCAAATCATCAAGTACTTGTTGCCAATACTCCAATTTTCCCAACCTCGGCTGGACAAGGGGCCTTGTATACGCATAAGCATATGGGAATCCAATGGGGTGATCTCTCCTGACTATGGGGAATGTAATCGCAAAGTGCTCCCATGTGAATATCTGTAAAAGAGTCACCCCATAGGAAAGACTCTTCCCATCTGTGTACACGACCTGATGAAGGTCATGATATAGATGGGCAAGCATGCATGACCCCCATGCATATCTGGTATGGTGGAGAAGCATGTCCTCCAAGATCCTACCCCATCCAACTGATAGTCCCTTTGACTTGCAATCAGGACAAAGGAAACCATCAATCATCCCTGCTAAAACCGAAGGTAGTGGGGCATATCTCTTTGTCATCTCCTTCTAGGGAATCTCATATCCGCAGACATGAGGATCCTAGAAGACCCATCTAAGTGCATTTGTCCCCCCAATCTCCTTGTGATCATAAATCACAAGCTCTCCAACCATAGGAATACCTAAAATCTTGTAAACATCCTCCAGGGTCATCGTGATCTCTCTTGTTAGCAAGTGGAAGGTGTTATGCTCACTGTGTCACCGGTCCGCTAAGGCAATCAATAGAGCCATGTTGATCCGATACTGCGGGATACTCAACAGAGCTCTCAAGCCACATTGGTCTATCACTCCCAAATCCTTGTGGGACAGTCGGGGAATCATCTCCCATGTCTGCGGAAATCTCTCTCTGATCCGAAGGGGGTTAAATTCCTCCTTTACAAAATCATCAAGCATGCATGCCAATCAATCAGCAATGGATATCATCAATCAATCAGTACATCAAGCAAGTTCAAGTTCACATCTATTCATTTTTCATATCACATGGAAATAAATTTAACAATCATTGTGACTTAATCTATTTGACTTTCAATCAAGAAAGCAAATCTATCACATCTATTTGTTTTTCATATCGCATGGAAACAAATTTAACAGTCATCGTGACTTAATCTATTTGACTTTCAATCAGGAAAGCAAATCTATCACATCTATTTGTTTTTCATATCACATGGAAACAAATTTAACAGTCATCGTGACTTAATCTATTTGACTTTCAAATCAAGAAAGCAAATCTATCATTTCTATTTTTGTTCTCATATCGCATGGAAGCAAATTTATCAATACTATTTGTTTTCAAACACAAAGACAAATTTATCAAATCTATTCATTAATGATATTCATATGCATAAAATCTGTTGTCTAATCTAGCAACAATCGTCAAAGCATGCATCATTCTTTTCTTCAAAAATTGAAATTCGGCAAAAATCCATGGATACGCTAAAACAGTCAATCAATGCGCTGAAACCATGGATGTGCAACTTTATTCCATGGATGCGCTAAAATAGTTTATGGATGCACGATTTTTTGAATGCGCTATTTTATCAATCGGGTGCGCTAAAACAGTTCATTTATGCACTAATCTAGCATATGCGCTACTCTATCATCTTCCACAAGCAAATGTCATCGATGTGCCATATGATCTATTCTATGCGCTAAATCACCTATGCGCAACTATTTGGCCTCTATGCGCGACTGTTTTGCACCTATGCACCACTTTGGATGTACTGAATTATCTACCATATGCACTAAAATACCTATCGTATGCGCTAAAACAGAATTTTAAAAATTCAAAAAATACGAAAAAGAATCCAAAAATCATTAAAATTTTATGGAGACATTTGGATCGACTAACCAGAGGTCCATACGTAGGTGGTCTCTGATGATGGCAACCTCGCTCGAATCTGTGGCGCTCATATGGGATTGACATTGCTAATATCTCTCTCAGAGCTCCAAATTTTCTCAAAGGTTACTGTTCAAATGAAAGTGACTTCTCACCTTTTTCACCTTTTAAAGGGGTAAAAATGGCATTAAATACTGTGCAAAGTGCTATTTCGAGAGTTAAATCGCCAATTTTTCTCTAAAATCATCTGAAAATCTTCCAAATCAGTCTCATAATCATTCTCATCATGTGATTTATCTCTCGAGGGGGCATATAGCATCATTAGTAATTTTTCAAGTTCAGGGACAAATTCTTTGAAGCAATGCGTGAAACACATCACTTCAAAGAGGGGCAAAATGTACACATCTAAAAATGGTCACGATTGATCGAAATTGTTAATTAATTAAATATGAATTATTTAATTAATATTCTTAAGTCATCTACATATAAATAAATTTAATTATTTATTTATATTGTTCATTTTCTAATTCTTTTGATTTAATTAAATAAATAAAGTTTATTTAATTAATGCTATCCTTCCTCTTAATTAATTAAATAGATTTTACAATTTATTTACATTAACTATGACAAGTTTAAATTCCAAATTTAAATGATATTCTTCATTCCACATTTAATTAAATACTTTCAATATTTAATTAAATCATTTTCCAAATTTCCCACTCTTCTCACAAAATTAAATATTCTTAATATTTAATTAAAAGGTTTTTTCTCTTCTCACATAATTAAATATTTTTAATATTTAATTAAAGCCTTTTCAATTCTCTCACACATAATTAAATATTTACTTATTTAATTATGAGAGACACCTTTCAATTGTCTCTTCATTTCCATTTGTCTCTCAGAATTCCACCTCCTTTTCGAATTCTTGATCTCTCACCGTTCATTTTAACAGGTTTGAACTCAACCGTTGATCTTAGCCAATTGAATTCCTACCTTCAAAAAATCTATAAATAAAACCCTCTCATGAGTTGAAAAGGACCTCAAATCTCAGATTTTCATGCGTAGTTACTATAGTCGCATCTTAGTATTTCATAGCATTTCAATTTTCATAGTTTAATCTTGTAGCATTGCATATGCATTTTTATTAATCTCATTCTCTCAAACTGCCATTCTACAAGCTGTTGTCTTAAACAACTGAGAGAAAGCATCTTGAAACGAATCCTTGGAGATAGAGGACAATGGAACGAATTTGAAGAACTGTGGTTTAGAGTTTGCATTTACTTTCTTTAATTTAATTTCTTCAATCTAATGTTTCATTGGTGTTTTGTTTACACAGCCAAAAAAAACTATTACACAGCCAAATCTAGAAACTACATACTCTAATGACATGGACTGTGGAAATCTAATGTCTTTGGTTTCATTGGTGTATTAGTTTAGATTCAATTTGATTTACATATTCTAATGTACACATTGAGCAATTATTTTTTTTTATAATGAAAGGCTCATCAGATCACCCTCACTATTTGAAAACACAGTCAACACTGTCCTTTACTTTGTGGTGGATCAACCTCCCTTCAACCTTTGACAACACCCTCCTGCAGCAAGCACAGTGGCATCCCAATAAGGATTTCCCCAAATGAAATTGGTATATTTTAAAATAAAAAAAACATCACCATCTGCAACAAAGCCCTGTTCAAATCTCATTTACTATGTGGATCGACCCCATTCAGCAAGTGCATTGGCAGCCACTTTTTATTTTCATGTCTCCTCTTCAGTTTCATTGTATTACTCGTTATCATCCCGATTCATTTAATTCAAAACAATTCTCGTGAATTGATTGGCACAATGCAACATTCACAAAATTATAAAAGTGCAGAGCATGTCGGGTCCCATATGGGCCCGACTAATTTTTTTTCATTTTCAAAAAAATTTTAAGCTCAAATTGATCAGACACAACATCGGGATGAATCTGGAATTCAAAAATGAACTGGGTTGCAATTAGAAACTATTTTCTGACACTTTTGCAGAATGGTCAAAACAGGCCAAGTGGGCTCTGGAATCAGCTTGGGAAATTGGTCAAACGACCTCCGGGAGACATCAAAAATTGCAAACATTTCAAAATTTGATCCAAGAATACAATGCAAAAGACAATTCAAAGAAACAAATTACGAGGAACTAGATGTTAATCGACAAAGTTGCCCAGTCAGGCTTTTACTGAAACAATAGTTGTTCTGCACCAATTAAAACTCATTCAACTGCCAATTTGTAAAAATAGTGAATCAACTCATGGTGAGGTGCCATCAAACATAGTGGTACATTAAGATACCCTGAGCACATGTGAAAAAGGAATTTCTTTCAAACATCGTTGATCAAAATTTATTGACAGTCAAAGTTAGCCTCTCAGAAAGGCCATCAGGAATGCAGATGCACAACTAAACAAACTCCATTTGGTTTTGATTTGCTAAATATAGAAAATCATATCATAAGACTCTGAAAACTGACATGTGAGACCATCTTGATATGGAGAATACAGAACAACATTCATTTTGATATGACAATCAGTCGGTTGCAAAATACAAGTTGAAATAGGAAGTTGTTTCGTAAAACTGACAATTTGGAAACAACAAAATAGTGTCAAAACCCTACAGCTTCAATTTTTGAAACCCTGTCAAAAATTATCATGGGAAATTGAAAATTGACATGCCTACTCACATATGTCAATTTAATATGTCTAAAAATGGGGTTTACATGAAAATCAACAGGCGTCAAATTACAAGCCTCTAAATTGGGTTACTCGGATTGATTCATCAAGTGCATTTTTGAAAGTGCAGAGGCAAATTTTTTTAAATGGGCATCTCAAATTTGCAAAATTTGAGAGTGCCAACAGACCCTAGGATATTGGCTCTCCATTGTTACCAAAATCTAATCAACACTAGTTGGTCTTGTGTCCAAATGTGATGTTAAGTAAAAAGGAGGTTAATCCTAGTTGGATCTAGGATCACTTTTCTTACATCACATTTTGGTGAACCCAACGTGAAGCATCCTATCTATTTCATCAATTCATTGTGAGTTTGACTCATTGTCATACCCATTTGGTAGTGGTGTTTTTATAACACCCCTTGAGGCATGGTTATCAATTCGCCCCTTGTGATGTTAAACATTTATTTGTCCCCTATGACATTAATCTTTTATGCACTCCTTGAAGTGTGATTTGGAAAAATAGTCCATGGATTTAGCATAAAAAAATTTGGTGATTCATGTACTTGAGCATTTTTGCATAGCCACCTAGCATAGCACAATTTTCTATCTAATAGATCTATGTAGCTCATGAGTGGTCTAGTATAACACATCTTGCTAGCCCTTATGAGAGCACTATCTTGTCTAACATATATTCAAGAAATGAAATTTGGTATTTGAGAAAAATTTAAGACTGGGGCCTCTTGGCCTTATTGACTTAAATATTTTTAGTACTAACCTTGTTTTTTTGTTTGACTATTATGTATCTTTTTTTTGTTCGCATTATGTTGACATTGTGTTGGCATTGTTTTTGCATTATGTTTGTATCATGTAATGTTTATGTTTTCATTTAATTTTTTGTCTCATCATTGTGTATGCTTCATGTTTTTCATGCTACATTGCACTTCATGTGTGTGTTCCTTTGTCCTTACATTGTTTTACCATATGATCTTGAGCATGGGGCTATCACATCCCCTAGATTCAATGTTGTCCTATCTCTTCAATGTTTGGATAAGTGAACCATTCTTGGTATATTCATACTTTAGTGTGAGTTTGAGTGTAATTTCATAATCTTGCTAAAGTGAGGGATAAATTTAGTATAAAAAATTATCATCCTTGAAAATTTCACACTAGGTTTAACTCCCCCCCTATGCTTGGACCTAATTATGCATTTAATTTTTCTATTTTATAAATATCTTCAAAAAATTAGAAGATGGGATTGAAAATAATATTTAATATTTAATAGATGTTTAAGGCCTTGAAAAGGATGGGTTTGGACTAAGGCACCCAATTCCATTATCAAACCCATTCTAGCTAAAATTTAAATACATCGATGTCAAAATTTTAATATTTAAAAATATAAAAATATTTTTTGTCTATTAGTATTTGATTTTAATTAAATTAGAATAATTGCATATAAATACAAAAAAAAATTATCATTTAATTATAGCAAGAGCTAGCAATTTTGGAGAGCAAATGGGTATGTGCAGGATCATCATGAAAAAAATAGGCCCTTAAGTGGCAATAAAATTCAGTAAATCAGAGCTAGGCAACTTGACGTAAAAATTTGAATAAGTTATATATGTAAGAATAGAATCTATAGAAAATTGAATGTAGTTTCTAAAATACTAGGGTTTTTTATTTTTTAAATCTATTTGGTGACAATTTGAAATTTCAATGCAGTAGTACAAGTAAATTTCAGGGAAAAAATAAGAAGTAGGTGTTTGTTTGACCACCCTAACCACAATAAAATGATAATATTTTTTTCTAAGATTTTAGATATAAGTAGGGGACTCATGTACCGATGTGATGCATATTTTTTTGTAATTTTTTCCAAGTAAATAATTAATTAAATTAGTTTTTTATTACAAATTTTAAAAAATTATAAAAACTTGTATGCCTAACCACCTTAACTTGGTCAAAACTTCATGAAATTCATTTTTTTTAATTAGAATAATTGCATATAAATACAAGCCAATTTTATCATTTAATTCTAGCAAGAGCTAGCAATTTTGGAGAGAAAATTAAATATCCTAAAATTAGTCAGGGTAGTCGAAGGGAAGAATTGGAAACATTATTACAATGATTTTCATCAATAAATATCATGCTTTAAATTCATTAGGAAGAAGGAATCAATTATGATGAAGAATCTATTATGATCAATCATGCCAAATTATGAAGTATTGAGATCGTCTACATGCTAGAGTTACAACAATCTATTATGTTTTATGAACTAACCTTTTGTAGGTATCTCAAGTAATCAAGGCATCCATCAACCAATATTTGTGGTAACTTGTGTGATATCACTCCATCAAGGATTTCACATCAAGGTAACATTGTCATTTATCATTTATCATATCCTTCAATTATTGTTTCTTTGGCATTTTCTTGATGTAGGGCATACCCTCTTGTTCATCATCAATAATTGTGTGTGGAGGTAGAAATACCAAAATAAGGTTTGACTTAGGCAAACCCATATACAACACAACATTTCCCCCTATTTTCATGTATGTAGGCTATATCTAGAAGTTTCAACATAAGATAGCTACAAAAGACAGAGCAAATTGTAGCTTATACTTAAAATTTTACATCCTAGAAAGAAGCATCCCAGTCTAGGGTGTCCAACACCCATATCCTTACAATTCAACCTAAAATTTCAATCACAACTTCTTCTTTGTATCTTATTCTCAGATCTAAAGTTGTTATGTTAATTTTTGTTTATGTTTGTGTAATAAATTACATTTTTAGATATAGGGTTATATGTCAAATAGGCTTGTTAAAACACATAAAATTTATCTTCATAACAAAAAAAATAGATATAATAACCTAGGATATTGGCTCTCTATTGTGGAAACAAGCTAATCATCAATGCTAGTTGGTCTTGTGTCCAAATGTGATGTTAACTAAATAGTAGTTTAATCCTAGTTGGATCTAAGATCACTTTTCCTACATCACATTATGGTGATCCTAACATATCTTACATTTGCATTATTTTTATTTTCATTAGCATAAATTCTAAAAATTAATGCAAAAATTTAGATGCTTTGAAGATCTTCTTGTTATTTTTCATTTATTTCATTTTCAAAGATATGCATTTGCATTTTTTATTCATTATACATTAAAGAAAAAGTGATAGTAATTTGAATTAAATGACATAATTTCATATCTGATTTTTCCTTATTTAGGGTTAAAATCTAAGTTACATAAATTGTAAATCAGAATACAATATTAGGTTGTTGTAATTTGTCAAAATTACAAGCATATTTTACTAAAAAATGCATTGAAAAACTAATATTTGCATAGTATTTTCATTTCAAAAGATCAAAAAGTATTACTTTTTTTGCATTTTTTTGGAAAAATTCATTCAAATACAACATTTTAAATTATGAAAATCACCATTTAAAAATATTGCATTGCTTTCAAAACATAAAATTGTATGATGTGTTTTCTCCATATAGGAAAAATAGGTTTTGATGCATTTCCAAAAATATGTTCACTTTCAAACCTAAACCTATGTAATCTCAGACACTCAAACACTAAAGTTAGATTTTAGATTTTGACTTGGGTTATTGCAAGATCATCATGGAAAAAATAGGCCCTTAAGTGGCAATGAAAATTCAGAAAAAATAGAGTTAGGAAACTTGATGTACAAATTTGAATAAGTTATCTATATTATATCAAAAATATGTAAAAATTGAATTTGTGGAAAATTGAATGTAGTTTCTAAAATACTAGGTTAATTATTCTAAATAAAATATCTATTTGGTGAAAAATTGAAATTTCAATGCAGTAGTACTTAAATTTCAAGGAAAAAATAAGAAGTAGGTGTCTGTTTGACCACCGTAACCATAATAAAATGATAATATTTTTTTATAATATTTTAGATATAAGTAGAGGACTCATGTCTAGATGTGATGCATATTTTTTTGCAAATTTTTTCAAGTAAATAATTAATTCTGAATTTTTTATTACAACTTCTAAAGAATATAAAAACTCATATGTCTCACCACCTTAACTTGGTCAAAACTTCATGAAATTCATTTTTTTTAATCCTATAGTATGCGAAGCATAGAATGTGATGCATGTTTTGGATTCAAAAAATGTGATACCATTTAAAATCTATAGATGTTTTTCTATCAGGTTATCAATTAGGAATTTAGTCATAATTCTAATAGAAAATGAATAATAATTATTTATTAGATTCAAAGTAAAGTATAATTTATATTGGTAGAAAGACGAGAATCTCCTTTACAAACCCTTTTTGTTTCATCAGTTTTGTGTAAAATAACAATCGTCAACCACATGGGAAAAGTCTAGAAAAGCAAGGTAAGTTGTTAAACACATTTTTCGTGTTGACTTCTTAGGATTGGAAGGTTCGAACCAAATTCCAAAGCAATCATAAGCCTAATCCATAGGCATTAAATTTTGTGTCATCATATCGGATATCTGATTTGAATTCAATATCCAATATCTCACTCTCTCTCTCCCTTTATCTCTCAATCCCACTCTCCCTCTCTCCCTCTCCATCTCTCAATCTCCCACTCTCCCTCTCTCCCTCTCATTCTATCCCTCTCCCTCTCTCCCTCTCCCACACTCCCTTTCTCTCTCTCCCTCTCCCTCTCACTCTAACACTCACTCTCCCACTCTCCCTCTCTCTCTCTCTCCAACTCTCACTCCCTCTCTCTCTCCCTCCCACTCTCCCTCTCCCTCTCTCCCTCTCTCAATCTCCCACACTCCCCCTGGCCTCCCCTCAACCCAAACCCATTCTCCTCTCTTCTCTCCCTCCCAATCTCCCTCTCTCCCTTTTCCTCTCAATATCTCACTATCCCACTCTCCCTCTCCCTCTCCCTCTCCCTCTCCTCCTCTCCCTCTCTCTCCCTATCCCTCTCTCTCTATCTCTATCTATGTCTTTGTCTCTATCTCTCTCTTTGTTTTTATATTTTTATGTCTATCTCACTCTGTTTCTCTCTGTCTCTCTCTCTCCCTCTCTCTCTCTCTCTCACTCCAACTCTCCCTCTCTCCCCCTCCCTCTCTCCATCTCTCCCACT